>CM053272.1:6996290-7490696 GCA_028583415.1 Protea cynaroides | reverse complement strand
TAAGACCCTAGGGTCGACGGGATCATCGACCCTCCCATCGACCCTCGGATTCTGCCGAATATGGAAATTAGGAAATTTCTATATTTTTCGATTGGGTTCTTTCCTAATCTCAAAGGGACTTATTTTAGGATGTTCCTAGTCTATTTAAAGGACGTCCCTAAGCCACTTTCACTCCTTTCACAACCCTAATTGAATTGAGAGAAAGAGAAGAGAAGGAAACGAGGAAGAAGAAAGGCAAGGAAGAGAACTTAGCAAAGAGGAGAAGAATTTCAGAGAAAAGTAATCTTCTGAGGTATGGATACTAATTCCATGAGTTTCTACAGACCTTAGGTTAGTTATTGATGAGAATGTGATCTCGGAGAAACCCAAACCATCAAGTTATGGTTAGGTTTTCATGGAAAACCATAGGAAAAGGCGTGAAAGCTATCTAGGTGGAAGGTTCATGGTTTCAGACCATGGAATGAATGTAGAATGGAATGTAGGAGCAAGCCATAGGATTCCAAACACGAAGAATGGACTAAAAAGTGGAAATTGGACCAAAGTGCACCGAGGGTCGCACCCAGGGTCGATAGGCCATCCGACCCTAGGTATTCCTAACCATCGACCCTCAGCATTCGGGAAGTCCAGAAAGAGGGGAGGGTCGATAGACCCATCGACCCTAGCATCGACCCTCAGTTAACAGAATGGTTTTTAAATCTGGAATTAATTCTAATTAAATTCTATCGACTTTGTTAGGTCTTCTAGCAGTATAATAACATTATAAAGGTGATTCTAAAGCTTGGAAAAGTATCTTATAGCAAGCTAAGGTGAGGAACCTTAACTCCAAACTAAATTGGTTAATAATAAACTTTTTTTTTTCTTGAGTCATGTGCTATGCTTGATTCTATGCGTATATGTTTGTAATGTGCATACAGCATGCCATCCAATATTTCTATTACTTGTTCATGCATATTTACTTTAACATGATGATGATGATGATAGGAATAGGCATGTGCTTGTCTGTGTGTGGTTGATGTGCTTGATGCGAGCGAGTATCAGGGGAGGTGTGATGAGAACGTCAATAAACGTTAACCTTTGGCGGGTCTCAGCACTTTAGCTCTATCTCTAACTCAAGTCTTGTGCATTGACATCGTCGTATCGCCATTACTTTAGCAGAACTATTATGTCGTAGAGTATCAGGGGAGGTGGTCTCGGTCCTTGTAGTCTCTGACTCTACCGGGGGGCCTTAGCTCTATCTCTATGGACACTCTGGAAGATGCTGGGGTGAGGCCTTGGATACACTGTTTGGCATTAGGATTGGTTAGTTGCAAGCCCAGTTTACAGCCCTCGCCAACAGGGGCTTACGTGTTGGTATGGAACTATATAGCAATAAACGTAACCTTTGTTATATATTGTTCATGATTGGGTGCATGTGAGTTGACGATAAACTTGATCTTCGGGTAACGTCACACACTCGTGTATAGAGGCGGAGTCAATAAACGCGACCTTTGGCTACCTAAACCTTTCTATTGCATACTGCAAACTTTAAACCGGACCAAAGATATAAATTGATCTGCATGCATATGTATTGTTGCATTGTTTTGGCTACTCACTAAGCTGTGATGTGTGCTCACCCCTCGACGTCGAATATTTTTAGTTGATGATGCAGGTTATACCGTTGAAGACTATATGAATGCGTCTGCGTACAGGTACGTGGCAGCGATGGAAGTTGAAGCTGAAGTGAATACACACGACTCCTCTTGCGAGTGCAACTCGTGTGTATTTGATTAGATATTTTATAGGTTTCTTTATTTGGATTTATTAAAGACTTGTATTGATATTTACTTATGTCTCGGTTGATACAGAATAAATTGTTATTTAATTTTTAATATCACATAGATTCTCAGTTCATGTTATTATAAAACTTCTGCTATTGTGTATTTACTCTGATTATGATTACAGATGTGCGTAAGTTTGGATAACGCGGGGATAGCCTATCTGAGATCCTGGTTGAACCGTTGGTTTGTTAGCGGTTCATCACACCATTCTGGTTAGACCAAAATTAGGGTGTGACAACTTGGTATCAGAGCATCTCAGGCCTTGCCCGCCGAACTAACATACATTCGAGACAATTGTGAACTGAGATAGGATAAAAGTAAAACAGTAATATTAACACATTATAAGCACAAGTGATGTTTGAGACCAAATTAAAAAAAAAAAAAGAGAATAATACATCTATTAAAGGGGAAACAAGTTACATACAATTAAAGAGAGAAACATGATGTATATACATAATGAAAGCAGAGTACAGTCCACAACCCGGACAGTTACTCTGTAGTACAAAGAAAAATAAAAGTACACTCAGGAAGCTGGAGGCGAAGGAGGAGGCGGTGCCTCACGGTCTCTGTCGTAGTCCTCAGCATAGACTCTAGTCAACCAGGGCTATCCGAGTCCGGGTCGTCGTAGACTAGGCCGTGAGACCGGCTATCCTCTGATCAGTCGCACGCTGCACCTCTAGGAGCTCTCCCATCCGCGCGTCTGATGTGTGCTGAGTAGCCAACAGCTCATCCATCCTCAAATCAGATCTACACTGAGCATCCTTGATCTCCTGCAGCATCTCCATCATGGCTGAAGGTGGAAGTGAAGGATCAGCCGAATGGGAAGGACCAGCCTCAGGTGCAGGAGCCGCCGCGGAAGAAGTACCAACTCCAGCCGCATGTGTAGGTGAAGGCGGTGGTATCGAGTCGACGTCCATAAACATACGATCGTTGTCGTCGACCGGATCCACACGAGCTCTAGCAGCAGCAGCAGCAGCAGCAGCCTCAGCATCAGCCATCTCGACCCGAGTGTGAGGGCGCACCATCGCGTTCCTCTCCTCATCACTAACCTCAGCATCTCGCAGCCCCATCTTGCAGATAGCCTCCCAATCTAGAGGCGACGAGAAGGTCTTCTCCTGGATCTTCTCATCTACCAGATCCACCCCCAGACGGGTCAGTAGCACTGTAATCATGCGTCCATAGGGTAGATTACCCCTATGACCGGACAATGTGGCACTAATCATCGTCCGCATGATGATGTAAGGAAGGCAAACCGACTGGCGAGTGCAGATGCTTAGATAAAAAACTGGGTCAGCTGAGAGACCCTCTCATAGTGCCCACTCTGCGGGATAAGATTATGCTAGATAATCTTACAGAAGACCCGTGGAGCTGGACGTAGATAACAAGCTCTCATCTGCCAACGATCAGGGCATAATAGCTGGTTGTCGATCTCTGCCCTCATCTCCATCTCAACAAACTGTGGCTCTCCTGGCGCACAGTACACCATGGGGCCATCATAGGGAATTCCCAACAGATCGGCCAGCTGCCGATAATCAAAGGAAATGTGCACCCCTTTGACGTAACTGGTGATGCGCAACTCCTGACCATGCTCAACGTCATTGTAATTCCCCACCACTTGGAGATTACAATAGAACTGGCGCACCAAATCTGGACATGTGCACGCGTCGTATGTGATGACAGGGAGCCACCCCATATCACCAAATGCTCCCTCTACATTGAACAAGGCTAGCTCAACCAAGTTCACCATGCGACCCCCTTCCACTTTCTTACGGGCATAGTCAGCATACTGTGCCTCAGCTTCATTCGAACAGAAGTGAAGTGGATCACGCAATCTGGGCACCTTGGTGCGAGCCATAGTATCTGCAAAATAAGAAAGAGAAAGGAAACAAGGAGTTAATAGAGTAAAAATCCAAAATTTGATGTAATAACGACGTAAGATGACCATAAAGCCCCATTTCTCACCATTCAAGTGGGCATGAGAACTTACGTAGGTTAAAGCATATCCTACAACCAGCATACAGTAGGAAATTTTAACTGACGAAGCTCAATTTGAAGAAATTCAAGAAAAACCAAAAATTCTGACAAATTAGGGCAAAAAGAGAAAATTTTAAGTTTCTTGATAACCAACCGATGAAACTCAAAAATTTTTGAGGGCTTTCGTTCCTCGAGACACCAATAACAAAAGCCCCCAATAAAAATCGATTTTTTACAGTTGGAAAAAGTTTAATTTGGAAAATACAAGTTAAATGTGCAAAAACCTAGAAAAGAAAACCTAAAAACAGGTGAAGATGAGTGGACATACCTGTAGTGATGACGTGGACGTCGAAACCCGGAGTCAAACTGACCAAAAACGGTAGAGTAGCACTGTAGCAACTCAGAGAGGAGAGACGAGTCGAAACGGAGGAGGAATAGTGAGAAATGACCCAGAATCGGATCTTAAAAATCTGATTTTTGGTCCGAGGGTCGGACAATTCGACTGGATCCATCGACCCTCGAATCGACCCTCCCATCGACCCTCGGCTCTCGGGAACCTGACAGAAAACTAAGGGTCGGACACCCATCGACCCTCGCATCGACCCTCAGCTCTCGGGAATCTGTCAGAAAACTAAGGGTCGGATACCGAGGGTCGGATACCCATCGACCCTCGACTCGACCCTCAGCTCTTGGGAAGAACAGGTCATTCCCAGGGTCGGAAACTAAGGGTCGGACATACCAGCGACCCTCACCATCGACCCTGCATAGAAAAGACAGCATTTTGTGTATAAAATGAGCTAGAATTGGAATTGATTATTGGTTAGCGTGCCTACATGAAATATAAATGACTTCTCACCTATTTTGATGATTTTCAGGCACCACCAATCACAGAAAAGTATTATGTCTGGACGTAGGGTGACCCGACAGACCCGAAACGCAGTCCCACCACCACCACCCGTGGAGAAGACTAGTCAAGAGAATAACTACACACCGGGGAATCCAGAACCGGCAAACCCTACAAATTTTCTACCTCCACCACCAGAGCTGACAACAGTGGTGATGAATATGGCACAGCAGCTGCAGCAGATGCAACACGCACAGGCTCAGATGCAGGTTGCCATGGGAATTATGTTCCAAGCCACTCAGGCTGCACCCATGCACACCGGACAAGCTAGTGCAGCACCAGTAGGTAACCACCCAGCCCCTCAGACACCTCAACAACCGGCTGCACCGATTCCAGTGCAGGCACCGGAAGCAGCTCAAGGAAATTATCAGTATCCGCCATATATGTTTGGGGCAAACCCCCAAAATCAGCTGGATCACTCCCGGCTAGTGGAGAGATTTTTGAAGATGAAACCCAGAGAATTCAACGGCAAGACGTCTGATCCATTGTGGCCAGCACACTGGATAGACGAGATGGAGAGAAACTACCTCATGATGACCGTTACAGAGGAAGAGAAAGTACTATGCGCCACCTTCATGCTCAAGGGCGACGCACACCATTGGTGGAAATCCACGAAGACATATTTACTGACCAAGCATGCCCTACTGACATGGGCTATATATAAAGAAGCATTCTTCGAGAAATATTTTCCACGAAGCTTCAGAGATTCGATGGAGAAGGAGTTTCTGAGCTTGTACCAGGGACAGATGACTGTAGACTCATATCAACAGCGCTACGAAGAGCTGTTTTTCTTTGCACTGGCTAGCATGCAAGAAGAAGATACCAAAACCCGTAGGTTCGTCGTGGGACTAAGAGGAAGCATCAAAGAAAATGTTCTGGGCTTAGAGAAGAAAATTTACAACGAAGCTGTCCAGATTGCTCGAGTGATTGAATCGAGCCAGAAGTAGAGTTATTTTACTCAGAACAGAGGCATCAAGAGACCAGTCGAAAATTCTTACAACGGAGGCAATAACAAGACATATAAGCCTTTCCATCCTCAGAATTTTAATGCTGCAACCAAGACTACTCTAGCAGCTCAACCTCAGCCAAAGCCAAATTCTGAAGCCCCGAAGTGTTTTAACTGCAACCAGCCGGGACATATGGCAAGGGAGTGCCCTAAGCCCAAAAAGCAATTCCATCAGGGACGGGTATATGCTGTTACGTCCGAGGATGCAGCCGCATCACCCGATGTGGTCACAGGTATGACTGAAACTTTTAAAGCTATAATTACATTGAATGAGCATGTAGACTAAGTAAAGATAAATCACAGGTATTGTACCTATAAATGGCATACCCGCCATAGTACTCTTCGATTCTGGAGCTACTCATTCCTTTATATCTGTGTCATTTGGAAAGAAGACAAAATTACCCATCAAAACATTAGACTACAAATTACTTGTAGGGTCACCGATGGGGTTAGAAGTGGAACTAGAGAAGGGTTATGGACCATGTCCAGTTCTCATTGGAGAGCAGACCTTAGATGCAATCTTGATACAACTTGAGATGGCAGACTTTGATGTCATCTTGGGAATGGACTGGTTAGCTCGGCATTCTGCAAATTTATTATGCGCCGAAAAGAAGCTAACATTCAAAGACAAGGAAGGGGCAGAATTCAGTTTCTCGGGAACCAAATTTCCCCGGAGACGCAAGCTCATACTTTCAGCATTAAAGACTAAGAAGTGCCTTGACAAGAGAGCAATCGGGTATCTAGTATCAGTGGTCGACCTAACCAAGGAAGCACCACGAATGGAAGACAATGATGTCGTGCGGGAGTATTCTGACGTATTTTTGGAGGAACTACCCGGGTTACCACCCGACCGGGCCACGGAGTTTGTGATAGACCTTGTACCTGGAGCCGCACCTGTATCAAAAGCACCCTATAGAATGGATCCTATGGAACTAAAGGAACTGAATGTGCAATTACAAGAACTACTGGACAAGGGTTATATTCGACCCAGTATATCTCCATGGGGGGCACCGGTGTTGTTCGTAAAGAAGAAGGATGGTAGCGTTCGATTATGCATCGACTATCGGGAGTTGAATAAACTGACAATCAAGAATCGATATCCACTACCTCGGATCGATGACTTGTTCGATCAGTTACAAGGAGCAAGAGTATTTTCTAAGATCGACCTTCGATCAGGCTATCATCAGCTGAAGATTAAAGAAGGGGATATTTCGAAGACAGTTTTCAGGACCAGATACGGACACTATGAATTTTTGGTGATGTCTTTCGGATTAACTAATGCACCGGCAACGTTCATGGAACTTATGAACCGAGTTTTCCATGATATGTTGGATACATCGGTTATAGTATTTATTGATGACATATTGGTATATTCCAAGGACAAGGAAACCCATATCAAGAACCTAAACGCAGCCCTACAGCGTTTAAGGAAAGAGAAGCTATATGCCAAATTTTCAAAGTGCGAGTTTTGGCTAAGTGAAGTCGCATTTCTAGGCCATGTAGTATCCGCTGAAGGATTCAAAGTGGACCCTAGCAAGATCAAGGCTATTGTAAAGTGGGAAGCACCAAAGAGTGTTTCGGAAATTTAAAGTTTTCTGGGTCTAGCTGGTTATTATCGGAGGTTCGTAGAAGACTATTCTCGGATTTCCGTACCTCTCACCAGTTTGACCAAGAAGGGTGAAAAGTTTGTGTGGACGGATAAATGTGAGAAGAGCTTCCAGACACTGAAGACCAGATTGATATCCGCCCTGATTTTGACCATCCCCATTCTAGGACAGACGTTTACCTTATACACCGATGTGTCGGGACTGGGATTAGGATGTGTGCTTATGCAAGGAGAGCAAGTAATTGCTTATGCTTCAAGACAATTGAAGGTACATGAGAAAAATTATCCCACTCATGATCTGGAACTAGCGGCAGTAGTACATGCTGTCAAGATATGGAGACATTACTTATACGGGGAGAAATTCCAGATTAATTCGGACCATAAAAGTCTTACTTATTTAATTAATCAGAAAGAGTTGAATATGAGACAAAGAAGATGGCTGGAACTATTGAAAGACTATGATTGTGACATCCAGTATCTTCCGGGAAAAGCGAACGTGGTAGCGGATGCATTGAGCAGAAAAGCAATGATAAAATCTCAAGGAGAAGTTAGCATGACTGCAGCAATGTGTACCAACGGAATGGTATTCAATCACGGCAACGAGCAATATGTGATAGATACAATGGATGAATCAGCCAACCAAGGGTTTATTCACCGGTTTTCGAATATGTTCGCGACATTGAAGATTATACCGGATATAGTGGATGAAGTGAAGACAGCTATCAAAGCAGATCCTTATCTAAGAACAGCACAAGAAGATATTGAGAAAGGTAGGACCAACCATGAGTTCACCTTGGACGACGAAAAAGTACTGAAATACAAAGGAAGAATATGTGTACCTGAAACAGAAAGTATGGACATTAGACACCGACTGATGAAAGAAGCCCATACCACCATCTATTCGATACATCCTGGAAGTACAAAAATGTATCATGATCTGAAGAAATTATATTGGTGGAGGGGAATGAAAGTAGATGTAGCTAAGTTCGTGTCTCAATGCCAAAATTGTCAGAAAGTAAAGGCTGAACGACAAAGACCCGCAGGATTATTACAGCCATTACCGGAACCAGCATGGAAATGGGACTGCATCACTATGGATTTCGTCACGGGACTACCACTGACTCCTCGAGTAGTTGACGCAGTTTGGGTGATTGTGGACCGTTTGACTAAAATAGCTCGCTTCATACCTATACGACCTCAGTATACACTGGAAAGGTTAGCGAAGCTGTATGTGGATAATATTGTTCGATTACATGGTGTTCTATAAAGCATTGTGTCCGATAGAGACCCACGATTTACTTTCAAATTTTGGGAAGGATTGCAAAAGGCTATGGGTACAACGTTGAAGTTCAGTACTGCATTCCACCCACAGACATATGGACAGTCAGAGCGTACAATCCAGATTCTAGAAGATATGCTACGAGCATGTGTGATTGATTTCAAAGGATCATGGGACGAAAAGTTACCATTGATCGATTTCGCTTACAATAACAGCTATCAGGCTACCATACAGATGTCACCTTATGAAGCACTGTATGGCGGAAGTGTAGAACTCCCTTGTTTTGGAATGAAGTTGGAGAACGTAGTATTGTTGGACCGGAATTTGTTGAAGAGACTTGTCGAGTGGTCGACATCATCAAGGAAAGAGTGAGAACAGCTCAAAACCACCAGAAACAATATGCGGATACTCGACGAAGAGATCTGGAGTTCACCATAGGTGATAAGGTATTTTTGAAGGTATCGCCTATGCGAGGATTGAAGAGGTTCGGACAAAAAGGGAAACTAAGTCCAAGATATGTCGGGCCATATGAAATTCTAGCTAAGTGTGAAAAAGTGGCTTATCAGTTAGCACTACCACCATCTATGTCAAGTGTGCATGACGTATTTCACATTTCCCTTTTGAAAAAGTATGTCAAAGACCCAACGCATGTCTTGACAGTGGATTTGCCAGAATTGACTGATGATTTAACGTTTGAAGTAACACCAACAGAAATCACTAGTTGAAAGGTTCAACGTCTACGCAACAGAGATATCTACTATGTTAAGGTCACATGGAAAAATAAAGACATGGAAGAGATTACATGGGAAGAAAAGAATGCTATGCGAAAGCAATACCCTCACTTATTTGATTCAGAAGGTACGTATAATTTCGAGGATGAAATTTTGTATAGAGTTGTAAGACCCGTGTCAATCTAACCCGGTCTTACCACCTTGAAGCAGGTTTACCCATCATGGTCGAGTTAAGTGGACCAAGGGCGTGAAGGAGATCGAGATCCCAGGTATTAAATCGACCCAAAAATCCTTAAAATAAGGGAAGGGTCGCATACCCAGCTAAGCAGGGTCGGACCTCCCAAAACAGAAAGTCAGACCCTCAGTTTTGAAGGGAGGGTCGGACAGCTTAAGACCCTAGGGTCGACGGGATCATCGACCCTCCCATCGACCCTCGGATTCTGTCTAATATAGAAATTAGGAAATTTTTATATTTTTCGATTGGGTTCTTTCCTAATCTCAAAGGGACTTATTTTAGGATGTTCCTAGTCTATTTAAAGGATGTCCCTAAACCACTTTCACTCCTTTCACAACCCTAATTGAATTGAGAGAAAGACAAGAGAAGGAAAAGAGGAAGAAGAAAGGCAAGGAAGAGAACTTAGCAAAGAGGAGAAGAATTTCAGAGAAAAGTAATCTTCTCAGGTATGGAAACTAATTCCATGAGTTTCTACAGACCTTAGGTTAGTTATTGATGAGAATGTGATCTCGGAGAAACCCAAACCATCAAGCTATGGTTAGGTTTTCATGGGAAATCATAGGAAAAGGCGTGAAAGCTATCTAGGTGGAAGGTTCATGGTTTCAGACCATGGAATGTAGGAGCAAACCATAGGATTCCAAACACGAAGAATGGACTAAAAAGTGGAAATTGGACCAAAGTGCACCGAGGGTCGCATCCAGGGTCGATAGGCCATCCGACCCTAGGTATTCCTGACCATCGACCCTCAGCATTCGGGAAGTCCAGAAAGAGGGGAGGGTCGATAGACCCATAGACCCTAGCATCGACCCTACCATCGACCCTCAATTAACAGAATAGTTTTTAAATCTGGAATTAATTTTAATTAAATTCTATCGACTTTGTTAGGTCTTCTAGCAGTATAATAACATTATAAAGGTGATTCTAAAGCTTGGAAAAGTTTCTTATAGCAAGCTAAGGTGAGGAACCTTAACTCCAAACTAAATTGGTTAATAATAAACTGTTTTCTATTGCTTGAGTCTTGTGCTATGCTTGATTCTATACGAATATGTTTGTAATGTGCATACAGCATGCCATCCAATATTTCTATTACTTGTTCATGCATATTTACTTTATTGTTTATAACATGATGATGATAGGAATAGGCATGTGCTTGTATGTGTGTGGTTGATGTGCTTGATGCGAGCGAGTATCAAGGGAGGTGTAATGAGAACGTCAATAAACGTTAACCTTTGGCGGGTCTCAGCACTTTAGCTCTATCTCTAACTCAAGTCTTGTGCATTGACATCGTCGTATCGCCATTACTTTAGCATAACTTTATGTCGTAGAGTATCAGGGGAGGTGGTCTCGGTCCTTGTAGTCTCTAACTCTACCGGGGGGCCTTAGCTCTATCTCTATGGACATTCTGAGGGATGCAAGGGTGAGGCCTTGGATACACTGTTTGGCATTAGGATTGGTTAGTTGCGAGCCCAGTTTGCAGCCCTCGCCAACAGGGGCTTACGTGTTGGTATGGCACTATATAGCAATAAACGTAACCTTTGTTATATATTGTTCATGATTAGGTGCATGTGAGTTGACGATAAACTTGATCTTCGGGTAACGTCACACACTCGTGTATAGAGGCGGAGTCAATAAACGCGACCTTTGGCTACCTAAACCTTTCTATTGCATATTGCAAACTTTAAACCGGACCAAAGATATAAATTGCTCTGCATGCATATGTATTGTTGCATTGTTTTGGCTACTCACTGAGCTGTGATGTGTGCTCACCCCTCGACGTCGAATATTTTTAGTTGATGATGCAGGTTATACTGTTGAAGACTATATGAATGCGTCTGCGTACGGGAACGTAGCAGCGATGGAAGTTGAAGCTGAAGTGGATACACACGACTCCTCTTGCAAGTGCAACTCGTGTGTATTTGATTAGATATTTTATAGGTTTCTTTATTTGGATTTATTAAAGACTTGTATTGATATTTACTTATGTCTCGGTTGATACAGAATAAATTGTTATTTAATTTTTAATATCACATAGATTCTCAGTTCATGTTATTATAAGACTTCCGCTATTGTGTATTTACTCTGATTATGATTACGGATGTGCGTAAGTTTGGATAACACGGGGATAGCCTATCTGAGATCCTGGTTGAACCGTTGGTTTGTTAGCGGTTCATCACACCATTCTGGTTAGACCAAAATTGGGGTGTGACAAGTATGGTACCAATTGGTAGCATCACTGTACCCCAACACCTGTTAGCCATAACACTCTGCCTACCACATAGCAAGTCCCCGTAATGCATATCCCAGTGCAGAAGTTTGGTGCACAACAAGCAGTATATCAAGGTGGTTAACCTTATCAGCCACCGATGTGTGGGATAGTTGCAATGATCGGACCAAGGATTGAGGAATATTTTCTGAAGACAAAACCTTAAACGTTTTCAGTAGAGGATCAAATCTAATTGTGGCCATATAACTGGATATGTTTATATAGGATGCGGTGCATTATTGATTTACTCTTGTGATTATAGAGGATGCACATACCAGATTTTAATTTCTCGGACCTTGACAGAATACCTTCTTGATTTAACCTGTCAATTGGAGTTATAGATATTGTTTCTTTAGTATTAGTCCTGATTATACCAATCTGAACCATTCTCATGATCGACAACATGATCAGAGATATGAACTGAATGAATAGTTAAATGTTTAATCGTGCTGAGCGTACATCTTCTGATTTATACCTGATTTATTGATGTACGAAATCTTTCTCCTGATTTATACCTGATTTACTGATGTATGAAAGCTTCTCCAGATTTACTTTTGTAGTGCCTTGACCAATGGCATTATATACTCGGGAAAAATGGATGATTTCCCAGGGTCGGATACTGAGGGTCGGATACCCATCGACCCCCACCATCGACCCTGCATAGAAAAGACAGTATTTTTCACTGAATGATCTGAAAAATTTGAAAATACCATTGGTTAGTGTATCTAAATATGAGAGTGAAGTATATATTGATTGTCTCACGTGTTCTATGACTTTTCAGACACTACACCACCAGAATAAGAAATGACTGGGCGAAGAGGGAACAGACGCTGACGTAACCAAATCCCACCACCACCATCGGTAGATGAAACCAGTCATGAAATTCCTGAAGTACCAGAGAATCCAAACGTGGCACCGCCAGGAGCTATTGGTCAGGAAAATCCTACAAACTTGCCAGCCCCACCTATAGATTTAGTTACAGTCATAATGAACTTGGCACAACAACTGCAACAAATACAACAGGTGCAAACTAATATGCAAGCTACCATAGGCGTGGTTTTTCCAGCTGCACATACGACACAGATGCCAGTAGGACAGGCAAAAACAATACCAGGGGGAAATAATGCAGTACCCCATGCACCTCAAACACCAGTCATGCAAGCTCCAGTGCAAAACCTTGAGATAGCTCAAGGTGGTTATCAGTACCAACCACCTATGTATGGGGCCTATGCTCCGTATCAGCTGGACCGCTCCAGACTGGTCGGGCATTTTCTTAAGATGAAGCCCAAAGAATTCGATGGTAAGCCAGCAGATCCTTTGTGGCCGACACACTGGATTGACGAAATGGAAAGATACGGTAAGCATTTCTTCCAAAACACAGTTGCTACAATCAACCCGTGGGCAAGAAAAAGTAAAGGGCACAGATCTATTTTAATATTTTACACGAATAAACATTCTTTAAGAGTAAAGAATAAAACTGACTACACCCGAAGGGTCCGGATAATATAAACCATGAATGACCAGTATATAATATGTTATCATAAATGTTTCAAACACTAGAATATTGGGTGTTAAATTTAATACAATCTTAAGAATTGTAGGAAATAGTAACACAACAACAACAACAACAACAACAACAACAACAACAATAACAAAACCTTATCCCAACTAAATGGGGTCGGCTACATGGATTCTTGTCCGCTAATCAGTTCTGTTCGATGTCATATTTGAAACAAGGCTTAAGCTATACATGTCTTTCTTCACCACCTCCTCTAGAGTCATTTTAGGCCTGCCCCTAGCTCTTTGAACCCCTTCAATCTGAATTAAATCACTCCTCCAAACGGGAGCATCTAACGGCCTCCGTTGAACATGGCTATGCCATCTCAAATGACTTTCTCGTAGCTTATCATGTTTCGGTGCTACTCCCAAATCAGCTCTAATACAATCATTCCTTACCTTATCCTTCCTAGTTTTTCCACACATCTATCTTAACATCTTCATCTCAGCTACACTAGTTTATAATATGATGCTTTTTGACTGCCCAATAGTCAGCACCATACATTATAGCCGGTCGAATAACTATCCTATAGAATTTTCTTTTAAGTTTTAAAGGAATACGTCGATCACACAACACTCCATACACACTTCTTCACTTCATCCATCCTTTTTTAATTCTCTATGAAACAACATCATCTATATCACCTTCTTTGTTTATGATTGAACCTAAATACCTAAAATGATCACTTTGCTATATCTACCTCTCAAGAATGTTCACCACTTCATTATCCATCCTTGAGTGATTAAAGTTACACTCCAAATAATCCGTCTTAGTTCTATTTATCTTAAAATATTTTGATTCCAAAGATGATCTCCATAGCTCCAACTTTGCATTGATCTCTGCTTTTGTCTCATCCACCAAAACAATATCATCAGCGAAAAGTATACACCAATGAACTTCATCTTGAATGTCTCTCCTAAGATCATCCATAATGAGGGCAAATAAATAAGGGCTTAAAGCTGATCCTTGATATAACCCCATTGTAACTGGGAATTCACGACCTTGACCCCCCATGATTTTCACACTAGTCATCACATTATAATACATATCCTTAACCTCAACTATGTCCACATATTTGCTTGAAATGCATCTCTTCTCTAGTATTTGCTAGATTAACTCCTTAGGGACTCTATCATAAGCCTTTTCTAAATCAATAAAAACTATATAGAGGTCCTTCTTAACTTTTCTACATCTTTCTATAACTCTCCTAAGCAAGTAAATAACCTCTGTTATAGATCTATCTGGCTAAAACCAAACTGGTTCTCCATAATGGTAGTTTCTTTTCTCAAGCAGGTTTCAATAACTCTCTCCCATAAATTTATAGTATGACTTATTAATTTTATGCTTCTGTAGTTATTATAGCTCTGAATATCACCTTTGTTTCTATAGATCGGAACCATAATACTACTTCTCCATTCATTTGGCATTTTTCCTGAGCTCATAATTTTATTGAACAACTTAGTTAACCAAGATATTCCATACATTCCTAGGCTCTTCCAAACTTCTATTGGGATCTCATCTGGGCCTGGTGCTTTACCTACATTCATCCTCCTTAAAGCTTATTTCACTTCTGTCACCCTAATTTTGCATATATATACCTATGACATGTGGTGTCATGGTGAGTAATGTAGCAATCTGGTGCATTATTTCCTGAGACGTCTTCATTTAGTAGGTTGTAGAAATAATCGTTCCATCTCTCTCTAATGTCCCCATCCCTTGCTAGAACTCTACCATTTGCACTTTCAATACATCTAACATGGTCTAAATCTCTACTCTTCCTTTTTCTCATCTTAGCTATTTTATAGATAACTTTTTCTCCTTCCTTAGTGCTCAGATTGATATAAAGATTTTCATATTTCTTCACCTTTACTTTTCCCACAATCTTCTTGGCTTCATTTCTAGCAAGTTTATATCTTTTTAGATCATCTACATCCTTAGTCTTTTGCCATGCCTTACAACTATATTTCTTAGCTTTAATGGCTACTTGAACCTCATCATTCTACTACCAAGACTCTCTAGGAGAATGATATTTTCCTTTCGATATACCTAGAATCTCTTTAACAACTTTCTTAATATAACCAGTCATCTCGTTTCACATTGTATTAGTGTTCCCCTCAAAGTTTCACATTCCTTGTTTGACAACATTATCAGTAAAAACTTTCAAGGTATTTCCTTTTAAGCATTAGCACCTTATCCTAGGGCACAAAACCTAACCTTTCCTACTACTCAGCGTAGTGAGACATATATCCAAGACCAATAATCTATGTTGAATGGTTAGACTCTCCTTGGGTATAATTTTATAATCCTTACGTAACAATTTATCAAACCTTCTAGTTAGAAAGAAATCTATTTGGCTTTTATGATGCCCCCTTTTGAAGGTGACTAGATGCTCTTCTCTTTTTTTTCCAAGTATGTGTTTACGATGAATAAATCATAAGCTGTAGCAAAATCTAAAGTTGAAGTCCCTTCCTCATTCCTCACTCTAAAACCATATCCCCATGCACATTTTCATAACCTCTATGACCCTACATGTCCATTCAAATCACCCCCTATTATAATATTTTCTCCTTGTCGTAAGCCTTGCACTAATCCGTCCATGTGTTCCCAAAATTGTAGCTTACTATTCGCATCTAATCCTACTTGGGGTGCGTAAATGCTAATTATATTGACTATCTCGTTCTCCATCACTAACTTGATGGCTATAATCCTATCACTAAATCTTTTTACATCCACCACATCATTCTTTAAATCTTTATCCACTATTATATCTACTCCGTTGCTATTATTTTTAGCCCCCGTATACCAAAGTCTAAAGCCATCTAACTCCTTAGTTTTTTTACCCTTCCATCTAGTCTCTTGTATGCAAGCTATGTTAATCCTTCTTCTCTTCATAACATTTATCAATTTTAGACTCTTACCCGTTAAAGATCCTATGTTCCAAGATGTTATTCTAATCCTAGGCTTATGGACTAGCTTTTTTGCCCCCACTCGTCTACGGTGTGAGAACCCTTGCTAATTTATCACCCCATTCGGGCACCGATGAGGCTGCCCTAGCAAACCTTTCACCACAATCGAGCAATGCGGCGGTCCTTGCCCATTTTTGTTATACCGTGGACCAGGTGTAACATGTTGTTTACAGAAAATACCTTAGTATTACGCTGATTATCTTTTGTTTGTGAATCCATGATAAGGGTTTGGCTGTGTTTTTGGTGGTAACGATTGCCGACCTGACGTACCAACCCTTCTTCTTTATCTAGGCTTGGGACCGGAAACATAACACTAACGGAGTTAGGAAATAGTAACACAACAAGGAAAAATATATTATTTAAGACTGTTCAATAAGCATATGACATTAAATATAATATTATGTATCAAACAATATGATTTTATAATCAACCAATATAATCTAATATAATGGAGTATAGACACATACCTTATGTGATCTGAAGCAAGTAATCAACTAGGGCTAAGTCGTATTGGTACACTCTCCTTAAGATTGTGTTTGCCCCCTATATGGTGCAATGGGTACTCGCAAACCAACTTCCAAGATAAAACAGCCCTCTACAGGGACACCCAACCAGTGTACACTCACCATTGGATGTAAATAAAGACCCGACAGTTAAGGTTAACAATCCTTTAAAACAAGGATGGAACAGACTCTATCGATAAATCAGAGTAGAGAGTGAGTTGGAGGGAGAAGGAAAAAGAGATGAATTTTTGTATTCAAGTCTTGAGTGATTTGGAATGAGGCAACATCCTCTATTTATGGAAGACAATGACCTCTCCAAAGGTCACTACCAAGGGGTATGGGTGTACATCTTCATACCAAAAGGTATAAGTCACTACCCTTCCAAAAGGGTATACATGAATAGGTATGTATCCACACCGATATCCATATCCATATCCATATTCATATCCAACTCAAAACAAAATTCAAATTAAATTTCCCTCAAAATTAAAAACAAAACTTTGAATTTAATTTTAAAACTTTTTGAAACTTTATTTGTTTTTCGATATTAAAAACATAATAAGCCCAAATCAGAAGTTGAGTCATCCTCAACTTCTAAATTATCCCACAAAAATGTGAGATTCCTAAAATCATTCTCATCTACGGTTAACTAACATATCTCATTCATTGTATTCAAAATTTAAATTTGAATTCTGTTGTAACCAAAGCACATGTTATATAATGCAATGTATACCCATCTGATTGTCATCGATGATTTTCAAACTTTTCTATCATTTCAATATCAATTTGTTACCCATCCTGATAAGTAATCATTTCCAAAATTTATTCCCATAATCATCCCAATAAGCTAATGGGTGGGACATTTTCAGTTCTTGAATTCGATCCCAAATTTATACCCCTAATTGAAAGTTAGAGACCCGATATAATCTTTTTTTTTTACTAAAAGTCAGCAAAAAAATTCATTAAAATGAAAAAAATAATTGTACAAACAAATCGACCAGGTATGGCCCAGCAAAGAGACCAAAACAGAGTGACTGATCTAGCTTATGGACTTCTAAAACAACGTTTTACTGGTCTAAACTAAGGAAAAATGATCATCTTCAACTTTTAAGTATATAAAGAAGGTAATCAATCAAGACTTAAGAAGAACACAGTTGACACATTATATATAAACGAGAAAATATAAATAAAGTGATTATTAAATACAACAGATCCAATCAAGAGCACGTTCCATAACATCATAAAATCCTCTATAGATTCAAACATTGCGCAAGTGAGACTTTTGACATAATAAACTTTGATCCTCCATACCAACCTTTCGAAGTTAGCTTAGAGATCGAGCATATGGTCAAGCTTTTCCTGCTATGATTGAGATGATTGCTTGACAATAAATTTATCTTTAATTTGTGTCCAGAAGTATGTTTATGTTTTTGAAGCATAGAACCTTTGACTTCTACCTCGAGAGGATCATAAATTGCTTTCTTAATGTCTTCAAGCATCACAGTATCAGAGTCGAACAAATTGGCACTGTTGAAAAACATTTGAAATACTTTTAAACAGGATAGATGCAACTGTTTGCATGACTTGGGCATCTGGCCCATATGGTTCACCAAAGCATGTTTCAAGAAGTCTTTCTTCTTTTGGTCCAATATGTTTTCAATAGCAGAGATTGAATCCTCGATTTCAGCCTCTGGATTTTCCTTCAAGCATAATACGACAAGGTTAATTTTTCCATCTTCTTCTTCCTTCTGAAAATAGATGAAGCCATTGAATAAAGAAATTGGAATTGAGAGAATCATGAAGGTTCTGTTAAACCGTACGTAGACAAAAGAAAAGAGACAGAGAGACTTTTGGATTTCAATGGAGAATTTCATTGAATGAATTAAAAATACTAACAAACTACTTTATATACTGAATGTAACAATAATAAAATAAAATAAGATAGACACTGTCAAATATGTGTTGGTTCTATCTTAACCACCAACCCCCCGCCGCCGCCGCCGCCGCAAGCGGACTGATGCTGTAATTGAAAACCTAGTTTGTCAAGTAGAAAAGTAAATGGGTCATGACCCAAAGCTTTTGTAAATAAGTCAACACATTGAATTCGACCAGTCCCCATTTTATCTTCTCCCAAACAAAGTGGCGATCGATTTCGATGTGCTTAGTTCGCTCATGAAAGACTGGATTAGAAGCAATATGTAATGCAGCTTGGTTATCACAATAGATGTCCATAGTAAATGGATGTGAAAGTCCCAAATCCTTATACAAAGTTTTCAACCAAGTGAGTTCACAAGATACATTGGCTAAGGCACAGTGTTCTACCTCAGTAGAAGAACGAGATACAGTATTTTGCTTCTTCATATGCCATGAAATGGGGCTAGAACCATAAAATGTGATATATCTGGTTGTAGAACGTCTTGTAAATGGGCAACTAGCCCAGTCAGAGTCACAATACCCAGAAATAACCAGTTTAAAGTATTTAAACATTTGAATACCAAGAGACAAAGTGCCTTTGAGATACCGAATTACGCGTGTCACTGCATTCATATGTGAGTCATGAGGTGAATGAATGAACTAACTCAAGACGTGCACAACATAACATATATTTGGCCAGGTGACTGTTAAGTATATAAGTCAGCCCATAAGTCGTCTATAAGAAGTTGGATCCATAAGTAAATGACCATTGTCAAGATCCCATCTCAAATGTTGTTCCATGGGAGAAGAACATGGTTTGCATCCAAGAAGACCCAAATCAGTGAGGATATCCAAAGCATACTTTTGTTGAGTTAATAATAACACATTAAAAGTCTCGACGACTTCAATGCCAAGAAAGTATGTTAGTTTGCCCAGATCTTTAATATGGAAATATGTTTGCAGTTGGGCCTTGACAAAGGATATATGGGCTTCATTTGTACCAGTAATCAGTATATCATCAACATAAACTAAAATCACTGTAAATATTGGCCCATCAACAAATGTGAATAGAGAAGAATCGGTCAATGATTGTATGAAACCCATTTGAAGTAAAACATCAGCAAATTTGTGAATCCATTGCTGAGATGATTGTTTAAGCCCATAGAGTGACTTACGAAGGTGACATGCCATACCCCAGTACAAGAGGCAAACCATTATATAAGTAACTAGGTGGTAGAGACATATATACTTCTTCCTCGAGATCACCATGCAAAAAAGCATTCTTGACATCAAGTTGATATAAGGTTCAGTTGCTAAATGTGGCAAGAGCTATTAGACATTGGACAGTCACCAATTTAGCAACTGGGGTGAAGGTCTCATGAAAATCAAGACCTTTTAATTAGGTGTACCCTTTTCCCATTAAGCATGCTTTATATCGTTCAATATAACCATCGGCTTTGTGCTTTATTTTAAACACCCATTTGCACCCTATGGGTTGTTTACCTAGAGGTAAAGGTTTTACAGTGCATGTTTTATTATTAGCTAGAGCTAACATTTCATTATTCATGGCTTATTGCCACTGTGGGCTTTTATGGTCTTGGAAATAGGTTTTGGGTTCAAGTTGGGTACATAAACCCGTAGGCAATATAAGATGGACATGTATCAGTAAATACAGATATCTAAGATTGTATGGGATAGGAATTACCTATGCCAAAGGAATTTGTGGAAAGGGATGGTTGAATTATAGAAGTACATATATATTCCCGAAGGATAGTGGAAGGTAGTCGAGTGCGAATGGAATGTCAAGGAACAAGATGATTTGGTGAAGTGGAATGGGTTGGGCTGGGAATTAGAACTAATGGATTGGGCTGCTAAGTATTGAATTCAATACTGGATTGAGTTAAACCAGAAGAAGTGGGCTGGACAGAAGTGGATTGGGTTGAGTTGGTAGGCTCAAGAAGAACAGGGAATGGAAGAAGAGTATTAGAATAGGTACATTTATAGTAGAAAATGGAACAAACATGGAATTCTTGTATGGGAAAATATTTTCATGAAACTGTAAGCACCTCATTTTTGCCATCCCCAGTTGACCAAAATCTTATAGGAGTGTAGACAACAAAGTAGGAGAGATGAGAGAAAGTTTGAAAAGTACAAGGGAGGCGAGTAAAACTCTCTAAAAAAATGACAGTCGATTAGCTCGAGCATACTCTCTATAATGTTTTTTTCGAGAATAACTGAAATAATCCCTAGTGTCCAGGAGCCTAAGTGAACACATATGGTAAGTTGGTGAATCTCAATGTAAGATTTGGATTTTTGAATGCTACTTAGAGACAATTTTTAGTGGGCCCCACAATAAGGACATGGGTTGTATCCTGCATGGATGCGTAAGTCTAGGAAATACCTTCGAAATGAGACTAGAATCGCTCAGTTCCAATGTCAAATGAAAATGATATGGTGATTTTAGTCTAGAAACAAGTACAAGGGATTTTCTGAAAATAATAATAATTATCCAAGGGCCTGTATACAAATTATCGTAAGTTTAATTATTTAAACTTCGATTCTTCATAATTTTACTATCTGACGTCCAAATTAGGTGATTCAAGTCTCAATATGTTTCATTTTTAGTTCTCTACAAAGTGGATGTGGAGAATTTGAGGCAAAGGTCTCCGAGTCATCCCATACAGAGTCGCTAGCTGAATTATAGTAAATTGCCCTGTTTTAACTTTAGAAATTCATAAGTTGGCTATTTTATGTCCAAATGAGGTGATTCAAGCTCTAGTATTCCTTATTTTTTGTGCTCTATAAAGTGAACATAGAAAATTTGAGACAGAGACCGTCAAAAGATTCCATGCAAAACTGCAAGCCGAAATGGCCCATGAAATGATAGAAAGAGAGAGAAAAGCCAGTCTTGGCCAAACCCAATCAACCCAAGTCAATCCAGACCAGTTCGGACCAAATATGTTAAATCCATGTGCATATACATTATGTGTATTTTATATATTATCATTTATTATTATTATAATATGTGTACTATTATATTAATATATGTATATTATGTACATTAAAAAAGAGGCAAAAAGAGGCAAAGAGTTGGCGGCTGGAATTTAAGAAGAAAAATTGTGAGAGATGGAACCGAATTGGAAAGGAGAGAGAATATTCAGAGATTGAGAGAAAATATTGAGAGATTGGAAAGAGAGACCGAATACGGTTGGAGCTAAAGATGGGAAGGATAGAAAAGGGAAGAAAGCAAATAGAAAAAAAAAAAAAAAAAAAAAAAGGGAAGACCAAGCTGGCCGAGAAAGATAAGTATAGAGTTTGGAAAGAAAAAAAAAAGAGTTTGAAAAAAGGAAAGAAACAAAAGGAAAAAAGGGGGGAAAAAAAAAAAGAAGGAAAAAGGAAAAAAAAAAAAAAAGAGGAGAAGAGTCGGTGGACTCTAGAAACAAAAAGAAAGCCGAATAGAATAGAAGAGGAGAGAATAGAGGGAGAGGAAAAAAATCAGAAATCTGGGAGGGAGCGGGGAGAATCTGCATAGCAGACCCAAAAGAAAAAATAGCTGGATCTAAAGAGGGAGCTTCAGAAACTCGAGAGAGAACGGATCAGATAAGATTGCCGAAAGAAGAGTTTTAAAGAGAGCCACAGCCTGAGATTGACAGAGATCAGAGGAAGAAGTAGGAGAGTAGGAAGGGAACCTGCACATCTTAGGTAAGCCCCCCTCCTCTGCTGCCTTTAGTTTTGTTTTTCGTTTGGTTGATTATTTTATTCTATTTTGTTTGTTGCTTTGTTTGCTACCAACTCAATATCTAGGCCACCTGCTAATCTCACATCCTACCCAGCCATACACCCTATGGCCAGGAATCACCCAGGCAAAACCTCATCTACACCTGCTGCACAACCAATCCCACCTACCACCACCTGGCCACCTTAGCTACACCCAGCCACCCACCATAACTCTCAACTAACCAACCCATCTCCTAATCTGATCCCAATCCAAACACCACCCACCATAACTCTCAACTAACCAACCATCTCCTAATCTAATCCCAATCCAAACACACCTACAGAATCCATCAATTTTCTCTGTTAAAACCAATGATGGATCATCTCACCATCTGATTCTTGATCCATTGCATGAATTTTAACTTGATCATAATTTTAGCCATGATTGAAATTTTTATGAATTGAGCCGACCATATGTGGAATTTCGATGAAATTGAAATTGATCCGATCATATGAATTTTGATGAAATTGAAATTGATCCGACCATATGTGAAATTTTGATGAAATTGAAATTGATCCGATCATATGAATTTTGATGAAATTGAAATTGATCCAATCATATGAATTTTGATGAAATTGAAATTGATCCGATTATGGCATTGTGATGAAATTGGAATTGATCATATGAAATTTTGATGAAATTGATCTGATCATATGGAATTTTGATTGATCCGATTATGTGGAATTTGGATGAAATTAAAATTGATCCGATCATATGCTTAGAATGATATGATTAAAATTGAACCATTAATCTAGAATTTAATATGAATAAAATATAACCTTTGATTTAGGATTTTTAATGTGATTGAAATCTAGACAATTGATGATTGAATTCAATATGATTAAAAATATGACCATGTGATGTTGAATTTTTACATGATTAATCTTGACCATTGATCTTGGAATTTGATGTGATTAAAATCTAGCCATTGATCTAGAGTTTCTAATATGATTAATTTTGAGCCATTGGAAAATTGATTTTTATTTTGGATCATCACAGAATATTAATTGTGAGCCATTGGATGTTTAATTTTGATTTGATCTTATAATGACATGAATCTAGCCATTGATTATGAGTGATATGAAATATAGACTATTAGATCTTGATCATGAAAATCTTATTTGAATCTGAACCATTGGATTGACATCATGAGTGATATAAATGAATCTGGACCAGCGGATTGTCTTGATGATTGATGTAAATGAATATGAACCGTTGGATCTTGATTATGAATGATTTAGAAGAATTTGAATGGATAGATTATCATTTTGAGTGATTTGAACGATTGGATTACCATCTTGAGAGGATTTGAACCGTTGGATTATCTTTTTGAGTGATTTAATTGAATTTGAATAGTTGGATTGACCTCATGAATGTTTTAAGTGAATCTGAACCATCGATCAAATACGATCTTGATCACATTGATGATGATTGATTACATCAAATCTGAGTAGTCGATCAAATATGATCTTGGTCACACTGTTGATGATCGATGCTTGATCAATGCTCTCACATGTTTGCTGCTATATTGATTTACATGCTTTATTGCTATAATTAAAATGATATATGTTGTTACTTGCCATATTTGAATGATATTTATTATTGGTAATAATTTAATTTCTGCAACACCCTAGTCAAACTACTATATCTGTATGCCTAGAAGACATATTAGGTGTGGGGATGTGCATGTAGGCACCCACATTCACGAGAAGGGTAAAAATGAAAATGATAAATTTTAATCAAGAGATATGAAGCCTAGTCCAACAAATGCCAAATTAAGGTTTAGGTCAAGGGTAACTTAGGACGATCCCTACCCCTCAGCTCATCTCCTCTAGGATACAGAAAACTAGATAGGTGTGTTGTGAATCGAACCATAGAGCATTTAGGTTCCACACCCTGATATTGAAAGAATAACATAAATGATTGAATCCGCTTTCGATCTACATGGTTCCTGATTCTTAGGGCAGCACCCTAAGATACATAGGCAGTTTAGAGAGATTCTCAAACACGGACTCAAACCCTTGCTCCCCGAGAGTAGAGAGAGACAGATTGCTCCTCGAGAGTAGAGAGAGATAGATTGCTCCCTGAGAGTAGAGAGAAACAGATTGCTCCCTGAGAGTAGAGAGAGATGGATTGCTCCCCTAGAGTAGAGAGACAGATTGCTCCCTGAGAGTAGAGAGACAGATTGCTCCCCGAGAGTAGAGAGAAACAGATTGCTCCCCGAGAGTAAAGAGAAACAGATTGCTCCCCGAGAGTAGAGAGACAGATTGCTCCCCAAGAGTAGAGAGAAACAGATTGCTCCCCGAGAGTAGAGAGAAACAAATTACACCCCAAGAGTAGAGAGAGATAGCTTGCTCCCCTAGAATGTCAAAACATCACAACAAACTACGTTGTACCTGATTTTCATGACCTATGAAATACGTAGGCAACTTGGAGGACCTCTCCAAGTATGGTACTATATCTTAGTTTCCTTAGGTCCTCCATATCCATATCCATATCTATATCCATATTCACTTCAATCCACATAGGGTATCTCTAGATTCTATCTCAATCATCATCAAGCATAAACTTCAACTTGAACAATTGAATATAAGAAAGCTTATCATAAATCACATCCATAAACCTTAATCACAATTCGTTCGAACTACGTTATGGACTTAATTTCTAGGATTGGAATATGTAAGCAATTTGAGATGTCTTGGACGTCTCAAATTCAGTCCATCACTGAACCATCTTCGATTTGGTTCACTGTATATTATTTTGCTTGTTTATTTATTTTCAAAACATGTTTGGCTGAACCTAGGTTAGAAGAACTTAGCAACTTGGCATAGGATCCCCCTTGAGCCCTAGTTATCATTCATTGACCATAAACAGTCAGAACCATAGAGTCTAAGGAAAGTAAAATCACATAGGAGACCGATTTTTGGATCGGACAGCTTTTGGTGCCTTACACCTTTCCAAACTGTACTTTGAATGCTTACCCATTCTCTGATAGATCAAAGCCAATATATTGGGTCAAATGAGTCAATAGAAGTCTTTTCTTATGATGAGACTACATTTTTATAGGTCCTAGACCTTAATCTAGGTGGCGACTCAAAATCATTTTTTTTCGTCCATCAGAGATGGGTGGATATTATCATTTGTCCTCACATAAACAAAACGTCTCTCCTAGTAAAAATAAAATTAGTAGCAATATCATAAACCTGATAGCCACGTTGATTGGTAGGATAACCAATAAAAATACAGGTTGATGAACGAGCAAAAAATTTACGAGTTGGCAATGGGTTTCGAGCATAGCAAAGACAAACAAAATTTAAAAAATAAAGGTAGGATGGAGGTTTGATAAAGAAAACCTCATAGGGGATTTGTGAGACAGATGACGGTTAGGAAGACGATTAATAAGATAACATGTTGTTTGTATACAACCTCCCCAAATTTTTAAAGGAATATGAGACTGAAGACGTAGAGCACGAGAAACTTGAAGTAAATGCTGGTGCTTATGTTCTACAATCCCATTTTGTTGTGGAGTATATATACAGGTGAGTTGATGAAGTATAACATAGGATTTAAAAAGGTTTTGCATAGAGGAAGACAAAAACTTAGATCCTTTATCAGTTCTGATGCTTTTTATAGTATGAGAAAATTGATTCTTAATCATGAGAAAAAATTGACTAAGAAAAATATATGCTTTAGATTTGAATTTCATGAGAAACACCCATGTAGTCCTAGAAAAATCACCAAAAATACAAAGAAAAAATGAGAACCACTAAGGCTAGGGGGTAATGATTGGCCCCATATATCACAATGAACAAGTTGGAATATTGATGGGAGCAGCTGTTATTAAAGGGGAAAGGCAGACAAGCTTGCTTAACTAAAGGATAGACATCACAAGACTGTGATCAAAAGTAATACCCTGGATAGGTAGCTGGAATGTATGAGGAAAAGGATGTTCGAACCTCGAGTGCCAGAGTTGAGAAGTTGATTTAGCAGATAAGGCCGAAGGAAGAGTTTCGGGTGTGAAATGGTACAATCCATCATGATCCGTCCTTAACCAATCACTCTTTTCGTTGATAAGTTTTGAAATACACAAAAATCAAGATAAAATGTTACTAAACATTGAAGTGAAGAAGTTATTTGACTAACTGAAAGAAGATTAAAATTGAAATTGAGAATGTGAAAAACATCTTGTAAACAAATTATGGAAGTTAAGGAATGAGTGCTGGTGTGTGTTATGGGATAAGTGGAACCATCAGGGAGGTTAACAGGTTTATATACGGATGGTGAAATAGGTGTCAAGGAGGTATTATGAATGGGAGAAAAATGATGGGTGGCACCAAAGTCTGTAATTCATTAATGAGATGTGGGTAGAGTGGCTGAGAGACAAGTATTGGTACCTACAAAATTTGTCGACGTAGGAGCCAACATTTTAAGGAAGTGAAGAAGTTGTTGGTATTGTGTATTAGTGAGAGGAGGTAGTAGTGGAGCAGGGGAATCAGTAGTGGCATCCGAAGGAGGAATGTCAGCAATATGAGCATGTAAGGATGAAGAAGTGGTTTGAGATGTGACTGTAGGAGGTATTGTAGGCACTAAAGGTGTATGGGTAGTTTTTTATTGATGGTGGACAAAACTAGGGGGATAACCATGAATCTCAAAGCAAGTTTAATGGTAATGACCATGTTTATTGCAATGTATACAATAAGAGCGACGACGACTAGAAGTATCTGGAGAAGTGAATCTTAAAGTAGATCGGCCAACAGCAAGAGCCATTGAATCAGATGAGGGAGTTACCTATTGAAGATATAAACCACGATGTTTCTCTTCTTGTAAGACTAAGGAATAAGCCTTACTGTCGTTGAGGAGTGGATCCATGGTAAGAATTTGCATGTGAAATCTACCGTCTACATCATTAACTCCGAGCAGAAACTGAAAAACCTTCTCAGTTTCAATGTTGTCAAGAATCTTTGAATGAATACCACACATACAATCCGGTGGTTGAAGATTGGAACTGATCTCGTCCCAGAGGATTTTCAAAGCTGAGAAGTAGCTGGATATGGACATAGTATCCTGTCGGAGGAGAGCGATCTGACACTTTAGTTTATATAGCCGGTGTTAAGTAAATTTCCTACATCGCCAATAGGATGGCGACAGATGGAAGATGCAGTCCACATCAGCACCTCCAAATGAGTCTAAGGGACATCCCCATAATTTCTACCAATAGATAGGGATAAAGGTGTCTCTTCCCAATCTTACAAGGCTATTTTTGTCATCACCATTAGAGACAAGGGTAAAAACGATATTTACGAAGAAGCACTATTTACTATAAATAGTCTGTGAATCCCAAGATTTTAGGTACATCACATTTAATACTCATTCTCCTAGAGATTATCGCTCTAACACCTCAAACTAAGAATCTCTCACTTACCCCATAAATATTTAAGTAGGCTCAGATACCAGGCCATTGACTGTTCACAGATCCCTAACTTTGGCATCGGAGTGGACCTAGGGCCATAAGCCCGCCTCCCCTTTTCTTTTTGTTTCATTTTGCAGGTCCAATCAGCTTTATGGGCCGTGGATACAGATTCTGGATGAAATAGTTTGGCGCCCACCATGGGGCCCTGAGTGCTTCGAGGTTTGAAGATAAACATCGAAGGAAGATCCTAAGGTATGAGCCCCAAAAGAACTAGAAGTCATACGGTGAACCTCAATCTACCCATGATTGATAATGTGCCCTTTAACTCCTAAGAAGCCCATAGGTCAGAACCTCGGCCATAGCAAGAAAAGGGCAAAAGAGCCGCGGATCCAACGCCAGCATCAGAAGCCTATGTTACCTATGAGCAGTTCGATGTAGTGGTATAATAATTAGAGATCATGACCCGAGTCTTACAAGGGATTCAAGTCCCTGCCACAGAAGCCACCTCCCGACCTCCAATAGAAGTTCCTCCTCCACTTGATCCCAATGTGAGAGCTGACCATCACCCAAAGCCCCCTCACATTAACCGAGCTAGACAACCTGGAAATAGGGATAACGAGGGTAGGGTAGAGGGGTTGGCCGCCTTACAAGATGAAAGTGGAACTGGTTCCACTTCTCAGCACAGAAGAGTACCTGCTAGGGACAGACTTGGACCATTGCCAGGAGTCAGCCAAAATGAAGAGATGCTAGAAGAGCCCCTGATTCCCCAGTGCATACCCCTACCAGAGGTTGTCATTGGTGCTACCGACAAGCCGATGGACCCAAAGGTAGTAGTAAGAATTGAAGGCCAGCTAACTCTATTGCAACAAAAGGTAGAGACTATGGTGAAAGCCGGACCTACTCTTATCGAGGAATGAGATTATTCAACCGATAACCCTCTTACCAATATTCTCATGAGAGTTCTCTTACCCAAACACTTTCACATGACGCTAGTAGACTCATATGATGGATCACAACTTTGTGGCTGCAATGGTACTACATGCTCACCCAGATGCGATTATGTGTAGAGCATTCCCTTTTACTTTAAAAGGAGTGGCTAGGATGTAGTTCAACAATCTGCCTCCCAAGTCGATCGGCTCCTTAAAGACGATGAGCAAACTCTTCCAGATGCACTTTCAAGGAAGTAGAGTGCAAGGGAAGACTACTACACACCTCATGAATATGAAGCAAAAACCGGGTGAGTCTTTGCACGTTTTCCTAGCTAGGTTGAACCTAGAAGTACTCCAGGTCAAGGATATTGAGAGCCCAGTACATTACGTCACCCTAAGAGCAGTTGTCACTGATGAAAACCTTTGATTCTCCATCACGAAGAAAGAACCACCCGACTTATAGGAGTTACTAGCTCGATGTGATAAATATGCCATGACGAATGAAGTCCTGGAGGCCAACAAGGGTATACCCAATGTTTTGAACAAAAGAGGGGATGAAGGGAGAGAAGCAATACATCCAAGAGAACATAAGAGGTCAAAAAGAGAAAAGGCCAGAGCTAGGGGAGCCCTGAGGAGATTCGAAGACTTCACACTGCTAAATCGTCCCCTTGTAGACGTATACACCCTTATTGTAAAGGATGGATATCTCCAGAGGCCCCCGAAGATCGTGACAGAAGCACAGAGAAGGAACCCAAACAAGTATTGCCGCTATCATCACGGCATTGGTCATACCACCGATGAATGCTGGAACCTACAGACCGAGATAAAAGACCTCATACAAAGAGGATACTACGATCAGTATGTCAATTACAATGTGCCTAGGTTACCAGCGATCCCACAAGAATAACGAAGGATTCCTCCTCTGCCACCTAACAAAAGAACTCCCATAAGGAAACCGGCCAGAGAAATCAAAAGGGAAGAGAGAAGAGAAGATAGAAGAAAACCCCCAAGAGAAGATAGGAGAATAGAAAGATGAGTCGAACGAGGGTACCAAGACTAGCGTTGCAAAAACATACCATGGCATCATAAAGAAAGATAGGAAAGAGGTCTGACACCTGCCAACAAGGATGTAGGAGTCATCCGTGGTTAGTTGGCTTTTAAACTTGACCCAGTCCCTCAACAGGTGCATGAGAAAGGAAGAATCCTCAACTTCTTGAAAACTAGAGGCAAGTCCTTATCAAGAACCGACCCTCAAATCGCTCGTCAGTGTGAGGACCAGACCCGACCTCTTCCATCGTAGCTGATCCTAGACCCACTAGAACCCTATCGGAATTCACCATGCAATTGTGTAAATGCCATCAGGATTGCAGAACCAGGGTATATTTGGCCCATGAGGACTTGGACGATAGAAAAGCAAGATATCAGGTCAGCACTAGAATACATGGTTCAAGATTCCCAACGCTATTTAACCGAGCCTGCCACCTTGGCCTCGGCAGAGGGATTGGAATATGATCCATCCAAGGAGGGAAGAAAGGCAATTTAGAGTATCACTGGCGGTCCCATAGCAGGAAACACTTCCTCAAAGGTGCGAAAATTCTATGCGAGGAGTGTCAAGTCTACCGAATGGCCAGGGAAAAGAGCCCGCATAGGGGACTTCTTAACTTTTAGTAATGAAGATTTGTAAGGACTAGAAGTCCCTCATGAGGATGCAATCGTCATCACCATGCGCATTGAAGATAGTGACGTCCACAAGATAATGGTAGACACCGGGAGTTCTGTAGATATCATTCATTGGCAGGCATTCCAACCCATGGAGATTGCCCCAGAGCGACTGTTACTGGTGAACTACCCACTCGTAAGTTTCACTGGTGATTTGGTTCCGGTAAAAGGTTCCATTAGACTACTGGTCCAAGGAGGGACTTACCCTAGGGAGTCTAGGGTCATGATGAACTTTTTGGTTGTGGATGTACCCTCTTCCCACAATGCCTTGTTGGGATGACCTGGCATGTATGCCCTTCGATTAGTCCCCTTTACCTATCATCTTGTGATCAAATTTCCCACTCCAAGAGGTGCAGGAGAGTACCAAACTGACCAATTGGTCTCTCAAAAATGTTACTCAGCTGAGCTTACTAATTACAAGAAACCAGAACAAGCCATGCCCATCTACATTGAAGATATGCGGGATGACCCCAAGCAACAAAGAGGTACCCCAGCTGAGGATCTGGTCAAGATCCCACTGAATGAGGCAAATCCAGAAAAAATAGTCCAGATAGGTTCAACACTTATATAACCTCGAAGGATAGAATTGATAAACTTTTTATGCGATAATGTAGACATCTTTGCCTAGCTGGTAGTTAATATGCCCGGCATCCCGTGAGAGGTAGTGGAGCACTGTCTGAGTATAGATCCCCAGAATCACCCCATTCACTAGAAGAAGCGGTCCTTTGCCCCATCTCAATAGTTAATTATAGATGAAGAAGTAGATAAGCTGCTCAAGGCCAAATTCATCAGAGAGATCAGTTACCCCGAATGGATCTCCAACATTGTCATGGTTCCCAAACCAAGGGGTAAGTGGTACATATGCATCGATTTCTCCGACCTCAACAAGGAATGCCCAAAAGACAGCTTCCCACTTCCTTGCATCAATCAACTGATCGACGCCACTACCAAACACTAACAGCTAAGCTTCATGGACGTGTATTCTGGTTATAATCAGATCAGAATGCATGCTGTAGATGCTGAGAAGACCGCTTTCTTCACAAACCATGGACTGTTCTGTCATGATGTCATACCCTTCGTCCTAAAAGCCAGGGCTACATATCAACAGCTAGTAAACCAAATCTTTAAAGTACAAATTGGAAGAAATGTTTAAGTCTATGTATACAACATGTTGGTGAAGAGTCTGGAGGAAGGAAACCATGTCACAGACCAGGAAGAAGCATTCGATGTCCTTAAGAAGTATCAAATGCGACTCAACCCAGCTAAGTGCCCCTTCGACGTCACCTCGGGTAAATTCCTTGGATTTATGGTCTCCAGTCACAACATCAAGGTGAATCCAACAAAAATCTTGGCCATCCTCAACATGCCTGCTCCTAGGAAAGTAAAGCAAGTCCAAGAGCTGATGGGAAGGATAGCCGCCTTAAGCAGGTTCATGTCGAGGTCGGTCGATAAGTGCCTGCCATGCTTCCAAACATTGAAAGGAAACAAGACATTTGAATGGACATCGGGGTGCCAGTAGGCATTTGATGAAATAAAGACATATCTGGCATCTCCTCCACTCTAGGTTAAACCCGAGGTAGGGGATACCTTAGAGCTATATCTCGCGTGATCTCTCAAAGCGGTTAGTACGGTCCTACTCAAGGGAGTCAATACCACACATAGGCAAATCTATTATGTAAGCAAGATACTGCTCGATGCCAAGACGCGATACAAATTCATTGAGAAAATCGTTCTAGCCTTAGTGATCATGGCCATAAAGCTCGGTCCATATTTCCAGGCACACTCCATAATCGACTTAACCTACCAGCCCCTAAAGAAAATTCTTTCTCAACCAGATGTTTGGGGATGCATCATTAATTGGGTAGTTGAGCTAGGAGAGTTCAACATCATTTACAAGCCGCGTACTACAACCAAGGCCCAGACATTGGCCGATTTCCTCATTGAGTCATCGTTACCAGAGGAAACAGAGGAAGGCATAGACAAAAATAACAAGGAAAATATAACTCAGCCTCTGTGGACGTTGTTCGTGGATGGGGCTTCCAACCAAGGAGAGTACAGGATGGCCTCATACTCACGAGTTTGGAGGGTTTCTAGATACATTATGCTCTGTGATTCAATTTTTGGACCTCCAATAATGCAGCAGAATATGAAGCACTCCTTGCAAGACTCAGATTAGCCAAAGCCATCCTGGCAAAAATATTGAAGCCTTACTAATTCCCAACTAATGGTGAAGCAGTTCAATGGTGAGTATGAAGCATGGAAGGCTAACATGGCAGCTTATTTGAAAAATGTTCATAAAGCTGCTTCAGCGTTTACCAATTTCACCCTCAAGCATGTTCTAAGGGAACAGAACACACAGGCCGATGCTCTTTCAAAATTAGCTACTTCAAAAATCTTTGATTTAGACCACTCGATATACACTAGGACTTTAGACAAAGAAAGTATTGAGCCATCCGTTATAATTGTGATGCCAACCAATGCTGAGCCATTATGGATTGACCCATCTACTCATTTCTCAAAAAAGGCTTCCTGCTAGATGACAGGACCAAAGCTAGAAGGATATAATCAAAGGCAACCCATTATGTGCTCTAGATAGATATCTAATATAAGAAAGCTTTCACATTCCCCGCTGCTCCAATGCTTGCGGCCTTCAGAGGCCTCTCTCGCGATTAAGAACGTACACGAGGGGATCTGTGGTGTACATTTAGGAGGCAGAGCCCTAGCACACAAAATCCTAAGGTCAGGTTACTACTGGCCGAAGATGAGGGAAGAGTGCTTAAAATATGTCAAGAGATGCAAAAAATGTCAATTTTTTACTCTAGTTCCCTACCTCCCAACAGCTCCCTTGTGACCAATTTCATTACCCATTCCCTTTGCCACATAAGATATGGATATCATGGGCCCCTTTCCGTCCCACCCACTACCAGTGAAAATTTGTTATTGTCATGGTAAATTATTTCACAAAGTGGGAAGAAGCGGAAGTGGTATGACCCGTACCTTACTAACCCAGTCTTACTACTTTGTATTAGGTCTTCCTATCATGGTCGGACCAAGCGGACCAAGGGCATGAAGAAACCACAAGGCTGGGTATGTAATTCGAACAAAAAATCATCTAATTAAGACATGTGGTCACATACCCAAATAGGTGTGGTCGACCACACCTCAGAATATTGAGACTACTCGAGTCTAGGACGTGTGGTCGTAGTTTTGGGACGTGTGGTCAATGGATACTGTGACCCCAAGTATGACCACACGATGGTATAACCAACTCCTTGATTAGGAAACCTTCCTAATCTGAGGGGAGATTCTTTCCTAATCAAAGTGGGACTTTATATGGATGTTTTCCTCTATATAAAGGACGTCCCTTAGTCTCTTTCACTCTTTTAGAACCCAAACTGAAAGAGAGAGAGAAAGAGAGGAGTAGGAAGAGAAGGAGAATTGAAGAGGAAGACTAGGAGAAGGAATTATAGAGAAGGCTCTGATTCTCCAACAAGTTTAAGGTATGGAATCATTCCCTACATTAATTGAATGCCTAGAATAGGTTATGGAGAAGATATTGATTCAAAGTAAGATCTCAATCCTAAGACCATGAACAAAACTCTAAGGAGATCCATGAAGAATGGATTAAGGTGAAGGACTATGTAAAAGTGTGAATTTTAAGTCATAGAACAATCATAGGAAGGATCATAATGTTAGCCATGGAATCAAGTTATGAAAGGATGTGGCTGAGAGTAAAAGTTGACCAAAAACTCATGTAGTCACAGTTTGATCGACCACACGAGGCACATATGTCCGACCAGACACCCTTGGGAAGTTTCTAGGAAGGGTGTGGTCGCATATGTGTGGTCGCATGATATGTGACCACACGTATCGTCCCATACCCTATGGTCACAGAAACTGAGACCACAGGTGTAGTCACACCTGTGACTACTCAGCTTCTGGAGGTCTGTTTGATGCTAGTATGGACCATTGACTACTGTAAATTGATGAGCTTAAACCCTAACTTAGAACTTACAAATTTCTTAGGTTTCCAAGAGGTTTAAGAGTGAGTTAAGAAGCTTGGAGAAGATTGAACATTTCTAACAGGTGAGGGAACAGAACCTAAACTAACTGACTAATAATAAACTGTTTACTTTTATTGAGTCCAATGTCATGATTAATTCTATGCTTGTATGCTTATAATGTGCATCACACATGTCATCCAATATTCCTGTTATTACTGCTCATGCATATTTATTTCTGTCTATTTATAATATAATGATGATGATGATGCTAGGAATAGGCATATGATTGTGTGTGTATGATTAGTGTACTTGATGCTAGTGGAGCATCAGGGGGAGGACGTGACATTGTGGTTCATCTTGGTCACCAGACTCTAGCTCTATCTCTACTTAAGTCTTGTTCACTGACATCGTCATATCGTCATTACCTTAGCAGAACTATTACATCATAGGGCATCAGGGGAGGTGGTCTTGAACCATGTAGCTTCGACTCTATCGGGGGGCCTTAGCTCTATCTCTATGGACGTATTGAGGGATGCTGGGGTGAGGCCTTGGATACACTGGATGACATTTAGGATTGGTTAATTGTGAGCTCAATTTGCAAGCCCTCACCAATAGGGGCTTACGTGTTGATATGGGTAGGGCATCAGGGGAAGTGTTGGCGGTGTTTGATCCGAACACTTTAGCTCTATCTCTATTCCATGGTGGGTGCATGTGGGACGATAATGGTGTTTGATCCATTGGGTGGATTCACACACTCGTGTATAGAGGTGCGGTGGCCGTCAATCATTTCTATAGCATATTGCAAACATAAAAACCATACCAAAGATATGAATTGAATGCATGCATATGTTTGTTGCATTGTTTTATTTGCTCACTGAGCTGTGATGTGTGCTCACCCTTTTGACGTTGAATATTTTAAGTTGTTGATGTAGGTCTTACCGTTTGAAGATTACATGAACACGTCAACGTATGGACACGTAGCGGCGATAGACGTGGAAGCTATGGATGAGACGCATGATCCGTCGTGCGAGTACAATTCATGTATTTTTTATTAGTTTAGTTATATTTTGGTTAACGGACATGTAATTGATTATTTTATTTATGTCTTAAGTTATTTGGAGATAACTTGATTAAATACTTATTTAGCACTGTTAGATACTCAGTTCATTAGTATTAAAGACTTTCGCTATTATTTATTTACTCTGATTATGCTTGTGGAATGTATCTGGTTTAATCGGATGGGCACGGCCTATACTAGATCCTGGTTAAACCGTTGGTTTTCTTGATGGTTCATCACACCACTGGTTAGACCAGATTTGGGGTGTCACAGAAGCAGTCTTGAGCATTCCTAAAAGTACAATCAGCAAATTCTTTAAGAAGTCTGTCGTCTATCGATATGGTATCTCATGAGTATTAATTATAGACAATGGCAAACAATTTGACAACAAGCCTTCTGCTAAATTCTATAAAGAAAACCACATCAACTACAGGTGCAGCGTTGTCAAGCACCCCAAAACCAACTATAAAATAGAGGCAACAAACAAGATTTTGTTACAAGGAATCAAGACTTGGTTGGAGGCTGCAAAAAGACGCTGGTTGGATGAACTTCCCCATATACTATGGGCAGATTGGACTACCACCAAGACGACCACTGTTGAATCCCCCTTTATGTTGGCTTTTGGTTGTGAAGCCATTATTCTCTTAGAAGTTCGAGTTCCTTCACATAGGATCTCACACTATGATCCTGAGGCTAATGATGAGGGACTCCGAGTCAATTTGGACTTGCTACTAGAAATTCGAGATCAAGCTCAACTACGAATCGAGGTACACCAGTAGCAAACCACGAAGCATTATAACTAGTGGGTCAGGGAGCATAAGTTTCAAGTTGGAGATCTTGTCCTACGAAGCACAATTGCATCAGATCCGACCAACTAGGGTAAGCTGTCCCCTAATTGGGAAGGACCATACAGAGTCACTCAATCCTTTTAGAATGGCACCTATCATTTTGAGGACATAGAAGGAAATCCCCTCCTCTACCCATGGAATGCAGAACACCTGTATAGCTTTTACTAGTAATCTCCCACCCCTTCCAATGTACTTGGTTCAGCAAGACCCTTTGTCAAACAATGCTTTTTTTCCCATAATCAAAGATCAATGAAAAACTCAATTTGCATTACACTTTGCATCGGGCTTCAATCAACAATAATTGAGACACAATCGGCCAAAAGAACTCGACAATTATCGAACACATTTGGCCAAGGAGGGTAGATCGGACTTCTACAATAATTGAGACCCAGTTGGCCAAAAGAACTCGACAATTACCGAGCACATTTGGCCAAGGAGGGTAGAACGGACTTCTACAATAATTGAGACCTAGTCGGCCAAAAGAACTCGACAATTACCGAGCACATTTGGCCAAGGAGGGTAGATCAAACTTTTACAATAATTGAGACTCAGTCGGCCAAAGAACTCGGAAATTACCGAGCACATTTGGCCAAGGAGGATAGATCGGACATCAACAATAATTGAGACCCAGTCGGCCAAAAGAACTTGGCAATTACCAAGCACATAATTGGCCAAGGAGGGTAGATGAGACTTCTACAATAATTGAGACCCAGCCGGCCAAAGAACTCGACAATTACCAAGCACATTTGGTCGAGGAGGGTAGATCGGACTTCAACAATAATTGAGACCCCATCGACCAAAAGAATTCAGAAATTACTGTGCACATTTGGTTGAGGAGGGTAGATCTGAATTTAATAGTAATTGAGACCCAGTCAGCCAAAAGAACTCAGCAATTATCGAGCACATTTGGCGGAGGAGGGTAGATCGGACTTCAACAATAATTGAGACTCAATTGGCCAGACAAACTCGGCAAGTACTGTGCACATTTGGCCGAGGAGGGTAGATCGAACTTCAATAGTAATTGAGACCCAATCGGCCAAAAGAACTCGATAATTATCGAAACACATTTGGCCAAGGTGGGTAGATCGGACTTCAACAGTAATTGAGACCCAATCAGCCAAAAGAATTCGATAAATTCTGACCCCTTTTGACCGAGGTGGGCATATCGGGCATCAACTTAGGCATCTGAAAATAAATCGACCGTTCCGATTGGCAAGACCGACCAGAACAGCCCGAGGCGGGGATATAGGGCTTCAACACATGCGTCAACACATTCACATCAGCATAAAGTAAAGCAAATGACCCAAGGCGAACACAACAAAATAGCCAACAAAGTACAAGCATCAGGCATTAAAGACAAGACACATATACTTATATAGTTATAGTTCAAAAATGAAAAGCATACATCGGAACAGAACCTCCTACTACAAAAAATTATACCCAAGGAAGACCCCCTATGTACAAAAAAGAGAGCATATATAGACATCTGAGTCTTCACCAAACAGAAAACATATTCAAGGCCCTCTACAGGAAAAAGAAAAAGGAAACACCACACAGCCATTCAGAAGACAACAAGCTCATTGGTCACTACCACGCACCGAGTTGTCGCCACTACCAGGGGCTGTAGGATTAGGAGAAATATTAAAGCCACTGCCAAAAGTAAGAGGGATCCTAGTGGCGGGAGAAATACCAACCCGAGGGGTCGAGGGAGACTCTTTGCTTATCTCAGAATGCAAAGGATCAAGGGCTGGAGAATCATCCCTTTTAACATCTGGGGAAGGAGGATGTTCCTCTCCATAGAAAACAGCCTCAAGCTGATGAAAAACCTACTCATCATCCCTTTCCTCATCTTCATCGTCATCACAGACAAGAACAAGCCTCAGACAGCTCGCCTCAGAATAATCTACCTCCGGCACTCTCTTATCAACATATTCCTTGAGGGCTTACACCTTAAATGTATAGCTTGGCAAGGCTTTCTTCCCCACCAACTCCTTGAATGCCTTGAACTTTTTGTACAAGCGAACAGCCCCTGTAGCAATGAACCGAGCCTTCATAAAACCATCTTGGTACTTGGTAGCCCGAACTCTAGTGGCCTTCTTGGAAACCTTCAATTTTTTGATGTGTCCCTTGGAGGTCTCATTCGCTTTCTTCAATAGATTTAGTTCGGATGACACTTGCTTCTAGTCATGGTCCGCTCTCTTCTTCAAACGTTCGACCTCGACCGTAAGAGCAGCAATCTCCGAAGACATCGAGTTGACTTGATTCTCCTTTGCACTAAGTTGGGACCGCGCATCATCCCTCTCCTTCTCAGACTTATCAAGATCCTTCAGGGTATAGTTAAGTTGGAATTTGAGCTCCTCCTCATAACTTACAAGCTGCACAGAATTATAACATCAGCACGACATGCAAAACAAGCAGAACGAAAATAAAGAAGGCAAGACTCACTGATGATATCAGAGTATCTGAATCAAAAACCAGGGCCGAAGTAGGAAGGCCGTGCACTACTTCTTGGTCATGTTTAAGCCGACATCCCATCATCATTTCATGACCACGCAAGCGTCCCCCATCACGGTGTCATTCTCCACTATCGCCCAGTCAGGATGAAAGGGCAACTCATCGCCGGTCTTGTTGATTGGAAGAGGGCCATAAGAGGAATCCTCCTCATCTTACTCATATAAACACTCCCTGGTCCTAATCTGGGACCATAGAGAAGTATCAAAACCCCCAACTCCTGAAAGGGCTAAAACTGCCTCGATAGTTGTAATTAACGGCCCTTTGCCTAAAAAGTCAAGAGCACGATGTATAGGAGTCAATGCCTTTGCATATTTATAGGCAGCATCTGCCAGAGCCGTGTCAGGAGAGTCCTTATGTGCTCTTTTCTTGGAAGTCATCTTCTTTTGTGGCTCTACCTCGCTCCCCCCAGGGGTAGATTGCTTACTCTGGACCGACGCTTCTTGCCCTTGCTTCTTCAACATCTCTTGGGCTCGCTTCACCTTCCTCTCTTTGGCTTCACGAACCTTGGCCTCCTGCTTCAACCGTAACTCCTCCAGATATTCCTTGGTCAACATTTCTATAGAAAGACAAGCAAAAATCAATAAATGGTTAGATACCAAACCCCAAAGACATAAAGAAAGAATACTTACAAAGTTTATATCCATGAAGAAACAAAGGGTTCAGAAGATCTGTAACTCGAACTGCAGCACCCTCCGTCTTGGCACGGTCTAACATACGAGACTCTTTGGGTGTTGGCGTCACGACGGTATTGAAAGCATCAACATCTACCTCCACCCAAATATTATCGAAGGGTACCTCTTCACCCCGAACATAAAAAAACTTATTCTTCCAAAGCTTTATAGAGGTCGATTTCTTGGCAAGGACATCGAGATACTCCGTGCGCTTAGCAAAGTAATACCAACTCACCCCTTTGTAAGTATTGAAAATGAACATGGCACGGAACATATTTAGGGTGGTCTTCTCTCCTAGCCTTCGAAAGAAAGCTATGAACCCGGTGATAGTCTTTTATAAGTTCGGCATTATCTGGACCGAGCGGCTTTGTAGTGTTCAATAATTGGGCATATCAACCAAGGCATAGTATCTAGAACCCTGCCTTTAACATCTTCAAGTTAACATACTTCGAATTCCATATTCCAATAGGCCCTCTTAGCTGCCTCGGGCATTCGGAAGGAAATGGTGGGCGGTATTTGATAACATTCACGAAGTCCAGAAAATTCCAACTTGGTCAACAGATAAACTTGCTTCAAAGCATCAAAATCCAGACACGGATCGGCATCTCCTTTAGCCTCTTGCACGACATTCGCTGCTAGACCCTGAGTACATGTCCATGCCTCCGGTATTTCCTCAGCAGGGAACTCTTCCCCAGTATCACCCTCCAACTTATGATCTATAGACCCCTCATCTTTAGAGGAAGACGAGTTACTACTGGTGCTACCACTAGAGGAAGAAGAGGATGACCCTTTCGTAGCCGATTCAGTAGGCTTCGCGACATCTAAGGTCTCTATGTCTACCATCTCTACATCTATTTCCTCTCTTTCTATGTGCAACATTTTTAAAAGAGAAACAAAGCACTCAAAGAGAAAGAGATTTACTGATAGAGGAAGAGCCGAAGCGACTGACCAAATACGAGACTCCGAGGCCGACCCGATGGCTCCCAAGACCGAACTGACAGCTTGCTCACAGAATTTCAAACGTCCAAAGTGGAGAAAATAATCTAAGGCATGCCTATATATAAGATAAGGTTGGCCTGGGAAGGTGTCAAAAATAGATTCCACGTGGTAGTTCGTTACAGGAAGGCCTTTTGTCGGCAATAAATGTTGACTTTTTGCTGCTGGTCCATTGATCGGGTTCTGCCAAGTGGTATTCATAAATCAACCAAAACCTAACGGACCAAACCCGTATCACTTTATGTTGATAGTACTACGTTTATTGGGGGGAGGCTAATTAAAGTACCACATCGTCCAAAACACATTGGCAGGCTCGAATAACTCTTTAGTATGGAAGCCATCCCATTCTACACACCATCCTTCACCTTGCACTTCCCCAAAGGAAGACCGATGTGAATTGATCGAAGTGACCACATCGGCCAAAATACATCGGTAGGCTCGAATAACTCTTTAGTATGGAAGCGGTCACGTGCTACACACCATCCTTCACCTTACGCTTCCCCAAAGGAAGACCGATGTGAATTGACCAAAGTGACCACATTGGCCAAAACACATCGGTAGGCTTGAATAACTCTTCAGTATTGAAGTGATTGTGAGGATAGTGATGTAAAATGTCCTTCCACGCTGAAGCGGACTGTGAAAGATTTGGAGTCACCACCTAGATTAAAGTCTAGGACCTAAAATGTAGCCTCATCCTGAGATAAGAATTCTATTGACTCATGACCCAACATATCGGCTTTGGTCCATCAGAGAATGGGTAAGCGTTCAAAGTACAGTTTGGGAAGGTGTTAGCACCCAAAGCTGCCCGATCCAAAAATCGGCCTCCTATATGATTCTAGTTTTCTTAGATTTTATGGTTCTGACTATTCATGGTCAATGGATAACGACAAGGGCTAATGGGGATCCTATGCCAAGTTGCTAAGTTCTAGTCTAAGTTTAGCCAAACATGTTCTCAAAGTAAGAAAACAAACAAGATAATGTACAATGAACCGAACCAAAGATGGTTCGGTAATGTACTGAATCTGAGATGTTCAAAACGTCTCAAATTGCCTACATATTCCAATCCTGGAAATCAAGTCCAAAAACGTAGTTCGAAACGAAAAGTGATTAAATTTTATGGATGTGGATTATGATTAAGCTTTCTTAGATTCAATTTATTCAAGTTGAGGTTTATGTTTGATGATGATGGAGATTGAATCTAGAGATAGCCTAAATATGGATTGAAGTGAAGATGGATTTGGAAATGGATATGGATGTGGGGGACCTAAGAATACTAAGATGGGGTACCATAATTGGAGAGTCCTTCAAGTTGCCTATGTATCCCAGAGGTCCTGCAAATCAGGTACAACATAGTTCGTTGTTGGGTGGATTAGGTAGCCTCAGGGACTATGGTATGTCTCTCAGGGAGTAGAGTGTAGCTCTCAGGGAGAAAGGATATGTACTCTCAGGGAGTAAGATTCGTACTCTCAGGGAGTAAGGTATGTATGTGTGACTCAGGGAGTCAGATTTCTACTCTCAGGGAGTAAGGTATATCTCTCAGGGAGAAAAGTATGTATACTCTCAGGGAGTAAAGTATGTGTATACTCTCAGGAAGTAGGGTGTGGAATCATATCTGGGAGTTTCCCAGACTACCTACGTATCTTAGGGTTTGCCTTAAGAATTAGGATCCGTGTAGTTCAGACTGTTGTTCATTGGGTGACCCGCTTGGGTCGAAAAAAGGGGGTGGTCCAGCCAGACCGAAAGATGATCCTAGAAGATCTATGATTGGATTCACATCACACCTCTCTAGATTTCTGCACCTTAGAGGAATGAGCTGAGCGTAGGCCTCGTCCTAAAACTACCCTTGCAACCTAAACCCCTGGTTTTTAGAATTGTTGGGCTTGGCTTCACGCTTCTTGATTAAGACTTTTATTTTTTTCGCTTTTTCCCTTCCCATGAATGTGGGTGCCTACAGGCACGTCCCCACACCTAGGAATGTATTCTATCAGTGTATATGCACGGCAGTTCGACTAGGTGTAACAAAAAGTAAGTTCTTTACCGATAACAGATATCAATTAAACATGACAGTATGCACAAAGCTAGCAGTGTAAGCATCCTAAGCATAGTGGTGTACAATATGACAATGTAGACAAAAATCAGATCCTCACTTTAATGGTTATATCTCTTCAAAAATTGATGATCAAGGTCAACACTTAGATTTCATCAAAAAGCCAAGATCAACGGCTCAGATTTCATAGAATGATGATCCAATGGTTCAAATCACTTAAAATCAACATCCAATCATTCAGATTCATCATGATCAAAATCCAATGGATCAAACTCCCTTTTTTTGAAACACTTATGATCAGGATTCAATAGCTCAGATTTATCTAGGACTTTCATGATCAAGATTCAATGGTTTAGATTCATCAATATTGGCATGATCAAAATCCAATGGATCAAACTCCTTTTTTTTTAAACACTTATGATCAGGATTCAATAGCTCAGATTTATCTAGGCCTTTCATGATCAAGATTCAATGGTTTAGATTCATCAAGATTGGCATGATCAAAATCCAATGGATCAAACTCCCTTTTTTTGAAACACTTATAATCAAGATTCAATAGCTCAGATTTATTTAGGATTTTCATGATCAAGATTCAATGGTTTAGATTCATCAAGATTGGCATGATCAAAATCCAATGGATCAAACTCCCTTTTTTTTGAAACACTTATGATCAGGATACAATAGCTCAGATTTATCTAGGCCTTTCATGATCAAGATTCAATGGTTTAGATTCATCAAGATCATAAATCAACCATTCAAATTCAGTTAAACCATTCCCAAAGATAATCTAGTGGTTCAAATCATTTTTCATGTGAAATCTAAGGATTCGAATTTATTTAAAACATCCATGATCAAGATTTAGCGGTTTAGATTCCCCAAAATCATAATCCAACTGCTCAGATTGATTAAAAAATCACTCCCAAAGACAATTTATGGTTCAGATCATTCATCGTGATAATCCAACCATTCATATTCCTTTAAAACATCCGCAATGAAGATCCAATGGTTGAAATTATTCAAAATCACTCGCAGTGGTTGAAATCCTTCAAAATCACTCATAATGAAGATCCTATGGTCCATATTTCATCCACCAAAACTTATGATCAAATGGGTAGATTTAACATTCCTAACGAAAAAGGCTAGGCCAAAAACCCAACGTGCATATGATCAAAGAATCATCATGGCTATCCTCTCTCATTATCTATACACCAATATGGCTATCCTAATTAGGGAAAGCAAAAATGGGGTGCTTACAGTGGTCACATGCCAGACACCATCCTTCTCCTCACCCTTCCCTAAAGGAAGACCGATGTAAATTGACCGAAGCGACCACATCGATCAAAACATATCGGCAGGCTCGAATAACTCTTCAGTATGGAAGCGGTCATGTGCTACACACCATCCTTCACCTTGAGCCTTCTCCAAAAGAAGATAGATGTGAATTGACCGAGGCGGCCACATCGGTTGTTCACTTATCCAAATCTCGAGGCAGTCACATGCCAGACACCATCCTTCACCTCGAGCCTTCTCCAAAAGAAGACTGATGTGAATTGACTGAGGTAGCCACATCAGTCGTTCACTAATCCAGATCTTGAGACAATCGCATGCTGGACAACACCCTTTACCTCAAACTCTCCTTGAAGGAAGTTCGATTTAAATTGACTGAAGCATCTACGTCGGTCATTCCCAAACCAAGACTACAGAAATAGTCACGCGCCAGATGGCCTTACTCAGCTCAAACTTCTTCCAGCGGGGGGCCAATGTGAATATACCAAAGCAGACACATCGGCCGATCAGAGATCAAGATTTTGAGGCACTTATGTGTAGGATAAACCCGCTTACCAATAGCTCCATTCCCTCAGACATGCCAAAGAAAATGGCCTTAAGGGCTTGTATCAACATCAAGACAGATATTTAGACCATCTCCCTCAGACAGACCAAAGCAAATGGCCTCAAGGGCTCATATCAATGTCAAGACAGATATTTAGACCATCTACCTTGGACAACCGAAGAAAATGGCCTCAAGGGCTCACATCAACGTCAACATAGATATTTAGACAATCTCCCTTAGATAGGCCGAAGCAAATGGCCTAAAGGGCATGTATCAACATCAAGATAGATATTTTGCCATCTTCCTCGTACAGGCCGAAGAAAATGGCCTCAAGGGCTAGTATTAACTTTAAAGTTTACATTTTTTACTTACTCAATTAAACCTTACAAGTTCAATAGAGCAAGGAGGAAAGTGTAAGGTAAATTTCCTACACCGCCAATAGGATGGCGATAGATGGAAAGATGCGGTCTACGTTAGCACCTCCAAATGAGTCTTAGGGACATCCCCATAATTTCTACCAATAGATAGGGATAAAGGTGTCTCTTCCCAATCTTAAAAGGCTATTTTCGTCATCACCATCAAAGACAAAGGTAAAAACAACATTTACGAAGAAGCACTATTCACTATAAATAGTTTGTGAATCCCAAGATTTTAGGTACATCACATTTAATACTCATTCTCCTAAGGATTGTCTCTCTGACATCTCGGACTGAGAATCTCTCATTACCCCATAAATATTTAAGTGGGCTCAGATACTGAGCCCATTGACTGTTCACAGATCCCTAACTTTGGCATCGGAGTGGACCCGGGGCCATAGGCCCGCCTCCCCTTTGCCTTTTGTTTTGTTTTGCAGATCTAATCAGCTTTGTGGGCTACGGATACAGATTCTAGACGAAACAGTCGGGGACCATTTCCCTAAGATATTCTATCTTCCAGATTAATCCAAAGATCGTGGGAAGTGTTCACATACAGAACAGTATCATGCAAATAGCAATTAAGGCTGTTATACAGCCAAGACATAACCATGAGATCAAACTTATCCCAAGTAGCGATTGCAGCAATATCATTAGTCAGACGCTTAAAGGTGCTGTCAATGAAGCCAAATTTATTTTTAGCGCCAAGAGCAACACGCATAGCTCTCCGCCATGTTGGATAGTTGTTTCCATCCAAAGTTTTAAAGACCAGGACAAGGCCTGGACTATCAAAAGGGTAAAGAACAAATGGAGAAATAGATGAAATAGATGGAGATCATTGATTGGAAGCCATGAACGAACAGAATCATTGAGGTTTCAAGAAATAAAAACACTAAAAAAAATCAAGAAGTAGAGTCGTAATTTATAAAAACCCTAAGAACAAGAAATGAAAAATAGATGATCAAAATAGAGATTAAATGAATGAGGATTGAATCAAAGAACAAAAAACGATTAGAAAAGGAAAATCAGAGAAGAAAACGAAAAGAAGAAAGCAAGATCATCGGATACCATGTTAAACTGTACGCAAGCGAAAGAAAAGAGATGGAGAGACTTCTTGATTTCAATGGAGAATCTCATTGAATGAAATAAAAATACAACCAAGATACTTTATATACTGAATGTAAGGATAATATCAGTCACACCCCCTGTAGTATGACTTAATCTCACCCACCCGCCTTTTTTCATGATAATATCACTAACACCCCCTACTTTTGAAAACATGTATTAATTAGACCCCTCCTTTAAGTCATAACCATTAACTGATGATGTGTCAACGTCTTATATTCATTAATGACAAAACTACCCCATCTATTTTCACCAGTTCACCATTTTACCATCGTCGTCTTATTGTCTACTCTTCGAATTTCTATCTTAATTTTTTTTTGCTAAATGGCCTGATTTCCATGATAAAAATGGTGTGATTTCTATTTGACAAAAATGGTCTGTGATTAATAGATTTGGATCTATCATTACCCATCGCTGGGATTATTGTTGAATCTAATCTCCAACAATGAACAGAATCGTTGCCGCTTCTAATCACAGAAGAAGAATGATTTGAATCACCAGTGCCTTTGATCCAAGAAGAAGATGAATCGTTAGCTTGATTAAAATTGATGAAGGAAGTACTGAAATCAACTGGAGATAAATGAGAGTCATTGCCATTACACCCAATCGATGAAGAAGGTGGTGACTCACCCATCCTTTTTTTCGATTCTCTGGTTTCCACCAGCTGTTGCTAGTAGCAGGGGAAAATGATTAGTAAATTAAAACCAGTGGTAACAATAGCTCAATTAATATGCTCTTTTCCCCTCCTACATTTCATTCTACAAATTCAAGTCACCTAAAGTCACCTGTAGAGTTTGTGAAACTAAAGGTGGCCTCAAAAGCAATCCCCATGAAAGGACGAGGTGAATTGAAATTGCAGCGATCAACCATGTTCCACCATGGTTTTGCATTAACCAATCTCTTTCTTCTCTCAAATCGTGATTTGATTTTTTGGTTTGGAGATTTAAAGGTCCGATTGTGAACTACATTTGATTTTGAAAGCCTCTGTTTTACTCCAGTAGGTATAGTAATATCATATGGGAACGTGAGTGGTTTCCTGGTTTGGGAGCTTTGCAAATGGCTTGAATGGATTCTCGGTAACCTGATCTCCCTCTTTTTCTGCTCCGGTGGGCTTCCTACTGGAGCTCCCTCCCCTTCCTCTAGAACTTTGGCTTTGTTTGTTTTCATGGCTTTACCTAACGAGTTCCAAAACCAGATTGTTCTGGCCTTGGAAGTAGTCCACCCTCCTTTCATTCATGCGACTGCTTCTTCTGTTGCCAGTGCATCCTATGAACAGGGTTGTTCCCTCCCTCATGTCGGTGACCTTCAGCTTCAACTCTTAGCTGAAGATTTTGTTAGGGATGAAAGCACAAACGACAGAGAAAGAAAAGATATAGCAAATACACAAACATAGGATTTACCATGGTTCAATACCCCAACGTGGAATGCCTACCTCCACCTAGAGAAACAGAGAATTTCTTTATTCCCAAGAAAACTCTATAACTCTCTCTACCTGACAAAGTGTTCTCCTCTGCTCAAACCTTACCTAGGTTTTTCCCCATAGAGACAATATATAGGCATCCTAGAAACCTTAACCCCACACAATTACATATTTAACCCTTGTACATGTAATGAACCCAAACCTAATACAAATACAACTCTAATAGCTATGTGGACCCTGCAGAATACAAGACACAACCCAATAATTCTCCACCTAGCTTGGATTCTGCAAGCCATCTTAAAAAAAGACCTATTGATGTCGATTCTATATACCCGTCCATTGTCTTTCCCATACCACTACACCCAATAAAACCCAAAAAAAATATGGGACCCCCCCCCCCCCCCCCGACCCGGAAAAAACCCCCCCCCCCAAAAAAAAAAAAAAAAGGAAAAAAAAAAAAAAGGAAAGAAAATTTAATTAAAAAAAAAGGATTTTTATTTATTTTAAATAAATAATTTAAAAAAAAAAAAAAAAAAAAAAAATAAAAAAAAAAATTAAAAAAAAATAATTTAAAAAATAAAAAAAAATAAATAAAAATTTTAAATAAATTTTTTATTTTATTTTTATTAAATAAAATAATTTTTTTTTTTTTTTTTATTTTTTTAAATTTTTTTAAATATAAAAAAAGGAAAAAAAAAAAAAGGATAGGAAAAAAAAATAAAAAAAGAAAAAAAAAAAGGAAAAAAAAAGGGAAAGGGGGGGAGGGGGGGGGGGAAGGGGGGGGAAAGAAAAAAGAAAAAAAAAAAAAAAAAAAAAAAAAAAAAAAAAAAAAAAAAGTTCATTCTGGGTGAAAACGGAGGGGTTCAAGCCCGGGGGGCACATAGGAGGAAAAAAGAGTCCCCGGTAAGGATTTGGTTGGATGTCTGGGCGTCGACCTAAGGGGAGGGGCGGGGGGGAGACCAAATTTCGGGGGGGGGGAAAAAAAAACTAATTTGGTGAGAAGGGTGTCCCGCACATAACACTAAAATCCGTGTGGGTATTCTAAAGGAAGTACAATGTGATGGAGTGACTCCTTAGTTAACTTCCCTTACTACCGAGGATAGCAGCAGCCACTTGAAAGTGGAAACCCTATTTTCACCCTCTCGACTCTTGCGTTGAGAACTTGAGAGCCGGAGAGATCACCGTATACCACTCATAGTCCTCCCGTTGGTAGTACCAACTCGAGATACAATCGGATGGCTATCCATTTCCCGCCCGCAACCCGAGCTCTCACCTCTACACCTCCAATGCAGACCTAGAGATCCGAATCCTTACCATAGCCTGCTACCTCCTTTACCCCATGGTGCAGCATCAATTGACCATTATGTGCACCATGGCAGGATTCAAACCCGCCTTCCGATCGAAGGAAAAACCTTCCAAATCGGACCAAGTTTACCTTCGATCGCCACCGCCCTGATCTGGGTCGATACAGGAATGCCCATCAAGACATCAACCTTCAGAAGGTCCTCCCCAAAATGCGATAATGCACTACCCCCTTCGTCCACATGTGATAACATCGAACCATCCCCCATCTCCTGAAGCATCTACTCCAAATCGAACTCTATCTTCCCAGGTATCCCAGACCATGCCCCAGGATCTTTCTGCACCCCCGGACAACCGACCATTCGCAATCGTCAGAAAACTCCTTGAAAGATTATGCCAACTCTTAGCTCTTGAAACCACCTCATGATGAAAGCATTCATTGGAACAGGATTCCCTTTATATCCACGACCCATCAACGCTATCCCTGATCCAACCCCCAGTAATCGGAAGTCACCAGCAACCGGCATCCTATTGAAGAAGATAGCACCGACAACCTCCAAATAACCACTGGCCTCTGAATAGCCAACAGCACAACTAGGGGCTCCTCTAACCATTACGGTACTATTGGGATGCACAACCACACTCGGAGACTCTACCCTATCCGCCAATCCAGATTCCATCACAATACCCGATCCCTGTTCATACTCTTGTGTATCTGCAAATAGCAGATTCCTGTCTAAAATAGATTGTTTGGTTTCATTGTCGAAGATCCATTTTCTACGACCCTGTACGCAATCGTCTTGACCTTCGGTAGCCACTGATCCATCAGCATCTGAACTGTCTTTCACCATTGGTTCAGCATGTAACATTGTCTAATGATGGCTTTTGACTTTTTATTTTAATTCATCCTAATGATAACTTCGAAAAATAAATCAGAATTAAAAAACAAAAATAAAATTTCTTTTGCCTTTACCATTTTTTTTTTCTTTCTCATAAAGCGTCTTTGCCCAGTTCGTTTTATTCCAATCCGCATAAAAGGAAACCTTTTCTCCTTTAAATCTTTGCGCATTTCTCTTTCTTTTTCCAGATCCATAACAATCTACTCAAATCTGGTTTTGATATCACTTGTTAGGGAAAAAAATACAAACGAAAGAAAAAACAAAGTTTAAGCAAACACACAAACATAAGATTTACAATAGTTCAGCACTCCAATACGGAATGTCTACCTCCATCCTGATAAATAGAGAATTTATTTTTCTCTAAGAAAACTCTTCGACTCTCTCTATCTGATAAAGTGTTCTCCTTTGCTCAGACCTTACCTAGGTTTTTTTTTCCCATGGAGACAATATAAAAGCAACCTAAAAACCCTAACCCCACACATTATAGATTTAACCCTTGTACATATAATCGATTCAAACCCTAATACAAATACAACTCTAATAATTATGTGGACCACATAAAATACAAGACACAACCCAACATATTTCCCACCGTCCAAGCCCCTTGACTATAGTTGGGCAGAATAATAACCCTCCTCCCTCTTCCTCCCCCTTACTGCTTCACCCTCAGACTAACGACAACCAAATGCAAAAGCCTGCTTCCCCAGAACATTATCCAAACCTCAATCCCTCCTTGCTATTTTCTAAGAAACCTTCATAGTCCAGCAATTTTTCTCTATTAAATTCCAATCCAAAACCTAAACCGAAAAAAGTAAAAGTGAATGGTGTTGAGGGTAAAAAATATTTTTAATTATTCTGTAAGTCTAAAAAATGTTTGGGTATCTTCAGAGGGTGTTACTGATATTATATCAAAAAAAAGGTGAATGAGTGAGATTAAACTATACTACAAGGGGTGTGGTTAATATTTTTCCTAAAATAAAATAAGATGGACACATGTCAAATATGGTAAACGAAACCTCTATTCAAAAGTAGCTCGGGTGCAAAAGTAAGTAGATGAAAACCCGAGTACCACATTAGTTGAATGACAGGTGCTCAAAGCATAGCTTTGAGGGAAGCGCCAAGTTCGTTCCACCAAATATACACAATGAGAATCTCATCATTTGTTAGTTCGGCCAACCGACTAACAGATAAGATAAGGGTTACACTTCCATGTCACAAAACATTTCTGTGGCCAAGAATCCTATATTTATTGAATTGGAGCAATTCATTGGCAAAATTTTCAAAGGGATTATTCGGTTTCCTTTCAAATACATTAAATTTTGTTGAAAATAGAGCAAAACGTAATTAGTATATTTCATAAGCTTTTCCCCTTTTTTTTTTTTTTTTTTTGACTAGAGGTTAGCAAAAAATATATCAAAGAAGGAGAAAAAAATGTATGGATAAGATGACTAGAGCACAAAGAAAAAGAATACTACTTAAATCTACATTCAGCATTGCCATCAGTAGAAGATAAGAAGCTTTCACAAAAGTGGAAGAAATAAAATCAAGAATCATAATGGTAGGGGTTGAGACTGAAATCGTGTGTGTCTTATATATGTGAGAGTCCCTTTGCTTACTAGTTCAAACTTTTGAGATGAAAATATAACATTTACCTCATAACTTTGTATGTCGTTCAACAAACGAGCCGAGACCATGAGTAACTTCGTCAGGGTTTCATATTGGTCACATCTCATCATGTACTTTGGCAGGGGTTGATTCATCAAGCTTGCTGGTGGAAGAGTTATGGTATGTGCAGCTACAGATATCATGGCATTTTCAAGGTATTCATCTATTGAAGGAACATATCCACTTTTGCTCCATCTGGCTTCTATCATCCATGAAAAAAATGTTTGGTACCACTGCATATAGTAACTCCAGATCAAATTTCTTACACCATTATATTTCATTTTGAAATCTCTGGAATATGCTTTCTAGGGATACCTCTACATTTCACATTCAAAGTGAAGGAAAAAGTAACTAGACTTTGATTTTTAATGACCAAAATGTCATTTGATTATTTTTCCTTCTACATAAATGTGGCATAAAAGGGTATCCCATGAATGTATGTTTCAGAGGATCCTGAATGAATATATTAACTATGTTTCTTTGGAAGAAAATAATAGAAAAGGCTTAATTTCCTCCATTATCCTGTGATCGTAAGTTTCTAAATCTAATAAATTGAAAAAGTAAATAAAGAAGAAAAAGAAAAGAGGGAGTTTGGTGCTTAATTACCATATTTTGAAGATATTTCATGACATCCTTCCTGTGTTGTTGAAAATATATTCTAGCAATATCAGTCACAAGATTTTCAAGGGCACCAAAGATAATTTTACCATGGCCTCTTAAGTTCATACAATCCCATCTACAGTCATTAAACAGTTAAAAGAAGTCAATACGAGGAAGAATGAAGCTATATTGTTAAAAATTAACTTTTATGGGAAGGATCATATGGATGAAAGAAACCTTCTAACTGCCTCTGTTAAATTTTCCAAGTCTTCCAAAGAACCTTCAAAATCAAAGAAATCATCGGCAACTATAACAATTATTGCACTCCTCGCAAGTAATGTTCGGATTTCTGAAAAATACGGTAGTTTGCTACTCGTGGCTATAGCAAAGTAGCAATAGGTAGTTTTCTCTCGTCCAAATCCCATGTGAGTAAGACCCGATTCCTTAGACCACCTATTCCCAATAGAGAAGATCACAACATGTCATAATGTGTGTTCTAAATGAGGGGGTGAGGAAGACCTATAGATATACTTGTTCCTTACCTTCTCAACATTACCAATTCATTTTCGTATATTGATTGCCTAAATATATAGTTCTCCACAGCAAGTTGTTGGAGCAAATCCTTATGAAGGTAAGGAGACCTGTTTTCATGAGTTATTAGCAGAAAAATATATTAAAATGAACAATTAAAAGAATGTACAAAGAATTGTAATGGTGAAAGTGAAAATGGAACCCAAATAAACTAAAAACACAAGAGGACTAGAACTCCATCTTCAGTATTGCTATTATTAGAGAAGCAGACCTCACAGAAAAAAAGAAAAAAAAAAAAGAAAAAAAAATCTAAAGTGAAAGCATCCTTGAAAATCCCATGAAATTTCCTCCCAAAGAACAATTTTCATGAGTTATTTACTTTAAGTTGAAGTCTATGAATGTATTAGTCCTGTAGGATAGCCAAGGACCCATACCAATAGAAAGGTGCCTTTCCCATCCAAAGGAAGCTGGTTTCATTTTCTTCAATATACCTCCTATGCTCCAAATGGTCCAACCGAGCAAGCCATGGATGATTCAACTCATACCCAATCTGTGCAAGGACAAGAAAAAAAAAAAAAAAAAAATAAAAATTTATAATATTTATATATAAAAAAAAAAAAAAAAAAAATATATATATATATATATATATATATATATGTATCAATAACAAGGAAGTTCATAGTCATTTTTTTTACTGTCCTTTAGCAAATAAAAAAAAAACTATATGTATCAATGCCAATGGTATGGTCAGAAACACTTACTAACCAGTATAACAACAAAAGTTGGGTAACAACATAGAGCAAATATTGGAAGGTACTATTGGATAAGAATTCTGTTACACTTTTATATGATTAGGGTTTCAACCAAACCCATCCTAATCCATACAAGAACTCTAGAACACAATGGAGACAGAATAAACAATAAACAATAAAGACATCTCTATTTGTGAAGGTTGGTTTGCTCTACGCTCCAAGCTTTGATTATAATCCTTCAGTCACAACCTTCCACAGCCTTTAGTGAATATCCCAATGTCTCTTGCTAATTGGTGCAGAAAGAACTTCATTAATTGTGGCTGCAAGGATTATAACCCAGTATTTATAAAATACTGTCATAAGCCTAATACCCTTCCCACAATAGAATTAGGGTTACTAAATCTATCTCATACCATGTGACGAACCAAACCAAATTGGTTTTACAATGTTAATTGGACTCTCACTAATTAATTGATTAGGTAATTAATTAAACCAACATAATTCTAACAATCTCCCACTTGGGCTACATTAATTACAAAATCACCATCAATCAGTGTGGTCATAGAATCCAACACACTAAAACGTCACTAACTTTGATCCATCCATCAAACCTACCAATGCTGAGCAACAACAGAAAATACACCTCAATATATGGTGTATAACCTTCTGTCAGCTACAATAGAGGTCTACTCAATACATAAATAGCTTGACAAAATGCATGAAAATAAAATCTTATGAAAGTCCAAAACGTGATTATAGAATCTTTAATCAAAATGCCCAAAAACCTTTATAGACAATAAATGATGGCATTAAATAAAGCAAAAGCATAATACCATACTTTGGCTAGACACTGCCTTCATTCTTTGGCTAAATATTACCTTGTACTTTCTGACTAAATACCGCTTTGTAATCTTTGGCTAAATATTGTCTCAGTAACCCCAGCTGAATACTGCCTTATTACATTGGCTGAATATCGTCTAAATTCTTTGACATGTTATATACATAACTATGTGAGCAAAATAGCAATAATGCAAGTGTTAAGGTAAACAACACCATATTTATAAAACTATGCTCATCAAACCATGAGCAACACAATCAAACACAGACAAACAATGTCAAAATATAAATGTAATGAGTTTCCCACTGATTAAACATATCAAGAGACTCCTATTAGCCTTAGCCTTCAACAAAGAATCTGCAATATAACCCATCCCAGAACTCCCGCTACAAAGGTAATAGACTAATCCATCATAAATCCTCTCCTTGGTTAATCTTTTGCTACTTGTGTAGCTTTATTTAATTATTCACACTCTGCCATATGGGTCACATTATATCTTAAATAACTGGTTTGAACCTATGGCTGCTCAAGCCCTTTAGAAAATCTACTAGTCTTTACACTTTGTTGTTCATAGACAACAACTCACCTTTTACCACTAACAGTCGCTTTGGACTACTAAAATATCCTTAACTACAAATGTAGATCCTAAACATCTATTCTAAGAGTAGATAACCAATACAAGACATATAGAATCAATTGAAACATTTTGCAATACAACTTATTAATAAGAAAATCACTTTAGAGATACAAAACCATAATAACAAAATATACAAATGGGAGTGAAGGAAACTTAACTACTCATATGTCTTTGACTGTGACTTACACTCAAGTCACCAAACATGTACATTGTTACTCAGTCCCAGGATTATTCAGTAATACTTAGGTTCCTCTTTTAAGCCAATAGAGATGAACTTATTCAAGTTTCACTTCTCCCTCACAGTACCATTACATATCATAACCGGTATTTAGAGAGTTAAGTCATTTAACTATATTTCCACCCCTTTCTAGAAATATTAAAAAATTTCTTTGGATTTTTCTTAAGTAATCTATTTACAATAAATTCCATCTGAATGTTACTCCACAAGACCTCATGGAAATAACACCTCATAGGTAGATAAAATGTCTCAAAAGAATACATACATGTCAAGTAATCCTGAATTAGTTTCTAATCTTTTCATATCATTTCTTATAACTTGTCCCAGAGAGTGAGAATAGTCACTTAAATTGCTTTACTTGAATCATCATCTTGTTTGTGAAGTAATAATCATGATAAAAACTCAAATAATACAACGAAAATAATGAAACATGAATGATTAATTACACCAAGTAAAACAACACCTACAATAAGAGCATATGAAAGCAAATCATCTCTGTGAGAGTCAGTCAAACTACATACTCATTCTTTGGGACAAAGTATGCATTAGTCCTCTCGATATCTGTGCATTATTTTTTTTTTTGCTAGAAGTCAACTTTGTATTAATATGAAAATAAAAGAATTACAAAATAGCCCTCATAGGAGAGCACACCCACCTTCGGCATTGCCATCAGCAGGTGGCCCTCAAGGGACAAACAGAAGCAACTCAAAACAATAACGAGGTCTGTGTAAAGCATCCAACACGACCTCTTTAGCCACTACATCAAGAAAGAAATTCCAAATGAAAGATCTTCTCTTTTTAGCTGCTTTTTTTTGCTAAGATGTCAGCTATAGTAATAATCTCTCTATAGCAATGAGAATATCTAACATTGTAGCAAGCTAACTGAACTGGTAGAGCTCTCCAAGCCTGCATCCCAAACCATGGGATGTTTCCTGTCCTCAAACTAGAAATGATAGACTAAGAGTCTGACTCTAACCATATCTTTTTGTATCCTAGCTTCGAGGCCTCCTAGATACCATGAATTGCAGCTCTTAACTCAGCTACAAAGTTAGATGTTACACCCAGCTCATCTGTGTAAGCCACAAGTATTCTTCCTTTATCATCTCTCATAACACCACCCGCCCCAGATATACCTTGGTTTCCCAGGCTACATCCATCACTATTTATTTTTCACCATTTATGGTTCGGTGGGGGATGCCAATGAAGCTCCACAATCCTCTTCCTTTTCCCTGGTTTAACTATTAATTGTAGTGATTTAACAATTCTAAGATCATTGCCTGATCTTAACACACATGGATCACGAATAGATATATCATGACAACCCACTTTTACCCATAACCATGCCGAGTATCGAGATGGCTTGATATTTTCATATACTGCTGCATTTCTTGCCCTCCATATAGCATGAAGAATAATGAATATAAAGAGTTATCCAAATCTGCTTTACTGGTGCCATACGTGATTTATGAATCCACCAAGAGAGAAGGTGAATGTCATTATCAGACTCCACCATTCCAACATTAAATATTTCACCAGCCTTCTCCCACAGTTTAGCAAAGCTGCAACTACAGAAGACATGATCAAATGTTTCTTTAGCCTCACAAAGAACACATCTTGATGCTAAATTAACTCCCTTCTTTCTTACTACTTCATCAACCGACAGTCTTCTGTGACACCACTTCCATCCAGAGCAAGCTAACTATGGCGTTAAACTAGAATGCCAAACAAAATCTACCCATGCTGGTTTTGGCTTTTCTTTCCCTTAATAGGGTACAAGCAGACTTTGCCGAAAACATACCTGACTGCTCACTAGTCCATAATAGCTCATCTTTCTGATTTTGCACCAATATAATATCCCTAGCAGCTTCCATCCGATATATAAGAGGTGGGTCATTTACACATGGCCACACTCACTTAGCTTGCACAATAAAATGAGATAGTAAACAACAATTTCCTTTAAAATTTGTCATGTCCAACCCAAGCCTCTCTTCTAATGAAAAATCACCAATCCAGTGATCTTTCCACAGGTTAATCCTCCTCCCATCACCGATGACCCACCTTGAATGCTTAGCCATTAAAGCCCAAAGTTTCCTTATACTCATCCATACAGGGGAAGTACAAGCAAGAAGCCTAACCATTCCTGACTTTGCCAAATAGTGTCCTCTCATCAATTTAGCATAAGTTGTATCTTCCTTTTTTATTTTCCAAATCAGCTTACAAAGCAAAGCTGAATTTCTATGACCCATTATGATCAACCCCAATCCACCTTCCTTCTTCGGTGCACACATAGTGTCCAACTTTACTACTATAGATTTCTATTTCATAGGATCACCAGACCATATAAAATTGCACATCCATCTTTCAACAGTCTTAATAAGAGCTTTGGGCCACTTATAAATAGCAAAGGTGTCACACCCCAATTCCGTACACTTCAGAATGGTGTGAAGAACCGCTAGCAAACCAACGGTTCAACCAGGATCTCGGATAAGCGGAATCCGTTTTATCTAAACCTCATACATCCACATTCATAATCAGAGTAAATACACAATAGTGGAAGTCTTATAGTAAAATGAACTGAGAAATCTACAGTGATATTAATATTTAAATAAAAAATTATACTGTATCAACTAAGACATAAATAAATAACAAATACATGTCTTTATTAAATCCAAATAAAAAAATAAATTCTAATCGAATACACATGAGTTGCACTTGCAAGAGGAGTCATGTGTATCCACTTCGTCTTCAACCTTCATCGCCGCCATGTGCCCGCACACTGGAGCATTGACATAATCTTCGACGGTAGTACCTGCATCATCAACTAAAAATATTCGACGTCGAGGGGGTGAGCACACATCATGGCTCAGTGAGCAAACAAAATAATGCAACAATACATATGCATGCAATCAGTTCATATCTTTGGTCTGGTTTAAAGTTTGCAATATGCAATAGAAAGGTTTAGGTAGTCAAAGGTTAACATTTATTGACCCCGCCTCTATACACAAGTGTGTGACACCGCCCGAAGGTAACGTTTATCGTCGACTCACAAGCACCCAAATCATGAACATTGTACAACAAAGGTTAACGTTTATTGTTGTACAGTGCCATACCAACACGTAAGCCCCTGTTGGCGAGGGCTGCAAACTGGGCTCGCAACTAACCAATCCTAATGCCAAATAGTGTATCTAAGGCCTCACCCCAGCATCCCTCAGAACGTCCATAGAGATAGAGCTAAAGCCCCCAGGTCTAGTCAGAGACTACAAGGACCGAAACCACCTCCCCTGATGCTCTACGACATAATAGTTCTGCTAAAGTAATGGTGATACGACGATGCTAATGCACAAGACTTGAGTTAGAGATAGAGCTAGAGTGTTGAGGCCCAGCCTATGACACCCCCCCTGATACTCGCTCACATCAAGTACACCAACCACACATATACATTCACATGCCTATTCCTATAATCATCATCAATATCATGTTATCAACAATAAAGTAAATATGCATGAATAAATAATAGAAATATTGGATGACATGTAGTATGCACATTACAAACATATTCGCATAAGATCAAGCATAGCATTGGACTCAAGAAAAGAGAAAAATAGTTTATTATTAACCAATTAGTTTAGAGTTCTATTTCCTCACCTTAGCTTGCTAATTGATCCTATTTTAAGCTTTAAGATCACCTTTATATTGTTATTATATTGCTAGAAGACCTAACAAGTCGATAGAATTTAATTGGAACTAATTCTGAATTCAAAAACCATGCTATTAACTGGGGGTCGGAGGTAGGGTCGGAGTAATAATCGACCCTGGGTGCGACCACCCCTATTCTGGACTTCCCGAACACTGGGGGTCGATGCTCAAGGTCTGGTAGGGTCGATTGGCCATCGACCCCCATGCGACCCCCTGTGGGTTTTGGTCGATTTTCTTCCTTCAGTCCATTCTTCATGTTTGGGGTCCTATGGCTTGCTCCTACAGTCCATTCCACACATGTTCTATGGCCTAGAATCATGATTCATTCACCTATATGGCTTTCATGATTTTCTCCATGGTTTTCCATGAAAACCTAACCATGGGTTGATGGTTTGGGTTTCTCCAAGATCATACTCTCTTCATTATCTACCCTAAGGTCTTTAAAAACTCATGGAACTAGTATCCATACCTGAGAAGAATACTCCTTCTCTGCAACTATTCTCCTTTTTGCCTTCTTCTCTTCTTTCCTTCTCTTCCTCTTCTCTTCCTTCTTTTCTCTTTCTCTCAATTCAATTAGGGTTGTAAAAGAAGTGAAAGAGGCTTAGGGACATCCTATTTATAGAGTAGAAACTCCTAAAATAAGTTCCATTGAGATTAGGAAGGAATCCCATTGAAATTAGGAAAGTTTCCTAATTTCTGTTTTTACCGAGTACCGGGGGTCGATAGGGGGGTCGGAGATCCCGTCGACCCCTGGTTCCTAAAGTGTCCGACCCCCCTGTGAGGACAATGGAAAATCGACGTGATCCTCCTCGGGATGGAAATGTGTATCCTGTATCGATGAAGATCGATTTGTTCTGTTGGAGTCGCCACCTAGATTAAGGTCTAGGACCTCTAAAATGTAGCCTTACCCTAAGGTAAGAGTTCTATTGACTCGTGACCCAATGTATCAGTTCTTTGGTTTGTCAGAGATCGGGTAAGTATTCAGGGTACGGTGATGGGAAGGTGTTAGGCACCCAAACCGCCCGATCAATATCGGCCTCCTAAACTTTCCTTAAATTCTAATTTTGACTGTGCTTGGTCAACTGGATGACTAGGGTTCAATGGGGGATGTCCTAAACCAAGTTGCTAAGTTGTTCTAACCTAGGGTTCAGCCAATCATGTTTTAAAGTAAATAAACAAGCAAATGTAATGTACAATATTATACAGTGAACCGAACCAAAGATGGTTCGGTCTTGGACTGAATCTGAGATGTGTAAGACATCTCAAACTGCCTACGTATTCTAATCCTGAAAATCAAGTCCAAAAACGTAGTTCGAAAAAGGTTTTGTGATTAAAGATTATGGAAGTGATTTATGCATGTGCTTCAATTAGATTTTTTTTTTTGTTCAAGTTGATGTTTATGCTGAATGGATGGTTGATGGGTGGCTTTGTACCGTATTTGGGATTCCCAAATTGCCTACGTATTCTAGGGTGTGCCCTAGAAATCAGGTACGACGTAGTTCGAAATTTGTGAGAGTCGGATTTAGAATGTGTACCAAAATCCTTCCATTTTTGTCAATAGGATCTAGGGATGAGACCTAAATTCCTATCATTTTTATTTGGGATGTGTACCAAATTCTTTCTATTTTTGTTAATAAGATCTAGGGATGAGACCTAAATTCCTACCATTTTTATTATTTCCATTTTTGTTAATAGGATCTAGGGATGAGACCTAAATTCCTACCATTTTTATTTGGGATGTGTAGCAAATTCTTTCTATTTTTGTCAATAGGATCTAGGGATGAGACCTAAATTCCTACCATTTTTATTGTTTCCATTTTTAGGTTTCTAGGGTTTCCTAACCCTTTTCATTGTGATTTTCATTTTTTTGGGTTTCATACCCTAATTATTCTCTTTATTCTAGGGTTTATTTTGCCCTAATTGCTATTTTTTTATTTTTAGGGTTTCACTTTCCCTAATTAATATTTTCTTTCCATCTTAGGGTTTTCTACCCTAATTGTTCAATTCATTCTATTTCAGGGTTTATCTTGCCCTAATTGCTATTTTTTATTTTTTCTCTTTCCAAGACAAATATGGTAAATGAAAATATTCCAACTATATCAATGGTAGTATTCCAAATATAGCAGTGTAAGCATCCAAATATAGCATGTTGGAAATATATTCAAATTTAGCAACAAATCAGTCAAAGATGGCAAGTGAGCATGTAAATCAATACGAACATGGTAAGTGTGCATCCAAACATGGCAGTAATCATCCAATATGGCATGTGAGCATGTGTAACAAACAAATATGGCAATAAGCATGTGTAGCATTCCAAAACAACAAGAATCATGTAAGCACCCAAAGATAACATGTGAAAGCATTCCAAGTATGGCATGTGAGCAATGTGAGCATCAAATATGGCAATAAACATGTGTAGCATTCCAAAAACAATTAAGTTGGTTTGTTTTTGTCTTTCTATTAAGTTTTTTTTTCTCTCTCTCTCCCTCATGTCGGATTTCCCATCTTTCTTTCCTTTTTTTTTTTTTTTTTTCTTTTCTCCTCTTTATTCTCTCTCTCCCTTTTTCTCTCTTTCACATGAGAATCAAAAAATATAATTAAACCTCACCACCCACTCTCATGTATTATATGCATGAAAACCAAAGAATCCAAATATAAATAAACCTCTCTATCATGTATTGCATGCAAAAAGATAATATAAAACTCATCTCTCTCATGTTTGCTGAAATTAGAAAATCAAATAAACAAAAATACTCCACTCAACAACATCCACTCATTCTCTCTCATATGAGTTGAACCTAAACAAACTAATAAAAACAACATTCCACTCACTCTCTCTCAACTCTCCCTCTCTTTCTCTCTTAACCCAACCAGCCCCTTGCACTCTCTTTCTTTATTTCTTTCATTCACTAGCTCTCTCTCATCACTTATTGCTTAAACATGCCTCCTTGTTGAAGCCAATAAAACGAACAAAGAGAAAAAAAAAAAAGCACTACAACTTAAACCGTGTTTGACAAGCAATATGGGACCAACAAGCAACAAGGGATAAATCAATCTCTATACATTTAGGGAATAATATGAAAAGAAGACAATGATATACCTTATCGAAACTCATGCTCATACTTTGTCCCATGCTGAACCATGTCACGGCAATAATTTCTTAGTAACTTGAGCACCTTTATCCGCATCATAGTCCCAAACCGTACAACAATATCGTGAACTATGGATCTCTACAGATGTCAATTTCTTTTCATGGTGACTCTCTAAGCAACTCCAGTCACATAATAGCTTTACTCTAGTTGGTGGATTGAAAACTGCAGGGAGATACCAAAGAGGATTGACTTAAAACCAAACCAAGGCTTGAGAACCGATTGGGGTGTTGGGATTCGGTGTGGTGTATGTGGGGTGAGGGAGTTGATGATGAATGATGGAGGGATGAAAGGTACAACAGCGGTGATGATCGGTTTCAGGTATGAATGCATACCTTTTTTTCTTTTTCTTCTTCTTCATGCTTCTTTCTCTTTTTCTCCAAAAAAACGTGAGCCTCTCCCCCTCTTCACGTTTTTTCTCTTTCCCCTCTTTTTTCTCTCTTCTTTTTCTCCCAAAACCGAGCTCCCTAAGCTTTTCACATTTTTTTTTCTCATTCCCTTTTTTTTTCTCTTTTGGAAAAATCCTCCCCTTTTTTCTCTCTCTCTTCTTCCCTTCTTTTTCTCCCAAAACCGAGCTCCCTAAGCTTTTCACGTTTTTTTTTCTCTTTCCCTTTTTTTCTCTTTTGGAAAAATCCTCCTTTCTTCTCTCTCTCACATCCCTTTTATCTTCCCCTTCTTTCCCTTTTAAAAAAAAATCTAGAAACCCTAAATCCTTTCCCTTTTCACGTCCTCTCTTTCCCCCTTTCTTTTTTTTTTTTTCTTTCTTCCCTAAAATCGTGACTCCTAAAAACCCCCACATTTTCTCTTTCTTCTTTCCTTTTTTTTCTCCAACAAAATCCTTTGGATTCTCTTAGAAAAAAGTCACGTTTTTCCTCTCTCCCTTTTTTTTTTTTCAAAGTCTTTTGGATTATCTCCAAAAACCGAAATCCCCATTCTCTTCCACGTTTTTTCTCTCCCCTCTTTCCTTTTTTTTCTCCAACAAAATCCTTTGGATTCTCTTAGAAAAAGTCACGTTTTTCCTCTCTCCCTCTTTCCTTTTTTTTCTCAAAATATTTTGGGTTATCTCCAAAAACCGAAATCCTCATTTTCTTCCACGTTTTTTCTCTCCCCTCTTTCCTTTTTCTTCTCAAAAATCTTTTGGATTATCTCCAAAACCAAAATCCCCCTTCACTTTCACGTTTCTCTCTCCCCTCTTTCCTTTTTCTTCTCAAAGTCTTTTGGATTATCATTTACATATAATAATATATATTATATATATATATACACATATATTTAATAACATACATACATATATATATATATATATATATATGACTGACTTAGGTTGACAACTGATATGGGTTGAGCTAGGTTGGACCAAAACTGGTTTGAACTGAGTTGACTGGACTGATTGGATTTAACTAGGTTTTCTCCCCTTGTCATTTTATGGGTCATTTCCACTGTTATCCCGCATGAAATTTTCCGATGGCCTCTATTCCAAATTTTTTGCAATCATTTTATAGAACATTAAAAATGAGGAATATAGGAACTTGAATCACCTCATTTGGAAGTAAAATGGTCAACTTATGAATTTTTGAAGTTTAAGCGGACTAATTATCGATAATTTGATTGACCATTCTGCATGAGATCCTTTGGAGGCTTCTACCGAAAATATTTTATGTTCACTTTGTAGAGCACTAAAAATGGAACATAATGAGACTGAAATCACCTGATTCGGATATGGAATGATCAAAATATGAATTTTTGAATATTAAATGACCATTTCCATATGTAATTTTGCATGGGACTCTCCAGAGACTATTACCCGAGATTTTCCATGTCCACTTTGTAGGACATCACAAATGAAGAACAATGGTCTTGGAATCATCTGAATCCGATGTAAAACGGAAAAGATATGAAGCTTTGAAGTTCTAACGATAATTTTGCATGCAAGCTTGCATGGGACCCACTGGTGACTTCTACCCGGGATTTTTTACGTCCACTTTGTAGAACATCATGAATGAAGAATAATGGTCTTGGAATCATCTGAATCCGATGTCGGATGATCAAGATATGATGATTTGAAATTCAAACAATCCAACTTAGGATAATTTGCATGAAGACCCCTGGGATTATTTATAATAATTTCAGAAACCTCCCTTATATGTATCATCCGACTAAAATGGTCATATCTTCCTCATTTGATATCGAAATTGAGCAATTCTGGTCTCGTTTCGAAGATAATTCTATGACCTATGCATCCATGCAAAATTATAACCCATGACCTTGTTGTGGATCCATTGAAAACTTCCTCAAATTCACAGACCCATTCAAACTTCCTCAAGTTCACAGTCAAAAATCCAAACTTTCGATCATCTTTCTCCTTTTGTTGTCCACACGCCCGCAGGACTTTGTTTAGCTGGGATGGCAAAAATGGGGTGCTTACAGATGCCCCTCTTCGGCCGAGATTGTGGGCAATTGAGGCCGAAGACAAAAGTGGCCCATTTTTGTATTATTCTGCACTTGATCTGGATTCTAACATTGCTCCCTTGAATTGATGCTGTAAAATTTTTTTTTTTTTTGACACAGTACAACAAAAAAATGTAGATGTCAAGCTCCTTGAGTAGCGACCTTATCAGGTCTGTGACTTTGGCTCAAGACCGCTCATGGTGTAACTGTAACTGTCAAGCTTCTTTGAGTAGCGACCTTATCAGGTCTGTGACTTTGGCTCAAGACCGCTCATGATGTAACTGTAACCGTCATGCTTCTTGAGTAGCGACCTCATCAGGTCTGTGGCTTTGGCTCAAGACCGCTCATGATGTAATTGTAACTGTCAAGCTTCTTAAGTAGCGACCTCATCAGGTCTGTGACTTTAGCTCAAGACCGCTCATGATGTAACTATAACTGTCAAGCTTCTTGAGTAGCGACCTCATCAGGTTTGTGACTTTAGCTCAAGACCGCTCATGATGTAATCAGAATCGTGTTTTGTGCTCTGGATTTGTAACCTCTGGATGTGTATCCTTTGGATGTGTATCCTTTGGGTGTGTATCTTTTGGATGAATAGCCTCTGGATGAATAGCCTTTGGACAAATAGCCTCTGGACCGAATTTGGGGTGTCCCAAATTGCCTACGTATCCTTTGGGATTTCCGTCCCTCCAGAATCAGGTTCCGCGTAGTTCGGGCCGGTGCTTTCTCTCTCTTCCCCTGATCTTTCATTCTTTCTTTTTTTTTTTTTTTTTGCTTCTTTTTATTTTTCATTCATTCTTCTTTGTTCTCTGTTCTTTTCTATTCCTGTCTTTCTTCATTTCCAAAACGGGTTAAACTTTCCAAAAATATTGAGGTAGCCACAATGGGGCTCAACATCTGCACTTTGTCCACTCACATTGCTCGGAATCCAAGAGGAATTAGAGATCATGATTTGATCAACTTTCCTTGACTTGACTTAATCTATACAGAGAGAAACATGTTTCTTTTCTTTAAAAGCCGATCTTGATATGTGTTGCATTCCTGCCAAATTTATATGGGTTTCATTTTTTATCAAAGGGCAATCAGGTCTTTTAATGAGGGGAAAATGATGATAATGACTCAATTTTATTTCATTTTTTTGTAAATTTGTATGAGTCATCTTTCTCTTTCATTCAAATAAACTCAGGTAGAGTTTCAAACAGGGGGCTTAACTAAACTCATGATGTTTGGATAAATGGGTGATTTTGCCCCAGTGTCTAAGTTCAAGTTTGCACACATTGATAAGCAGGCGATTTTTGAGTCATCAATAGAAATAACCTTAATGAGATGCAACCCTACACTAATCTTTAGGAAAAACGTCAAAGAATGTTTTTTCTTCTCGGTATCATTCAGATAGAAAAAAAAGTTTCAACAAGTTATGTTTAGATGCTGAATCGATTACAACCACATTTGGGCCCAAATCCTTTAAGTCTGTATACAAGTATGACGACGAAGGTCCAGATGGACAGATAAGAAACTGTCCAATGGGTCTGCCATTGGGAGAGTGTTTGGTTGTTTATGTAGAATGGCTTGATCTCCACTAGGCGATGCCATTTTATTGGCTAGCAACAAAAGACTATGAAATTCTTGGACGCCGTTGAAATGATGAACGACAGATAGATATTCCAGTCAGATTTATTGAACCATATTTATGCATAACAAGACGACATGTTCACAAGAAACGATACCATAAAATTTTGTGACATTTGAAGTAAGGGCATGTAATGTAGACTCTGTGGAAGACCGTCAGATTGATGGACGGGAGAGAGAGTCTTTAGCCGAAAAGAAATCCTCTGATGACAACAAAGTGATGAGACCACCCCCTGTATGGGTGGGATGTAGTGACCAATATCGAAAATCCAGCTCAACACACAACGTGAATCACGACAAACGATCAGGTCTCCAATCAGGTTCTAAGAAATGGTGTCTATATATCATTGTACGAGAACCAATTGACTTGTTGCTCTATAACTGAACTCGTCCATCAGCAGGACTCCAAAGGAGTTGCCCCATGTACATGCCTTGTCATCAAACTCACTCATCATTAGTGTTTCAAAGTAGTTGCTTCATGTCTATGCACCATAGTTGAACTTGTTCACCATCATTGTTCCAATGTAGTATGCTAACCAATCTCATTATTTTGTATAGCTCTTTCTTTTTTCTTTTCTTTTTTTTTTCTCTTTTTTTCTTTTTTTTCTCTTTCTTTTCTTTTCTTTTTTTTTTTTTTTTTTTTTTTTTTTGAGCTCATCTTTGACTTTGAGGTTGATCCATAGCATATTTTATGTCTGTAGACTTCATGCACTTATAGAAAACTTGATCACTTGGATTGATGTAAACTTGATAATGCCTTGTGTGTAAACCCATTCTTGTAAAACTAAATGAACCACTTGTATGAGTCTGTAAATGTTCTCTACTTTCAAGGAATATCTCAAAAAAATTCTTTCTATAAATTGACCAAATGGGATGGCATTTTGATGTTCCAACATGTATCTTTGAGAATGCTTCCATGACTTTAACTTAATCATTTGTAACTTTCACATGTGTGTTGAACTTTCATTTCTCTAAAGGTCGGTGGAGTAGGAGTTCGGGTTGTGACCCATCATTTCAATCGTCATCAGAGTCAGAATTAGCAACGGACATGGAAGATGAAGAAATATCAAACTGGGAAGGAATGGATTGGAAGTAGTAAAGCACTGTTGTTGATGTCTCAAATGAGATAATTATTGTTCATTTTTTCAGAGCATTTTGGACTGGACCATCTACAGACATATTGAACTTAAGCCCAAACATGGATGATCTATCAGATACCAATGGTAGCCAGTTTAGACAAGTAATTCATCGAGTTACCCTAATTGGATACGACATCATTGACGCCAACTTATGATTGGTTGTAAGACCGAATCTCCGTTCAGACTTTCGCTAGTAAGGCTCATTACGCCTATCTATCGACATGTGTTTGACCCTTTCCATCTTGAGATAAACCCCTCTTGGGTCTATTACCATTTTGATTTATGCCTCAATTCGGTTTTGACATTCACCTGGCCAATGCCTCAATTTGGGGTAAATGTATTCCAATCTTATGCCCCAGTTTGGATGTCATGAAACTCTGACCTATACCCTTGTTGGTCCATCACCTTTTTGGTTTGCCCCACTTTGATTCCATTAACATTTTAATTATGCCCAGTTTAGGGTGCACTGATATTTTTGTTGTGCCCCAATTTACTGTACACTGACATTTTGGTTGTGCCCCAGTTTAGGGTGCACATGAAGTTCATTTTCAGGCTACCTTAATTTTGGGATACAATTGACCACATGGTCTTCCTTTTCATCTTGTATTTTGGGAGGTGGGGTGGGCCATTCTTGAAGGTTTGAGGGCTACTCCTTTGAGTTTGGGTCACCTTGGGTGATGAAAATAATTAGGGAGTTGGAAACCAACTCCTTCAGTCAAAGTGGCTCAATTGCCAAGGGTGAATGAAATGCTTTCCAATCTCAGTTTTTTTTTTCCATTTAAATTTGGCAGGTATGCTAGTATGGGAAAGAAACATGTAATCTCTCAGAATCTATGATTCAGCTTTCTAACCTCTTAGATTCCTTAACTCCGATCTGGGAATTTCAATTCCGCTCTGTAATATTTGGGCTCTCAATATACTGTCTTCCAATCATTCCAACACTTTGAGGTACAAAAGTCCTCCTTATGAACATGAACCGAGACATGAACCAGTGATGATGAGACCTTCTTATGAGAGGATGTAATAAGAGTGGATGCTTTGTCTACACACTCAGGTGTTCTCTTAAGTCTAGACAATTATATCCTCCCTAGTTCAACCTTTCTTTCTCTTTTTTTTTTTTTTTTTGTTTTTTTTTTTAATTTTATTTTTATATAAACAATGAACGAAGGTTAAGACTCAGAAGTGACTGGACACGAGCTGACTCGACCAAACAAAGTTAGCTCATTCATGAAAACCGACCATTAGACATCATCTGTAACAATTTATTTGTATTTGAATAACCCCATGATTGGTCTTGGGGCCTCAAGTTTTCGAATGGATCATTGCAGCACCAAGGTTCGACCATGTAGTTCATCAAATTTCAAGAAATTAAAACGGATATGCTTATTTGTAGTTTTCATGAAGGATGACAAAAGCAGTTCATGATTGAAAAAACCAGTAAATTTCTACTTTATCATAGTATCTATGCTGTGACGAAGATTTTTCGATCGTTTTTGAGATTGATGTATCAATATTGAACGGTCAACACAATGAGCATTGTATGATGGAGGGCATGTATAGACCGCCCACACTAATATGTATGCGGGTATACGTAATCCTCACGCTCCCAACAAGTGAGAGACAAGAATACTCAAGTGTGGATCCAAACATGTTGACAAGTCAAGGACAAAAACGGGCAGAACTTCGACGTCTCGGATGTAAATATTATGATCGAGTAGATTTTACCATGTTGGTTCAAAAATGGACAAAAAATAACATACATGTAGCTCAAACTGGGTTAGGACAGAAAAGGCCACCTTGACGAGGACGGGGTAACCTATCACTGAATGCTCGATGAATAATGGGCCCCCATTCCCTTTATATACTATGTTGCAAGGATCCAAGCGACGTGGAGTAGCATAACGCATTCCCAGGCGGACCCAAGAAACGCTCGTTAGAGGCTGCTCGCCGGTCGTGGTCTCACAAAGTACAGGCCAAGGCTGTATGTTTCGCCTAGCGGGCTGCCCCACATGCATGGGACCCGGTTCGGCTACTCGCACGAAAGTGTGACTGAACCCATTCCCCCCAAAACAATATGTACAAATAATAAATATAGTACTCTAGATCTAGCATCAAATGTCAAGCAAATCAATATAAGGAAAGTATTCTAGGAGTCTGAATATTCATCCCCAGCGGAGTCGCCACTGTGAGGACAATGGAAAATCGACGTGATCCTCCTCGGGATGGAAATGTTTATCCTGTATCGATGAAGATCGATTTGTTCTGTTGGAGTCGCCACCTAGATTAAGGTCTAGGACCTCGAAAAATGTAGCCTCACCCTAAGGTAAGACTTCTATTGATTCGTGACCCAATGTATCAGTTCTTTGGTCTATCAGAGATCGGGTAAGTATTCAGGGTACGGTTATGGGAAGGTGTTAGGCACCCAAACCGCCCGATCAATATCGGCCTCCTAAACTTTCCTTAAATTCTAATTTTGACTGTGCTTGGTCAACTGGATGACTAGGGTTCAATGGGGGATGTCCTAAACCAAGTTGCTAAGTTGTTCTAACCTAGGGTTCAGCCAATCATGTTTTAAAGTAAATAAACAAGCAAATGTAATGTACAATATTATAGAGTGAACCGAACCAAAGATGGTTCGGTCTTGGACTGAATCTGAGATGTGTAAGACATCTCAAATTGCCTACGTATTCCAATCCTGGAAATCAAGTCCAAAAACGTAGTTCGAAAAAGGTTTTGTGATTAAAGATTATGGAAGTAATTTATGCATGTGCTTAAATTAGATTTTTTTTGTTCAAGTTGATGTTTATGCTGAATGGATGGTTGATGGGTGGCTTTGTACCGTATTTGGGATTCCCAAATTGCCTATGTATTCTAGGGTGTGCCCTAGAAATCAGGTACGACGTAATTCAAAATTTGTGAGAGTCGGATTTAGAATGTGTACCAAAATCCTTCCATTTTTGTCAATAGGATCTAGGGATGAGACCTAAATTCCTACCATTTTTATTTGAGATGTGTACCAAATTCTTTCTATTTTTGTTAATAGGATCTAAGGATGAGACCTAAATTCCTACCATTTTTATTATTTCCATTTTTGTTAATAGGATCTAGGGATGAGACATAAATTCCTACCATTTTTATTTGGGATGTGTAGCAAATTCTTTCTATTTTTGTCAATAGGATCTAGGGATGAGACCTAAATTCCTACCATTTTTATTGTTTCCATTTTTAGGTTTCTAGGGTTTCCTATCCCTTTTCATTGAGATTTTCATTTTTTAGGGTTTCATACCCTAATTATTCTCTTTATTCTAGGGTTTATTTTACCCTAATTGCTATTTTTTATTTTTAGGGTTTCACTTTCCCTAATTATTGTTTTCTTTCCATCTTAGGGTTTTCTACCCTAATTGTTCAATTCTTTCTATTTCAGAGTGTATCTTGCCCTAATTGCTATTTTTTTTATTTTTTTCTCTTTCCAAGACAAATATGGCAAATGAAAATATTCCAACTATATCAATGGTAGTATTCCAAATATAGCAGTGTAAGCATCCAAATATAGCATGTTGGAAATATATTCAAATTTAGCAACAAATCAGTCAAAGATGGCAAGTGAGCATGTAAATCAATACGAATATGGTAAGTGTGCATCCAAACATGGCAGTAATCATCCAATATGGCATGTGAGCATGTGTAACAGACAAATATGGCAATAAGCATGTGTAGCATTCCAAAACAACAAGAATCATGTAAGCACCCAAAGATAACATGTGAAAGCATTCCAAGTATGGCATGTGAGCAATGTGAGCATCAAATATGGCAATAAACATGTGTAGCATTCCAAAAACAATTAAGTTGGTTTGTTTCTGTCTTTCTATTAAGTTTTTTTTTTCTCTCTCTCTCCCTCATGTCGGATTTCCCATCTTTCTTTCCTTTTTTTTTTCTTTTTTTTTCTTTTCTCCTCTTTATTCTCTCTCTCCCTTTTTCTCTCTTTCACATGAGAATCAAAAAATATAATTAAACCTCACCACCCACTCTCATGTATTATATGCATGAAAACCAAAGAATCCAAATATAAATAAACCTCTCTATCATGTATTGCATGCAAAAAGATAATATAAAACTCATCTCTCTCATGTTTGCTGAAATTAAAAAATCAAATAAACAAAAATACTCCACTCAACAACATCCACTCATTCTCTCTCATATGAGTTGAAGCTAAACAAACTAATAAAAACAACATTCCACTCACTCTCTCTCAACTCTCCCTCTCTTTCTCTCTTAACCGAACCAGCCCCTTGCACTCTCTTTCTTTATTTCTTTCTTTCACTAGCTCTCTCTCATCACTTATTGCTTAAACATGCCTCCTTGTTGAAGCCAATAAAACGAACAAAGAGAAAAAAAAGCACTACAACTTAAACCGTGTTTGACAAGCAATATGGGACCAACAAGCAACAAGGGATAAATCAATCTCTATACATTTAGGGAATAATATGAAAAGAAGACAATGATATACCTTATCGAAACTCATGCTCATACTTTGTCCCATGCTGAACCATGTCACGGCAACAATTTCTTAGTAACTTGAGCACCTTTGTCCGCATCATAGTCCCAAACCGTACAACAATATCGTGAACTATGGATCTCTACAGATGTCAATTTCTTTTCATGGTGACTCTCTAAACAACTCCAGTCACAGAATAGCTTTACTCTAGTTGGTGGATTGAAAACTGCAGGGAGATACCAAAGAGGATTGACTTGAAACCAAACCAAGGCTTGAGAACGGATTGGGGTGTTGGGATTCGGTGTGGTGTATGTGGGGTGAGGGAGTTGATGATGAATGATGGAGGGATGAAAGGTACAACAGCGGTGATGATCGATTTCAGGTATGAATGCATACCTTTTTATCTTTTTCTTCTTCTTCATGCTTCTTTCTCTTTTTCTCCAAAAAAACGTGAGCCTCTCCCCCTCTTCACGTTTTTTCTCTTTCCCCTCTTTTTTCTCTCTTCTTTCCTTCTTTTTCTCCCAAAACCGAGCTCCCTAAGCTTTTCACATTTTTTTTTCTCTTTCCCTTTTTTTTCTCTTTTGGAAAAATCCTCCCTTTTTTCTCTCTCTCTTCTTCCCTTCTTTTTCTCCCAAAACCGAGCTCCCTAAGCTTTTCATCGTTTTTTTTTCTCTTTCCCTTTTTTTCTCTTTTGGAAAAATTCTCTTTTCTTCTCTCTCTCACGTCCCTTTTATCTTCCCCTTTTTTCCCTTCTAAAAAAAAATCTAGAAACCCTAAATCCTTTCCCTTTTCACGTCCTCTCTCTCCCCCTTTTTTTTTCTTTTTTTTTCTTTCTTCCCTAAAATCGTGACTCCTAAAACCCCCCATGTTTTCTCTTTCTTCTTTCCTTTTTTTTCTCCAACAAAATCCTTTGGATTCTCTTAGAAAAAAGTCACGTTTTTCCTCTCTCCCTCTTTCCTTTTTTTTTTTCAAAATTTTTTGGATTATCTCCAAAAATCGAAATCCCCATTCTCTTCCACATTTTTTTATCTCCCCTCTTTCCTTTTTTTTCTCCAACAAAATCCTTTGGATTCTCTTAGAAAAAATCACTTTTTTCCTCTCTCCCTCTTTCCTTTTTTTCTCTCAAAATCTTTTGGGTTATCTCCAAAAACCGAAATCCTCATTCTCTTCCACGTTTTTTCTCTCCCCTCTTTCCTTTTTCTTCTCAAAAATATTTTGGATTATCTCCAAAACCAAAATCCCCCTTCACTTTCACGTTTCTCTCTCCCCTCTTTCCTTTTTCTTCTCAAAATCTTCTGGATTATCATTTACATATAATAATATATATTATATATATATATACACATATATTTAATTACATACATATATATATATATATATATATATATATATATATATATATATATATATATATATATATATATATATATATATATATTATATAATATATAAATATTATGTACATAGATGAACTGATTCGAAATGGGTTGAGATTGACTTAGGTTGACAACTGATATGGGTTGAGCTAGGTTGGACCAAAACTGGTTTGAACTGAGTTGACTGGACTGATTGGAATTAACTGTTTCTCTCTTTGTCATTTCACGGGTCATTTCCGCTGTTATCCCGCATGGAATTTTTCGATGGCCTCTATTCCAAATTTTTTGCATTCATTTTGTAGAACATTAAAAATGAAGAATATAGGAACTTGAATCACCTCATTTGGAAGTAAAATGGTCAACTTATGAATTTTTGAAGTTTAAGCGGACCAATTATCGATAATTTGATTGACCATTCTGCATGAGATCCTTCGGAGGCTTCTACCAAAAATATTTTACGTTCACTTTGTAGAGAACTAAAAATGGAACATAATGAGACTGGAATCACCTGATTCGGATATGGAATGATCAAAATATGAATTTTTGAATATTAAATGACAATTTCCATATGTAATTTTGCATGTGACTCTCCGGAGAGTTTTACCCGAGATTTTCCACGTCCACTTTGTAGGACATCACAAATGAAGAACAATGGTCTTGGAATCATCTGAATCCGATGTAGAACGGAAAAGATATGAAGCTTTGAAGTTCTAACGATAATTTTGCATGCAAGCTTGCATGGGACCCACTAGTGACTTCTACCCGGGATTTTTTACATCCACTTTGTAGAACATCATGAATGAAGAATAATGGTCTTGGAATCATCTGAATCCGATGTCTGATGATCAAGATATGATGATTTGAAATTCAAACAATCCAACTTAGGATAATTTGCATGAAGACCCTTGAGATTATTTATAATAATTTCAGAAACCTCCCTTATATGTATCATCCGACTAAAATGGTCATATCTTCCTCATTTGATATCAGAATTGAGCAATTCTGGTCTCGTTTCGAAGATAATTCTATGACCTATGCATCCATGCAAAATTATAACCCATGACCTTGCTGTGGATCCATTGAAAACTTCCTCAAATTCACAGACGTATTGAAAACTTCGTCAAATTCACAGTAAAAAATCCAAACTTTCGATCATCTTTCTCCTTTTGTTGTCCACATGCCCGCAGGACTTTGTTTAGCTGGGATGGCAAAAATGGGGTGCTTACACCCCCATATAAAACTGGGGGTCTGACTTCTGTCTTGGGGGGTTCGACCCTCCCTTGCTGGGTATACGACCCTCCCCTTAATTTCAGTGTTTTTGGGTCAGTTTAATACCTGGGATCGTGATCTCCTTCATGCACTTGGTCCATTTGGCTCATCCATGATGCGTAGACCTGGTTCAAGGTGGTAAGACCGGGTTAGTTTGATACGGGTCTTACAACTCCCCCCTACTTATAAAAATTTTGTCCCCGAAATTGTTCATACCTTCGGAGTCAAATAAATGAGGGTATTGCTTTCGCATAACACTTTCTTCTTCCCATGTAATTTCTTCCATGTCTCTACTTCTCCAAGTGACCTTGACATAATGGATATCTCGGTTGCGTAGTCGTTGAATCTTTCGACTAGTGATTTCAGTTGGTGTTACTTCAAAGGTCAAATCATCAGTCAAATCAGGTAGATCTACTGTCAGAACGTGCGTTGGATCCTTGACATACTTCTTCAATAAGAAAATATGAAATACGTCATGCACACTTGATATAGATGGTGGTAGTGCTAACTGGTAAGCCACTTTCCCATGCTTAGCTAGAATCTCATATGGCCCGACATATCTTGAACTTAGTTTCCATTTTTGTCCGAACCGTTTCAGGCCTCACATAGGCGATACCTTTAAGAATACTTTATCACCCACGATGAACTCAATATCTCTGCGTCGAGTATCTGCATATTGCTTCTGACGATTCTGGGCTGTTCTCACTCTTTCCTTGATAATGTTGACCACTCGATAAGTTTCTTCAACAAATTCTGGTCCAACGAGACTACGTTCCCCAACTTCATTTCAAAACAACGGAGTTCGACATTTTCTGCCATACAGTGCTTCATAGGGTGACATCTGTATGGTAGCCTGATAGCTGTTGTTATAAGCGAACTCGATCAGTGGTAACTTTTCATCCCATGATCCTTTAAAATCAATTACACATGCTCGTAGCATATCTTCTAGAATCTGAATTGTACGCTCTGACTGTCCATCTGTCTGTGGATGGAATGCAGTACTAAACTTCAGTGTTGTACCCATAGCCTTTTGTAATCCTTCCCAAAACTTAGAAGTAAATCGTGGATCTCTATCGGACACAATGCTCTCTGGGACACCGTGTAATCGAACAATATTATCCACATACAGCTTTGCTAACCTCTCTAGTGTGTACTGTGGTCGTATCGGTATAAAGCGAGCTGTTTTTGTTAGGCGGTCTACAATCACCCAAACTACGTCAACTACTCAAGGAGTCAGTGGTAATCCTGTGACGAAGTCCATAGTGATGCAGTCCCATTTCCATGCTGGTTCCGATAACGGCTATAACAATCATGTGGGTCTTTGTCGCTCAGCCTTTACTTTCTGATAATTTAGGCATTGAGACACGAACTTCGCAACATCTGCTTTCATTCCTCTCTACCAATATAGTTTCTTTAGATCATGATACATTTTTGTACTTCCAGGATGTATCAAATAGATGGTGGTATGGGCTTCTTTCATCAGTCGGTGTCTAATGTCCACACTTTCTATTTTGGGTACACATATTCTTCCTTTGTACTTCAGTACCTTCTCTATCCAAGGTGAACTCAGGGTTAGTCCTACCTTTTTCGATGTCTTCTTGTACCGTTCTTAGGTAAGGGTCTGCTTTGATGGTTGTCTTCACTTCATCAATTATATCCGGTATAATCTTCAATGCAGCGAACATATTTGAAAACCGATGAATAAACCCTTGGTTGGCTGATCCATCCATTGTATCTATCACATACTGCTCATTGTCGTGATTGAATACCATTCCGGTAGTATACATTGCTGTAGTTGTGCTAACCTCCCCCTGAGATTTTATCATTGTCTTTCTGCTCAACGCATCCGCTACTACATTAGCTTTTCCCGGATGATACTTGATATCACAATCATAATCTTTCAATAGTTCCAGCCATCTTTTTTGTCTCATATTCACTCCTTTTGATTAAATAAATAAGTAAGACTTTTATGGTCCGATTTAATCTGGAATTTCTCTCTGTATAGGTAATGTTTCCATATCTTGACAGCATGTACTACTGCCGCTAACTCCAAATCATTAGTGGGATAATTTTTCTCATGTGTCTTTAACTGTCTTGAGGCATAAGCAATTACTTGTTCTCCTTGCATAAGCACACATCCTAATCCCAGTCCTGATGCATCGGTGTATAGGGTAAATGGTTGTCCGGGAACAGGAATAGTCAAAGTCAAAGCGGATATCAATCTGGTCTTCAGGGTTTGGAAGCTCTTCTCGCATTTATCTGTCCACACAAACTTTTCACCTTTCTTAGTCAGACTAGTGAGAGGTACGAAAATCCGGGAATAGTCTTCCACAAATCGCCGATAATAACCAACGAGACCCAGAAAACTTTTAATTTCTGCAACGCTCTTTGGTGCTTCCCACTTTACAATAGCTTCGATTTTGCTGGGATCTACTTTGATTCCTTCAGCAGATACTACATGGCCTAGGAAGGCAACTTCACTTAGCCAAAACTCACACTTGGTAAATTTGGCATATAGCTTCTCTTTCCTTAAACGCTGTAGAGCGGCATTTAGATTCTTAATATGGGTTTCCTTGTCCTTGGAATATACCAATATATCATCAATAAATACAATAACCGACGTATCCAACATATCGTGGAAAACCCGGTTCATAAGTTCCATGAAAGTTGCTGGTGCGTTTGTTATTCCAAAAGACATGATCAAGAATTCATAATGTCCATATCTGGTCCTGAAAGCTGTCTTAGGAATATCACCATCCTTAATCTTCAACTGATGGTAGCCTGACCGAAGATCGATCTTAGAAAATACTTTTGCTCCTTGCAACTGATCGAACATGTCATCGATCCGAGGTAGTGGATATCGATTCTTGATTGTCAGTTTGTTCAACTCCCGATAGTCGATACATAATCAAACGCTACCGTCCTTCTTCTTTACGAACAATACTGGCGCTCCCCATGGTGATATACTGGGTCGAATATAACCCTTGTCCAGCAGTTCTTGTAGTTGTACTTTCAATTCCTTTAGTTCAGTAGGAGCCATTCGATAAGGTGCTTTTGATACTAGTGCGGCTCCAAGTACAAGATCTATCACAAACTCTGTGGCTCGGTCGGGTGGTAATCCTGGTAGTTCCTCAAGAAATACATCGGGGTAGTCCCGCACGACATCAATATCTTCCATCCGTGGTACTTCTTTGGTGAGGTCAACCACTAATACTAGATATCCGACTGCTCCCTTCTCAAGGCACTTCTTAGCCTTTAGTGCTGAGAGTATGAGCTTGCGTTTACGGGAAAGTTTGGTTCCCGCAAAACTGAATTCTGCTCCTTCTTTGTCTTTAAATGTTAGCTTCTTTTGGGTGCATAATAGGTTCGCAGAATGCCGAGCTAACTAGTCCATTCCTAAGATGACGTCAAAGTCTGCCATCCCAAGTTGGATCAAGGTTGTATCTAAGGTTTTCTCGCCAATGAGAACTGGACATGGCCCATAGCCTTTTTTTAACTCCAGTTCTAACCCCATCGGTGACCGTACAAGTATTTTGTAGTCTAATGTTTTGATGGGTAAATTCAGCTTCTTTCCAAATGACACATATATAAAAGAATGAGTAGCTCCTGAGTCGAAGAGTACTCTGGTGGGTATGCCATTTATAGGAACAATACCTGTGATTTATTTTTCTTAGTCTACATGCTCATACAATGTAATACAACTTAAAAGGTTTCAGTCATACCTGTGACCACATCGGGTGATGCAGCAGCATCCTCGGATATAACAGCATAAACTCGTCCTTGATGTAGCTGCTTCTTGGGCTTAGGACACTCCCTTGCCTTATGCCCCGCTTGGTTGCAGTTAAAACATTTTGGGCCTTCAGTATTTGGCTTTGGCTGATGTTGAGCTACTGGGGTAGTCTTGGGTGCAGTAGCAAATCCTTGAGCACGGTAGGGTTTAAATGTCTTATTATTCCCTCCGTTATAAGCATTTTCGGCTGGTCTTTTCATACCTCTGTTCTGTGTGAAATAGCTTTCCTTCTGGATCGATTCTATAACTCAAGCAATTTGCACAGGTTCATTATATATTTTCTTTTCCAAACCTAGAACATGCTCTCTGATGCTCCCTCTAAGTCCCGTGACAAATCTACGGGTCTTAGTGTCTTCTTCTTGCATGCTGAGTGGTGCAAAGAAAAATAGCTCATCAAAAGCTGTTGATATACATCCACGGACATCTGTCCCTGATATAAACTCAGGAACTCCTTCTCCATAGAATCTTTGAAGCTTCGGGGAAAGTACTTCTCAAAGAAAGCTTCTTTATATATAGCCCAGGTCAATAGGGCGTGCTTGGTCAATAGGTAGGCCCTGGTAGATTTCCACCATGATGTGCATCACCTTTTAGCATGAAGGTGGCACATAATACCTTCTCTTCTTCTGTAATAGTCATCACTTACGACGCGTGTACCCGTCCGGATTTGGTACGCCAGTTCTATTGTAACCTCCAGGTGGTGGGGGATTACAATGATGTTGAAAGGGGTGATGAGCTGCGCATCACGAGTTACGTCAAGGGGGTTGACATCTCATTCGATTATTGGCAGCTGGCCGACCTACTGGGCATTTCCTATGCTGGCCCCATGGTTTTCTGTGCCCCTGGAGAGCCCCAATTTTTCTCTCTTCAGATGAGGGCCGAGATCGATAGTCAGCTCATCCGACCTGATCACTGGCAGATGAGAGCGTGCTATCTGCGTTCTGATCCACGGGTATACTGCAAGATCATTCAGCATAACCTAATACCGCAGAGTGGTCATTACGAGAGGGTCTCCCAGCTGACCCAATATCTCCTATACTATATATGCACTAGGTAGCTCGTTTGCCTTCCATACATCATTATGCGTACTATGATCAGTGCCACGTTGCCCAGTCACACCGATAACCTTCCTTACGACGCATGATCACTACTTTGCTTACTCGCCTGGGGGTTGATTTAGTGGATGAGAAGATTCAGGAGAAGTCCTTCTCATCGCCTCTAGATTGGGAGGCTATTTGCAAGATGGGCATGCGGGATGCTCAAGTCAGTGATGAGGAGAGGAACGCGATGGTGCGCCCTCGCACTCGCATAGAGATAGCTGACGCTGAGGCAGCAGCAGCAGTCGCTGGAGTTCATAGGGAGCCTGCTGATGATGATGACCATCTATACATGGATGTGAACTCCATACTACCTCCTTCACCTACACATGCTGCTGGAGCTAGTACTTCTTACACGGCTGGTCCTTCACATACGGCTGGTCCTTCACACCCACCTTCTGATATGATGAGGATATTGCATGAGATCAGAGAGGCTCAGCGCAGATCTGATCTGAGGATGGGGGAGTTACTAGACACTCAGCGTGTGAGAGTGGATGAGCTACTAGACGCCCAGCGCATATCAGACATGAGGATGGGAGAGCTTATAGATGCTCAGTGCTAGTCAGATATGCGGATGGAGGAGCTTTTGGGTACTCAGCGCGGGACTGATCAGTGGGTAGCTGATCTTACGGCTAGTCTTCAGACGACCCAGACTCAGATAGCCTGGTTGACTAGAGTCTATGCTGAGGATTATGACATAGATCGTGAGGCATCGCCTCCTCCTTCACCTCCAGCTTCATGATTGTATTTATTTCCTTTCATTGTACTATAGAGTAACTGTTCGGGTTGTGGACTGTACTCTGCTTTAGCTATTTATATACGTTTGTTTCTCTCTCATTGTATTTAATATTGTTCCTCCTTTAATGGATGCATTATTCTCTTTTCAAATTTGTCTCAAACATCACTTATGCTTAGAGTGTGTTAATATTACAGTTTTTACTTTTATCCTATCTCAGTTCACAATTCAACATGAAAGTATGCTAGGTTAGCGGACACAGCCTAAGACGCTCTGATACCAAGTAGACACACCCCAATTCCGCACACTTCAGAATGGTGTGATTAACCACTAGCAAACCAACGGTTCAACCAGGATCTCAGACAAGTGGAATCTATTTTATCTAAACCTCATACATCCACATTCATAATCAAAGTAAATACACAATAGCGGAAGTTTTATAGTAAAATGAACTGAGAAATCTACTGTGATATTAATATTTAAATAGCAAATTATTCTGTATCAACTAAGACATAAATAAATATCAAATACATGTCTTTATTAATTCCAAATAAAAAAATAAATTCTAATTGAATACACATGAGTTGCACTCGCAAGAGGAGTCATGTGTATCCACTTCGTCTTCAACTTCCATCGCCGCCATGTACCCGTACACTGGAGCATTGACATAATCTTCGACGGTAGTACCTGCATCATCAACTAAAAATATTCGACGTCGAGGGGGTGAGCACACATCATGGCTTAGTGAGCAAACAAAACAATGCAACAATACATATGCATGCAGTCAGTTCATATCTTCGGTCTGATTTAAAGTTTGCAATATGCAATAGAAAGGTTTAGGTAGTCAAAGGTTAACGTTTATTGACCCCGCCTCTATACACAAGTGTGTGACGCCGCCCGAAGGTAATGTTTATCGTCGACTCACAAGCACCCAAATCATGAACATTGTACAACAAAGGTTAACGTTTATTGCTGTACAGTGCCATACCAAGACGTAAGCCCCTGTTGGCGAGGGCTACAAACTGGGCTCGCAACTAACCAATCCTAATGCCAAACAGTGTATCCAAGGCCTCGCCCCAGCATCCCTTAGAACTTCCATAGAGATAGAGCTAAAGCCCCCCGGTAGAGTCAGAGACTATAAGGACCGAGACCACCTCCCCTGATGCTCTACGACGTAATAGTTCTGCTAAAGTAATGGCTATACTACGATGCTAATGCACAAGACTTGAGTTAGAGATAGAGCTAGAGTGCAGAGGCCCAGCCTATGACACCCCCCCTGATATTCGCTCGCATCAAGTACACCAACCACACACATACATTCACATGCCTATTCCTATAATCATCATCAATATCATGTTATCAACAATAAAGTAAATATGCATGAACAAATAATAGAAATATTGGATGACATGTAGTATACACATTACAAACATATTCACATAGGATCAAGCATAGCATTGGACTTAAGAAAAGAGAAAAATAGTTTATTATTAATCAATTAGTTTAGAGTTCTGTTTCCTCACCTTAGCTTGTTAATAGATCCTCTTTCAAGCTTTAAGATCACCTTTATATTGTTATTATATTGCTAGAAGACCTAACAAGTCGATAGAATTTAATTAGAACTAATTCTGAATTTAAAAACCATGCTATTAACAGGGGGTCGGAGGTAAGGTCGGGGTAATGATCGACCCTGGGTGCGACCACCCCTATTCTGGACTTCCCGAACACTGGGGGTAAAGGCTCAAGGTCTGGTAGGGTCGATTGGCCATCGACCCCCATGCGACCCCCTGTGGGTTTTGGTCGATTTTCTTCCTTCAGTCCATTCTTTATGTTTGGGGTCCTATGGCTTGCTCCTACAGTCCATTCCGCACATGTTCTATGGCCTAGAATCATGATTCATTCACCTATATCGCTTTCATGATTTTCCCCATGGTTTTCCATGAAAACCTAACCATGGGTTGATGGTTTGGGTTTCTCCGAGATCATACTCTCTTCATTATCTACCCTAAGGTCTTTAGAAACTCATGGAACTAGTATCCATACGTGAGAAGAATACTCCTTCTCTGCAACTCTTCTCCTTTCTACCTTCTTCTCTTCTTTCCTTCTCTTCCTCTTCTCTTCGTTCTCTTCTTTTTCTCTCAATTCAATTAGGGTTACAAAAGGAGTGAAAGAGGTTTAGGGACGTCCTATTTATAGTGTAGAAACTCCTAAAATAAGTCTCATTGAGATTAGGAAGGAATCCCATTGAAATTAGGAAAGTTTCCTAATTTTTGTTTTTACCGAGTAATGGGGGTCGATAGGGGGGTCGGAGATCCCGTCGACCCCTGGTTCCTAAAGTGTCCGACCCCCCATGTAAAACTGGGGGTCTGACTTCTGTCTTGGGGGGTCCGACCCTCCCTTGCTGGGTATGCGACCCTCCCCTTAATTTAAGTATTTTTGGGTCAGTTTAATACCTGGGATCGTGATCTCCTTCATGCACTTGGTCCATTTGGCTCATCCATGATGGGTAGACCTGGTTCAAGGTGGTAAGACCGGATTAGTTTGATACGGGTCTTACAAAAGGAGTATACAAAGACACTAGAAAGAACTGATTTAACAAGCTCTACCCTGCCTGCAAAAGATAGCAGTCTTCCCGTCCAAACATTGAACTTCTTCTTGAACCTATCCATCAAAGAATAATGATCTTCGAAAATCTCATCATCTTTGGGTGAATGAAACCCCTAAACCAATATTCTTTAAGCCATGTCCATGAAATTTATAAATCTTTGACACTATTACCTTGGATGGACAATGCTTCTCTTTGCTGTATCCATAAAAGTAGGAGTTTATGACAATGTCACTTTTGGGTGAGCACTGTTCTTCATTGTTCTACCTTGTAAATGCACAAATATTGGATTTGAGCATATTATGATAGAACTAACTATGCCACTTTGGTGATCCAACAAAATCCTTACATAACAGCTACAAACATAATTTAAATAAACTTAGACAATGCCATCTTTGGGTGAACGCTAGCATTTTCTAAAGCTTTTACAAACACAAACACTTGAAATTTGAACACATCATAATAAAACAATGTGTGCTACTTTGGTGGTCCCATAAAGTTTCATCATGATATAAACAAATCCCAACCTGCAGCACTTATGGATATTTTATCATGAATGTTTAATTAGCACAACTTTACAAGTTTAAACATTCATATAAACATGCGTATTAGCCCAACAATCAATTTGGTACAATAAATTTAAGAACAACCAGTAGAAATATTACAAATCAGATCCCCATAGGGTAATTTTTTATGATAACATGCTTCTCAATGTATCAAAATGTACCAAAATATATATTAGATTAAAGAGCATCGAAAAAGGAGTCCAATGGAATAAACCAGGGGTCAATCCGACCTTCCAAGCTCCCACAATCAAGGTTTAATGTCGGATTGTGAATGCAGTTTAAAAACTGCAAGACAAACAGACCCTTAGGCCCTAGATTAGGCCAAAACACGGTCTGAACCAAAACCAAAATTTTTCTTTTTCAATTCAATCAAATCTTATGGGTAGGTCGTTATAATGTTCTACCATCGCTTTTAGGTCTGTATATAGTTGGTTCTGATACTAACTGTTAGACTTTTATATAACTAGAGTTTCAACCAAACTCATCCCAATCTATAAAAGAAACCTAGAACACAGTGGAGACGGGATAAATAATGAACAATAAAGACATACATGTTTATAAATGTTGATTTCCTCTATGCTCCAAGCTTTGATTGTAATCCTTCGGTCATAGTCTTCCACAACCTCCAAAGGATATCCCAATGTCTCTTGCTAATGGGTGCAGAGAGAACTTCATTAACTGTGGTTGTGGGGACTCTAATCCAATATTTATAGAATACTATCATAACCTTAATACTCTTCCCATAATAGAATTAGGATTACCAAATCTATCTCGTACCATTTGACGAACCAAACCAAACCAGTTTTACCATGATAATTGGACTCCCACTAATTAACTGATTAGGTAATTAATTAAGCCCAGATAATTCTAACAAATTCTACTGGCATATGTATCAAAATAATCGAAATCTCAATAGCATTGTCCGCTCATTTTTTTCTATATTAAATAGTACATGATTGAGTTTTTCTGACTGACGGATAAGAGAAATATCTTAACTCTAAATGTACAATGGAATTAGATCAAGATCTTGAAACAATAAGGTATTTCGAGTATTAAATATAAGGGCGAAGTGGGTAGAGTGATGTAACATCATGTCCCTTGGTTTTCCTTACACTTGTGAAAGAGGAAAATTTTCCCTAAATCCTGTAAATTTTAAAAAGAAAATTCTTTCCAAATTAATAATGATTTTCATATTTCCAAACTGTTGGATAGGAATCGAGACAGATTAATTTTGATAGTGCAGGCTCAGATGTTATATTAATTCTTAAAGGTTATGTTTTAATGTCAATAAAAAGAGAAAAAAAAAGATAGAGATAGACACAAATTCATCATTGTTTATATATATATATATATATATATATATATATATATATATATATATATATATATATATATATATACCATGGAATAGTAGTGATGTTTATATATATATACTTCAAAACATCACTACTATTCGGTAGCATGATTTTGGATAGAAAAACCACTGACCAGCCTATGAAGATTTGACAACGGAAGAAAATTATTCTTGGTACTTAGTGCCATTGCCTTCTCTAGAAGATTTCTTGAGAATGATCTGGCTTCCTCGAGTTCACATTCTCCAATAAACATAAGTTCTGTCGCCCTGTAAACACTGAACATAGAACTCAAGAAGTACTCATGGTTATCTTCTATGTGAAGTAGTAAGTCATTGTGATGCAGAAACCAACAGAAATTCCCTGCAAATGCAAATAAACACTTAATGTTCCTCAAAAAAATATAAGAGAGAGAGAGAGAGAGAGAGAGAGAGAGAGAGAGAGAGGCCGGGAACTAAAGCTTACATGCCGATACATGATACCCATGCATCCTTAATAGCTGGAATGCTAAGGAGTCCCTGTAAATTTGTATTGGCAGCCGATTGATTGGAATGTCCTCTGATTCACGATTCTTGTAATCCCTAAATATTTTCATTTGCAAACATGACAAATCAACTAAAGGAATAACAATAACCAAATATCTCTCATCATAAAACCTTCCTTTATGTATAGCCGCCACATATAATTTTTATCATATTCACGTGTGTAGATCTAATTGTTGCTGTGATCATACAATAGTAGATAATTAGGAAATTTAATAATGGCACGTTGTGGAGTTCAGGGATGGATAGATGTACCCTAGTTTCTAGAGAGATTGTTTTTCAATTCGAACCTGTGATTACCAGTTTGAATGCCTACCTTTTTTTTTTTGGGTAAAAATTTGAATGCCTACATTATGGTTGAGCAAAAGTAAATTTTGAGTGTCGTATCCTTTCACTATGGAACTACCTTATCATATACCTTTAGGTGGTACAAATCGAGTGGTGATGATATAAAAAAATAATGGTGTCTCTAATCATAACTAAAAACGTCCCCATAGCTTTATATAACAATATGTTAAAACATTTTAAAATAAGAAAAAAAATTAACATGACGTAATAAATTTTCATTAATTTGCAAATAGGAATCCTATAAACAACTGTCAAAGTATCTTCAATCCTGTAACAAAACAAACCAGTTTCATATTAGTGATATTTAAATGGAAATTTAAACCATTACATTACCTATAAACAACTGCCAAAGTATCTTCAATCTCTTCTAGAAAATGCTCAGCTACTCCCAGCTTTTCCAGTTGATTCACCATGCAAAGCTTTACCAGTTCTTCATCCATTGGATACATTGGCGGAACTGTATTAAAAGTAGACTTCTGTTTTTCTTAATTTAACTTCATCATACAAAACAATTGCTAGAGTGAAGATCGATCGGTGTGAAGTACATGAAAAATTTAAGATTTTTTCTTAATACACAATATTGAGAATAATTCTATATAGGAAAACATTAGGATCATAGATGCCTTCATATATTAGGTGATCTCTCCATCTAATACCTTTAGTTTTTGGGTTTGAGGACTTTATATACCTAATTGGTCTCTCTACCTAATAGTTAAGCTTTTGGATTGAATACAACACAAACTTAGTGTAATTTTGAGTCAAGTCACTCGGTTTGCCACTAATAGAAGCACATTAAAACAACTTAATGAAATGTTTGGAATGAAGAAGCTCTTAAACCTCCATAGCCACATCTTTGAATCAGGGACTTCAGGTACATCATACAATCACTATTCCCTGTAGCCATGTAGGCTTTAGCTGTTGCCGAGGGTGACTGGAACAATGAACCATCCTCATTAAGGTGACAAAGTATCACTTCTTGGTGGATATTATACGACAAAGGCAAGGCTTCAAGATACGATAGCAATGGAGGATATTGAAATTGATCTTTATGTCCTTCCCTACAAAATGCATTAAAGGTATACATTATTCCATTAATTCATTAGAAAAAGTACGTTTATAATGAAACCAGTTATAGAAGGGCATACCCAACTATGGGGTCTAGGGACAGGTTAACGTACAAACCATACCTCCATTTTATAGAAAGATTGTATTGAAATTTGAACATATGACCATTAGGTTATAATGAAATAACCTTACATTGCACCAAGGCCCGCCCTTCTTATAACTAAGCCAGCCATATCAATAGAAAAGTTAATTACATTTCAAGGATCTGTCGTCGTTTGTCAAAAATATTTTCCACCACCTCTTTTAATTCACCAGAGAAAGTAACTTCTAAATCTCCATTACGTGCAAGCTCAATCATACCAGCAAAGACAATGGCATACCAACGAGGGAAAGCATCGTGCTGTTTTGTAAGTAGGTTCGCTGCATGTTCATGGAAAGAGGCCATTCCTGAAATTTAAGTAAAACTACTTTGATGAGAATTCTATTTTATTTTATTTATTTTTAATAAATAAGCTCTGTTTGTTTTAAAATAAAATTTTATATGAAAATTTTACATGTATCATTTTACATCTTAAAAATATTTTTAATGTTTGTTTTCAGGAGATTAAAGAAAGACGAACTTTCTTTTCACTTCTCCTTAAAGATCATAATATTTTAACTCTTAGAAACAAGCGGTAGAAAAAAAAAATTAGCATGTAAATTGGTACATGTAAATTTTACGTGTCAAAACAAACGGAATCATAGGCATTCAAATTTATTGCAAAGAAAATAAATTTATACAAACATGCTAACTAGGCAAAACAACCTTAGCATTTCAGTTTCACAAATTCAGCAATTTAGGCAAGCAATGTTCGAGATTGAAGGGAGCTTCTTTGGCCGGATGTCGACCGTTTGGCACACACAATAGATAATCCCTGGCATATTCTTGGAGACTATAACATCATCGGGTTTTTACATGAAAAGGTGGGAGGGGAAATGCCGAATTATCAAGCTATTTTCAGATTGCCTTGACAGAAATGGCCTGGCTGATATCAAATATAGAGGCAATCTTCTTACCTGGAGCAACGAACAACCCCGTCCTAACAGAATCTGCAGCAAGTTGGTCGGTGCCTAGTGAACCACAAGTGGATTGAGCAATTCAGAGGCTTGAAAGTTAACTTCCTTTCTAAGGGGCTTTCTGATCATTCTCCATGTGTACTTAAGGTGGAAGTAATCCCAAGCTTTGGGCCAAAACCGTTTTAAGTTTTTCAATTTTTGGGTGGAGGAACCCTTGTTCTTGGAGATGGTTTGGCAAGGATGGGAAGAGCCTATCCCGGATTTCTCCAACCCTCTATCTAAGGTGGCAGTAAAGCTGAAAAATGTCAAAGGGGTGCTTAAATGCTGGAACAAAAACTGTGTAGTTGACATTCACCTTGCAGTTAGGAATGATGAACAAGCTTTGAGTGTCATCCAAAATTTGCTCATCTCGGATCCCTTTAACTCGCATCTTGCTGAGGAAGAAAAGCAAGCCAGACTTCTTTTATCCAAGGCTATTGAGGGTGAGGAAGCCTTAGACAAAAATCGCATCTCAAATGGCTTGAGTTGGGAGATGCTAATAACGGAATCTTCCACAAGGTGGTGAAAAGTTGGTAGCACCATAACAATGTCCTATCCATCAAGAATATATCAAATGAATGGATATTCGACTCTAGTAAAATCAATGAGGAGGTTGTTGTGCATTTCAAAAGGATCTTTGGCCATGACTTTCTGTGATTCCCAGGTTGACACTGAGAGGGGGGGGGGTGAATCAGTGGCCACTAAAATTCCTTTCCACTATTCGGATGTGGCCGATGCTATGCAAGTGGCTGCCAAGAGCGATGATCACTTTGTCTGTCGCCTTGAGCCGACTACTTGAGATTCTCACGGACAACGTCAAACACATTTCGGCACACACCAACCACACCCACGGTATCCATACCGGGGCTTGGCCGCCAAGTGTGTACACCGCACGCGCCACGGACTCTAATGCACACAATAACATCCACATGACACACGATATAACGTGGTTCACCAACACACCGTGATGGCTATTCCACGGGGCAATACCTAATCGGGGTTTCGTATATACCCAAACACAACGAATACTATGGTTGCACCCACAACCCGATGCTACAACACGCCCCGCATTCACCCACAATTGTATCCTAGGCACCAACCCAATTCGGCAAGCACCCACTTGACAGGCTACACAATTTTTATATCAAATATTCAACAAACCCTTCCCAATAGCGATACAAGAAATGGGATTTGCGTGCGAGTATACCTTTCGGTGTTGCTCACCCGATGCAAGCCTCTCGAGCTAGCATTTCGGCCTCCTCTTGGGCTCCACAGCTATTCTTCAACACACCAACTCCATAGGACGCCACGCTGGTCCTCACATTCTCTTCAAGCTTCAACGAAGCTTCATGGCCTCACACCGCCGGAAGGAGTCTCTCTCTCTCTTGGAGAAGCTCAATGGAGGGTTCTAATCAAAACACCATTAGAGGCTCTTTCTCGAGCTCAAACCACGCCAAAGTGTCCTACTTGGAGAGAAGCTCGGGGCTTTGAATCACCTCGACGGAGCTCGGACGGCCAAGATATGGCCATTTGAAGTTGGGCCGACCGGATCATTACAAATGGAACAACTTGACTGATTCGGTACAGCCGCTACACGGATCGCGCCACGCCGACGAGTCGAGGCGCGTCGATCGCGATGGCGGAGACAGCATCTTCAAGCCATGACGTTGGATATCCGCATAATGGCGGGATTTCCTTGATCCGTCGATTGGCTCATCTCGGACGAACTCGGCGCGGAGATGGCCGCGGATGGGGACCAAGCGCCGACGCACCATACGCGCGCAACACTAAATCCTGGATTAGTTTGGGCGTCGCGGACATGACTTAGGTGCATCCCCAACGAGCCGCCAGAACGGCGCGAAACGGCGCACACATAGCCGCACATGTAACCCTCGATGGAACATGCCCGGGCTTGATCCAAGTCACCACTGAACTTCTCTTGTTCAAAAGACAAAAGCCCCGGAAGTGTGGTAATGCCCCGTAAGCGAATTTTCCAAGAGGGTCCGAAAATTCTTTCATTGAGGCACGCGAACAAGCGACGCAGCCGAAAGCCACGCAGCGGGCGGCGCCGGCGGGCGCCCGGGGGTGCTGCCCGCGCGCCCGCGCGGCCGCCGCGCGCCGTGCGCGGCACCAACTCGCGGGCGGCGCCGCCGCTTGCGGCATGTTGTGCGCGAGGCTCGCGCGCGGCATGGCATGGCGCGGCATGGCCCCCTGTCCCGGGCATGCGGGCATGGCCCCATTGCCGCGCAGGCATGGCTGGCGGCGGCCGCGGGCATCGCCCCGGCGGGCGGGCGGGCGGTGCTGGCCGGCCACCAAGGGGGACCCACGGTCCCCACCACTCTCTCCTCTTCTCTCTCCTCTTTTCTCTCTCTTCCATTTCTCTCTCTTCTTTCTCTCTCTTCTTCTCTCGCTGGACCATCAACGGGCTTCATTCTCTTGGCTGCTTCATCAACCCGCCACCGCTTGCCCTAGTCACCCGCCGCGAGAGTCCACGGATACTCTCTCTTCCTCTCTCGGAAGAGCGCCACGCGACCAGCTTGTTCTGTTTGAGCCGCATGCCCCGGCGCCACTCGCCCGGCAACCACTCGGCCCGCCGACACTCTCTCCCCAGTCATCCCGCACTGCTAGAGGTTGCCAACATGACAACACTACAAAGGGCAGCATCACAACTTGGCCAAGGTTCCAACACTTTCACTCCACTAGATCTTCTCCAAGAGGTCTTTAGCCATGTTATCCGATCTCCCTCCCCTTTTGTTCCTTGGAGGGGAGGTATCTGGTTCAATCGATCCATTCCCAGTCGACATTCTGTTAATGCCTGGAGATGTGTTCAAGATGCCCTCCCTACTAGCGAGCAATTGGATATCCGGAAAATCAGAAATAACTCTTCTTGTATTTTTTGCTGGGCCGGAGATGACTCAAGAGACCACCTATTTTTCAATGCCCCTATTCATTCTGGATTTGGAGCTACATAAAGAATCTTTGCGACACCAAAGGTTATGGTGGGAACTCAGTGATAGAAGCATCTATTTGGGTAAGCAAAGAATTTGGTGGAAAAGAGCTTTTCTGTGCTATTGGAAAATTGGCTTTCTGCGCAACCATCTATACCATATTTGAACAGAGAGGAACTAAAGAATATTCAGGAACAAAGCAAAACCTAGGGAAAAAATTGTCAAAGAAATTAGTATGGAAGTGCATAACAAATGTAAATCCCTCCCTCTCCCTCCCCCTTTCCCCAGATACCTCTTCTTGGCAAGCAAGTGGGGCTTTCTTTGTAACCAATAGTGGGGTTTTGATGTGGGTTCTTTCCCCCTTGAATTTGTTTCCCCTTTTGAGGCTTAGTAGCTCTCTATGTGCCTTTTGGCTTTTATCTTCCCTTTTCCTATCTTTTTTCTTCAATAAATGATCAAAACATAAAAAAATAAAAATAAAAAATAAAAAAATCTAACCACTATTGGGATAGAAAAGCCCAAAGAGAGATTAAGATGGTTTTCTATGCTTCTATCTATCACGTTTGTGGGAAAGAAACAAACAAAGTTGGCCATACAGTGTTTTTTTTCCTTGAAGATCAGAAATTTTATAAATAATAAAACTAACAAAAATACAAATTAATGGAAAACCAGCTCCTGCAGTTCTACATTGTATAGTTCTGTTATTTTCTAATAATTTTTTATCTATTCAAAAATAAAAATCTCAAACAATGAATAAAATATTTGAGAATAAGTATGCATAATCATACCTTTCTCAATATTGTCAGCTCCAACATCCCACTTACTGATTGCAGCCATGCAAGCAAGAGTTGCATGCAGGGAATCTATAGTAGGAATATTGGATTCTCCCCACAACCCATTTTGATTTTGGTTGTTTAATAACCAATTCACACACTGCTGGAACATGGGGTGGCCAGGTTGCTCAGGATCAGGGATCATGGCTAGCCATGCAGTGTCATATGCAGATGGGGACACAAAGGAGTAGAGATCAAATGCAGAAGAAAACATCTCTTCCTTAACCTTCTTCACTAGGTTTTGGATGGAGATGAGTTTTTCTTCCATGACAGGATTTAAATTTTTTTTTGGATAAATTGATGGCTCAAAATTGAAGTAGAGGCAATATATGAACAAGCGAGGGAATTTCATGGCTGAATAAGGAAGTCCAACTCCAGTATTTATAGGGCAGAGGATCCATAGTGGAAAGAAAACTCGAATTGAAACACAGCTAGCCGTCAATTGGCTTGAAAAATAGAGCTATAGCTGTCATCATGCAACACGTGTTTGGTTTTTACTCTGATTGAACCAAAACTCGTTGACTGGAGAACAACGGCGATTGGAAGTTAGAACTGCCGTGTTAATTTATCCATTTGTCCTGACATGAAGTTAAAAACTGTCGTGTTAATTTTACCGTGGGACTGTCTCCGGAACTTTTATATTATTGGGATGCTGGAGTGAGAGTGGCGTCTATGTTTTCAACACTCAAGAATTTTGGCTATAATTTCATGAGGTTTCGCTCCACTTTTTAATTTTGAATTTGCCTATCAAATAGCCATTATTTGTGAATCATCCCTGACATTGAAATTATGAAGTGTTCAAGGAGGGAAACGAATCCACTATTTACGGGTATGTGTTAATATTGATATCACCATATCATTACTTGTTCGTTTGAAAATTCAATGCTGGAATGGTGACTAGTCCACAATCATGGTTAAAATTGAAGGACTGCCACTTTATTGTTATGAGTGTGGTTGGCATGGACATGACTTGACCGATTATTTTCAGCTCTAGTCTCTGGAATTCATGAAGTAGGTATTTATGGCCTTGATGTTCGTGGTGTAGTCACTGACCAGCTCTTAGTGGATATGGATTTATCACTACATTACTCAGAAAGTATTGAATATCATAAGCGCTATTTACAATTATCATCCTCCTCAAGTGATGATACAAACACGTCCTCAATTGTTGGTGTAAGGGGTACTTCATCCAAGTCATAACCTTTTCACACCCATGACTCCCACCATACTCCTACCCATACTATTAACAACACTAGATTAGTGGGCCCCCTCTTCCTCCCACTCACCAACACTTGTTGACATCCTGGGGAAGATTAATCCACTGTTGCAGCCACCAATTTTTTGACCTAATCCATATCGCCCACATATTCTTCCACTTACTGATGATATACCTCCACTTATGAGTAAGCTGCATATTCTCCTCCAACACCTATCCACTTCACTATCTGACTTAGTCCCTCCACTTCCTCTACCACCTTCACCACCATCCCATGATATTACACCACCATTACCACCATTCCATGTTACCCCACCACCTCCACCACCATCCCACATCATTACGTCTCCATTACCCGTTCCTTCCCCTACATTGCCTTGTTCTCCTGCCCCTGTTTTTTCACAATACAGTCCTCTCACAGATAAAGAAAAGGTTGTTCAAGTTTATGGTAAGATTAAAGGTAAGATTACTATTAAAGAGCATCAGGGACCTTACTCACTCCATCCTCATCCAAAAAGGAAGCATCTTCACATAGCAAGTGACACTAACATGGATACTACTCAGGTGATGCCAGCAAGTTCTCACTTATTTCTTCCAGATTCAGCACCGCAGGTTCCAATGAAGATCCTCAATTGGAACTATCAAGGGATTGGGAGGCACTTGACACTTTGTTCACTTACTTACCTCTCACGTGTACAACTAGACCAAATATTATTTTCCTCACAGAGACTTAAGGTCAAAATCTCGTTTGGAGAAGCTTCAGTGAAGGTTATCTTATTCACATCTCTTTACGATTAATCCAATTGGTTTATCTAGTGGATTAACTTTATTATGGCATGACTCTATTACTTTAACTATTTTTGTTTCCTATCATCATGTTATTGATGTTACTGTTGTACTTGCTACTGGTTCTATTAATCAAGTAACTTTGTTTACGGTGATTATGTTTTGCAACATCGACAAAGTATGTGTGACAGTTTAGTTACTCTTAGTTCTAGTGGGACAACTGATTGGTCAGTTTCGGGGGGATTTTAATTCCTATCTAGCATGGCATGAAAAACAAGGTGGAAAGCCGGTTAATCACCATGATATGCAATTATTTTGGAATATGGTAGACACTTGTCATTTACTTGATTTGGGCTTTAAGGGTCCTCTATATACTTGGTGTAGTAAGAGAATTGAGGATTTGGCTGGATAGGGTTTTCTATAATGAAAGTTGGCAAAAGAGTAACAATAATGCTTTAGTACTAGTTCAGAATTCAGTGGGGTCTAATCATCTCCCTCTTTTGTTAGATACAGAGTGTGGTCTTATCATAGGTCATAGACCATTTCGATTTGAGAATATGTGGTTCCGTCACTCTCAATGTCGGGTTGTGGCCAAGAAAGCGTGGTTTACTAGAACACGGGGGGTCTACATTAGAGATTATTCACTCTAAATTGGACCACTATCAATCATTTTATAAGCAATGGAACAAAGATGTCTTTGGCCATGTTCAAACTGCAATAAAAAATTTAATGGCGGAAATTGATTTTGTACAAGAACAACCTTATACCGAGGCTATTCATAATCGTCCTCTAACTCTATCCCGCAAATTGGATCCTGAATTAGACAAGGAAAATGACCTCTAGTGTCAGAAAGCATGAACTTTATGAATGACCGATGGTGATACAAATTCAAAATTTTATCATGTCATTACTATGCAGAGACGTCAGCATCATCGCATCTTACAATTAAAGCGTGCTAATGGTGAATGGTCTATATCCATAGCTGAAATTTCTAAGTATCTTAATCAACATTTTGGTACTACTTTCATTACTGAGACTATTGACGCGGAAGCTCTGTCAATTGTATTGGAAGTAGTTAACCCATTCATTACTCAGTCTATGAATGATAGCCTCTATATGCTTTGTTTGTCATGCATCCATCCAAGTCTCCTAGTCCTGATGGTTTTCTGCCAGGTTTCTTCCAGAGATATTGGGACTTTATTAATCCAAACTTATATGCTCTAGTTTGTGATTTCTTCAGTTCGGGCATTGTATCACCTCAGTTGAATAAAACATTTATTTACCTTATACCGAAGGTACACAATCCGGAGGAGCTTAGTCATTATCGGCCTATTTATTTATATAATGTGGTCTTCAAAGTCATTACTAAAGTTATGGCTTCCTGCCTCTAACCTCTCATGGAGAGTATTATTTCACCAAATCAGTCTACTCTTATTCCGAATCGGTCTATACTAGACAATGTTTTTATTGCTCATGAGGCTTTCCATTATATAAACAAGAGGAAAAAAGGAAGAACTATCTTATCGCCCTGAAGCTGGATATGTAAAAGGCGTATGACCAGGTCCAATGGATGTATTTACAAGCTATTATGACTTGATTGGGGTTTGCATCTCAGTGGATAAATCTGGCGATGCAATATCTGGGAACAGTGTCCTATAAGGTTTTACTAAATGACATTCCATAGGATTCCTTGACACTAACCAAGGGGATTTGATAAGGAGACCCTTTATCGCCAGCATCATTTCTCATCTGTTCTCAAGGTTTATCGAGTTTATTACATAAAGCTGAGGGAAGTGGATTTCTGTCTGGTATTCGTATTTGTGGCCCACTCTAACACTAACTCATTTGTTATTTGCTGATGATAGTCTACTATTTTTCGATATTCGACTTCCCAAAATATATGCTCTGAAGGACTGTTTGAATACTTATTGTAGTGCATCTAGTCAATCTATCAACATCAAGTAGTCTTCTCTCACTTTTAGTCTTAATCCGTTGGCAAAAATAAAAAGATGATTTTCTCAAATCTTGAAAATCTCTTATGGTATTGGGACAAATAAATATTTAGGGTTACCAGTGGATTTTGATTTTCAAATAAGGATTATTTAAGGACATTAATCTAAAGGTGGCTAATAAGGTGGCTGGGTAGAAGTCTAAATTGTTATCACATGTTGGTAAAGAAACACTGCTAAAATCTATTGCTTTCTCTATGCCAAATTATGCTTCGTCCCATTTCAAAATACCAGAGTCTCAACCAAGGAATTAAGGTGTATGGCCACTAAATTTTATTTGGGGAACAAAGAGGATAGCTAATGTCTATACTGGATATCTTGGTGGAAACTATGTAGATCGAAAGAAAAAGGGGGTTTGGGTTTTCGAGATCCTTCACTGCATCAGCGGGCATTATTATCGAAGGTGGTATGGCAATTATTATCAAATCCTTCCTCTTTTTGGGCTAAATTTATGAAAGCTATCTATTTTTCAGACCGTGATTTCATGTCTGCTTCATTGGGTCATCAACCAAGTTGGGCTTGGCGTGGTATTATTGAAGGGATGAATGTTCTTTCCAAATGTTTACTTTGGCAGATGGGTTATGGTGATCATATAAATATTTGAACTGATAATTGGGTTCCAACATTAGCGGGCTTTCGAATTAAGTCTTCTCCTCTGTAGCATTGTTTAATTTAAAAGGTATGCCAATTAGTAGATGTTGATAATTGAGTGTGGAAACACGATGTCCTGCCTGCTCTATTTTCACCATCTGAGGTTCTTGAAATCATGAAAATTAAATTACCTCTATTTCCTAGAAATGATCATGTCATCTGGGGAGCTGCTCAGAATGGAGTATTCTCAGTGAAAATAGATTATCACATGCTTACAAATTTGGCTGATGAGAGGTTCACTCAACAACCATCTACTTCTACCAACGCTACCTCGTAAATTCTGAATTTGACTTGATGGCTGATGTGGACTTGTCCAACAGTACCAAAAACTAAGACATCATGTGGCGGGCTTGTGCTTCAGAATTAGCTACATCAATGGCACTTCGACAGCAAAATATCTTCGTTGATCCTATCTTTCAATGTTGTGGACTCGCTGAGGAAACAATGTCTCTTGTTCTTTTAGCTTGTCCATTTTCTAAAGCTGTCTGATTTGGGTGCAGCCTCAGTTATAAGATTCCAGACTTTATCAACCCTCTATTTCATGAGTGGATACAAGGGTGGTCTTCTTTCCAGTATCTGGGGAAAACCAATAGAAAGCATAAAATTACACGGTGTACTTTTATTTGTTGGCATCTGTGGCTAATCCGTAATGAGTTGGTTTTTAGTCGATAGAGGCTATCTCCTATAGATGTGATTGTGCTAGCTGAACGTCACTTTCATCTATATGTGACTATCATTTTACCTCAGCAATCTAAAGACCAAATTTCGCAAGATATATCAATAATGACCAAGGATGATCAGTGGATGCTACTGCCGGTGTCTTATTGTAAGTTGAACATGGATGCCAGTTTTTCCTCAGAGCATTTGGGCGGCTTAGGAATCATCTGTCATAGGGCAAACAACGCTCCTTTATTTGCTATTTTCAAACCTTGCAGTTTTCCTAAACCAATTCTAGGTGAGGCTCTAGCAATTTGTGCAGTTCTATTAAAAGGGGGTTGAGCGTATAATGGTGGAGCCAGATAATTTGGTTGTCGTCAACTATTTACAGCGACGGATGGCGTTTCCAGCATTTCAATGTCTTCAAATACTAGAGGATATTCTTCACTTACATCCTTATTTTGAAAATTGTACCTTTTGTTTTATCTCTAGAGAGCAAAATAACATTGCTGAATCTCTGGCTAGGAGGGCTCTGTTGTTATCGTGTACAACTGTTTGGCCCGAATTCGATCCACGGCTATAAACTATTTGTAATCTTTGCCATTTTGTAATACACGAATTAATTAATAAATTACATTATTTACGGAAAAAAAAACACCATGGGGCAGATATAAAGGAGTCCATATCATATATAGTAATTTAGAACAAAAATGATGAAAAATATGATTTTCTCCACTATGATGTGTTTCAATTGATTCGAAATTCAAATGGTTTGGTCAATTACCGTTAATTACTATTTTGAAAACAGTAAAAATATGATAATTGTCAATTATATACGGACATACGATAGCTGGGATGTTACAAGTGTTAGGGGATTGCATTGATCATCTGATTATGGAGAGTGATTGCAAGTCTCTTGTCTCTTTTCTTCAACATATGGATCAGGAGCCACTTTTAGATGTTGTACACTTGTGCAGGATTTTAGCTCTCTATCTCACTACTTTGTATCTTGTTCTTTTAGGTACATTTTAGGTACATTTCACGGGAGATTAATAGCATTGCTGACTCCCTTGCTTCGCAGGCCCTATCTAAGTCGTGTCTGACAGTTTGACCATTATGCACTCCATGTTTATATGATATGTGTGTTCAGTCCATGAGCACGTCACGATCTAATGAATAATTATCTTTCCTACCAAAAAAAAAAAAGCCTCATGTCTTATTTTGACCAAAAAATAAAAGATAATAACTCATATCTTATTAGTTAAATATTAATATTTAATGTATGAGTCATAAACTTTTGTAATATTAAATTACTCTTTTTTTTTTTTAGAATCAAGATTTAAGGTTTTCTAAGAGTGTCATTTTTTTTATTAAAAAATGTGATTAAAATTGTTGTTTTACAGTCGGTTTATCCCTATCTTTATCCAAAAAAAAAAAAAATAGTCTTTTCTTTATTTTTTTCTTAACCTTATGTTTGAGATTTTCCTCCATTATTTTTCTCTTTCTTCTGTTCTTAATCAGACCCCTCTATCTTGTCTCCACCCCTCATCTCCTTCCAAATCTCAAATCCCAGGATTCAAATCGTCTCCTCCCTAAGATTTCGGGAGGAGGGATGGTGGCCTGGATGGATGGCCACCACCTGGCTCTAGGGTGAATCCGAGCCATCCATCCGAGCAGACACCCCAGCCGACAAGCTGAGCCGACAGGAGTGTCGGCTCGGATAGATGGCTTGGATTCACCCGAGAACTAGGTGTCGGCCATCTATCCAGGCCGCTACCTCTCCTCCCGAATCTCAAGGAGAAGACGATATGGATCCCAAATCCCAACTCCTAGCTACTACAAACTTCAATAAAAAAAGAATGAGAGCACTGATGCACTAAGATTGTATCTTTTTATTTATTTAAATGTATGGTTATTTATTTATTTATTATTTACAATTGGGTTTGATTTAGAATTTCTAAATATTTTTCTGGTTTTTATTTATTTTATAGATTCTTCCAAGTCAATGAGTTGTTTATTTAATTATTATGGGGCCAACCACAGATCAAGCTCATAAAACAAGACCAAGTATGAAGGCCAGACTCAACCCAAGATCGAGGTCTTAGGACATGCCGATTCTGGCCCCAATTCCCTTAAAACAATACCTTTTTTTGGCGATCTTCCAATTCCCTATTGGAGACTGAAGTTGTAGCTTCTCCATTGTTGCTTCCATCAAGACCCTAGATAACAGAAGAAATAACTTTTGTAAGATTTCCCAAGATAGTGGGATTTCTCTACCATTTAGTTTTCTTTTCTTCTCTTAACTAAAGAAGTAGTGCAATCTTAGCCTTGTGATCTTAGGGGAAGAAGATGAGATTTTAGGATTTAAACAGTCAAATAAGTTAATATGAGGAAAAACGAAGCTATATTGTTGAAAATTAACTTTTACGGGATGGGTCATCTGGATGAAAGAGCCCTTCTAACTGCCCCTATTAAATTCTCCAGTCTTCCAATGAATCTTCAAAATCGAACCATAACTTCTATGGGATGAATCATATGGTTGAAAGAGACCTAAATGCTTCTATTTAATTCTCCAAGTTTTTCAATGAACCTTTAAAATCGAAGAAATCGGCAACCCTCAGAGAAAGAAAGCCTCAACCAGAACCACTTCCTTTTGAGTGCGGATGTAGTTAACTGTCTGTGATAAATATTTAGCTGCCATAATAGTCTGACTCTATTGGTCATAGTTCAACTGTAACAACTATTGCACTCTTCGCATCAAAGGGTTGAATTTCTGAAAAAATAGGCAGTTTGCTGCTCATGGCCAAAGCAAAGTAGCAAATGGTAATTTTCTCTCCTCCAAATCCCATAAAGTATCTATGAGGATAAGATTAGGTTGGATTAATCAATATAAACTAAGACAACAGATCCCATCACATTAGGTTTGATTAATCAAATAAACTAATTAAGACAATAGGTCCTGTCAATTTTGTTGCTCATTCCTTAGCTTGGAAGACGGGAATATTTCCAGAGATGATTCAATGGCCTATTTGGCTTCATGACATTTGTAATGCTGATGCCTCGATTGTAATCCGTTTTATCTTTGAAGAAATCTTTTTGTTACCCAAAAAAATTTTAAAAAAAAGTCCCATCAATTTTAACATAGAGGTGAATATTTTTTTTTAAATGGCTAAATGACATCAGGTGAACTTGAGCACTTCATTAGTAAAAAATAAAAAAATGGATTAAAAAAAATATGGAGGTTGGTGAGCACGCTTGTAGCAATTGGTTTTGGATTGATCGTACCAGCCAACTCGTATAAGGTCCACCCAAAGCCGATTTTAAACCGACATCAATTTTTATTAATTTTAAATTTTTTAATCATAAACGTCATGTATCACCATCTTATTGGCTGGACCATAATAATAACAATAAGGGACGCAAATAAAACATTGCAAATAAGTCCACTCAATTTCACTGAACAATTCAACATTGTGTATTTTTTGTTTTGGGGTAAATTTTTGCAACTCGATTGTATTTTTCCTATTATTATTCGAACTTCTTTGTTTATAATTTCTTTTCATTTGATTTCCAAAAATCTAAATTTTCTTCGTTATTTTTCCCTTAGGCTCTGTTTGTTTTCACGTAAAATGAATGAAAATACAAATTTTACCATAAAATTAATTTTTCCACCATTTGTTTTGACCCCTGTAAAATCTGAATGATCGGAAAATTTTCCCAACTCCCAACTTTTTCCGGAAAAGGTCTCGATATATTTACTGCTGATTTTACAGTAAAATGATCTTTGCAAATCATTTTTTTTCCTCGATAGCTTTGCTTGCTCGCAACAACAGTCTGTAGGCTCTACAAGAGAACCTTCACTTTTACATCTCCGATCATCTTAGCAGTGGTTTTCTGCAACTACGAGAGGATCATTTATACTACATCATCTCTCTAGTCTCTATTTGCTTCTGTGAACCTACGAATTTCTAGGTTTTTTCTACAACAACTGAATCGATAACTCCATTGGTTCCGTCACAATCGACTGGGAGTTTCTGGTGAGGGTCTCCATTTTTCTTCTCTCTCTATGTGCAAATGCAAAACAGATTTAGGTCTATTGTGTTAGGATCAGAGACGCAAACAAGAAGAAAAACACGAAGATTAACGTGGTTCAACACTCCATTGTGGGATGTCTATGTCTACGGAGAAAAAGAGAATTCTTTATTACCAAGAAACCTCTGCAACTCTCCACCTGGCAGAGTGTTCTCCTCTGTCAGCATCACGGCTGTCACCCAGCCTTACCTAGGGTTTTTCCCACAGAGACAATAAATAGGGATCCCTACAAACCCTAATTCCCACATAATTACAGATTTACCTCGTACATGTAGTAGACCCTAATACAAGTACAATCCAGTAACAGTGTGGACCCCAAAGAATACAAGACACAACTCAACAAATCTCTACCTGGCTTGAATTCTGCAAATCACTTTGAAGAAGAATCCGTTGACATTGAGTTTGTAAACCCGTCTCTACCAAACCGCTACATCCAAATGAGCATAGCCCACACCCCGTCCAGGTGTCCCGCACAGCTCACCACAATGCGAAGTGATGTGACTCTACCTCTTCCACTGCCATAGTATCACCGGAAAGATAACATCACACATAGTCTACTGCAACTCCAGATACACCTGGAACCCGAACCTCTCACCTCTGCACCTCCAGTGCAGACTTAAAGAACCAATACCTCACCGCAGCCCTCCAATCCTTCTTTACCCCACGGTACAATATCAACTGGCCATTATGCGCACAGTGCTGGGATTCCAATCCCGCCATCAGATCCAAGGGAAAGCCTCCCTCATCTGACCCGATCCACCTACGATCTCCACTGCACTAATGCCCACCATCGGATCCTGTGATCTTCCCCAAGGATCAACCCTAGGAACTGATGGTTCCGCATGTGATATCACCTGTACTGCTCCAAGCACCGATCCCGCATCGTTTCCCCGCAGCAGAACTCGGTCTGACGAGCCCACCATCACCGATGAAACAACCTCTGAGACCTCCTGCCTCATCACCGACGTTCAACCTTGAGCCATCTCCTGCTGCAAAGTCAGAGCCTTTACAACCTCAAACACCTGCGCTTCTGTAATTAGATTTGCTCCAGTCGTAACCACATAGCAATGCATCTTCTTCTCCATCGCAAACATTCCCGACGACGCTCCCGCCGTCTGCCTCCCTGCTCCATACGATAACAAACCAGTTATTGCCAACTGCATATCACCAGGTATCTCGGACCTTGCACCGCTAACTAGCATCCCCATCGACGACACCTGATTCCCAGCCACTGAAGACACCGACACCCTAGTTACAAGATCAGCACCTTGATCAGCCATGAAAGCCTAGAGACAAGCTGGAACCCTCATCCCTATTTCCCTTTCAAAAAACCTCACAGGCAATAATGTCGAGATCCCCTTCTATTCGGCCAATTGATATCTCGATTTGCAGAAATAGATTCTGGATCTGGGTTCGTAGAAACCCCCACAATTGTAGTTTTCTTGGAAACGACAATGATATTTTTCACCTTTTTTTTTTTTTTTTTTTTTTTTTTTTTTTTTTTTTGCAATGATCACTTTTATCGTAAGCTTTTTTTTTTTCTTCTTCTTTGTACCGCGTACCTCTTTAGTTCTTTGAGAACTTGCCGAACCTGGCTCTGATACCACTTGTTAGGATTGGAGACGCAAAAAAGAAGAAAAACATGAAGATTAACATGGTTCAACACCCCATTGTGAGATCCCTATGTCCACGGAGAAAAAGAGAATTCTTTTTTGTCAAGAAACCTCTACAACTCTCCACCTGACAAAGTATTCTCCTCTATCAGCCTCACGGCTGTCACCCAACCTTACCTAGGGTTTTTCCCACAGAGACAATATATAGGGATCCCTAGAAACCTTAATTCCCACATAATTATAGATTTTTACCCTGTACATGTAGTAAATCCTAATACAAGTACAATCCAGTAACAATGTGGACCCCACAGAATACAAGACACAACCCAACATATTGTTCCTTGTATATTTTATAACTTAGGGGGTGCGAGTGTGTGCACTGATGTTGGTTCCTTCATGGATGGATTTTGAAGCATTGGTTTCGTCTTGTTCTATGTGATTTGGTGAATTTTCAGATTTTCCCCTTCTCTTGAAATTCTAATTGCACTATTTCTTTTGTATTAACTTTTTTTTTTTCGTTCTTCCTGTTGGATTTAATTTTTTTATTCTAAGGTCCTTTTATTTGCTTATCCTCTTAGTAGGTCTTTTTTCACTCTAGATTTGACGTGCTTTTCTTTTAGAATTACTGCAAGCCAAAAATTGGGTGATGCAGAATGTAATCGATTAACTAGTATCAAACATTAACAACTCCTTGTTACCATTCAGTAAGCCACCCAGCTTGCAAACATTAACAACTCTCTGTTTTTCCCTTCTTTTTCTAGGTTGTGAGATCCAAATTTTGAAGTTGGTATTACTGTCATTATTTTCCCTTGTAAAAATTCAACCCTAAAAGGATTAGCAATTGAAGCCTTAATCCTTGCTTGAATGTTAAGTTTAACCTAGACCTTTTTAATTTCAAGTAGATGCATGCATGGAGATTGGAGTAAGTTTGAATCAATGCACAACGACCATGAAGGGCTTAGTTATATGGGAAAGGAAAGTTCAGTTGGGGTCACCATGCACTGACCATTTTGGAAGATGGCTTGTCCACTCTAGTATGTCTCAGATCATTTCATCTGCTCCATAATAAAAAATTGATGGCTTTTAGGTTAAAATTTGGGGCCACCCACCACCTGTTTGTTTCTATTCTCCAATTACCATTGAGTGAGGCTCCTAGCTTGCAAACATTAACAACTACTCTGCTTTTTCCCTTCTTTTTTAGGATGTGAGATCCAAATTTTAAGTTGGTTACAAACTTACTACAACACAGATTAGATAGATTTCCCTTTGTCCATACACTTTGTAATGCCAGTCAAATTGTCCATGGTGATTTTTTAAGGTCCCATCAAGATTTAGCAGGTCAAAGCCCAATTTACCATTATATAACCCAACCATTAGACACCAGTTGCAGACCTGATGCCCTGCATCATGGCATGGGATCTCGTGGGCTGTGGGAGTGGAGTGTGGAGGTAAGGACAGTAGAGAGTGGACTCAGTTAAAAAGTATAGCAGCTTTGGATCACGTGTTGGGTTTTGTATCTCTCTCTCCCTCCCTCTCTCTTTCTCTCACACATCATGATTAGATTCTAATTACCAAGGATTTGGTGATAATGAGAGAAAATAATGGATGGCCAGTGGGCTGGTGACACTGGGTTGGCGAGGGTTAGAGAGATTTGTTAAGGCCAGATCCTGTCTAAGTATGTAATTTGTGCTTTGGTGGTAGAGGAGATTAGTGGGTTAGTGCTAAGAATAGTGGAGCAAGAGGAGTTGTTCATATTGACAATCCCATGTTAGTCTTATGGGATACTCCCACATTGGTCCCATAAGGAACTTGGTGTGTGATTTGATATGAGTTTGGATTTCTTCACCTTATGAGCCAGCTTTTAAGGACAATTTACTTTCTCAAAATTCATTTAAGTGGTATTATTACTACTCTGTGTGCAGGAGTCTAAAGACAAGCAGTAAAAGTTTTTCTACAATATTGCCAATAAAACTGAAGGGACTCAAACACATACCTACCCTCACACTCACAAACCCAAGGAGGATATTTTATGTTAAAAGAGCACAGACACTGATACACACTCTCTCTCTCTCTAGAAAATCTATAACTCTTTTAAAGGTAGGCCACGTCCATGTGAGTAGCCAGCTTTAACTTTAGTTTTTCACTCACTTGTCCATCCTAACCAGCCAACCTTTACGCAAAAGACCATATTACTGAACAAGCTTGCAGGACTACTCCAGAAGATGGTTTAAAAGCCTTAAATCATCTCTTCTTCTGGTTAAATAAAAATCCACGTTTGTTATTTTGTGATTAAGTTATTAAGCCTATGTTCCTTGGACTGGGTGCAGGTCTGCATTGTCTCTGTGGACCTCAAATATTTTGATATCGGGACTTGGCTAACATTGTTACGGGCATATGAACAACAACCTCAAATTGTCAGTACGTTATCCCCAAGTGAGCAAGCACCTTTATTTAATAGTTGACATATGTGCACTATCTAACCTGTAATAGTCATTAGGAAACGTTACTTGTGATAAGGAACTGCTCTAACCATATACTACACAGATAGAGTCGTCTTGGGTTGATTTAGAAGGAATGTGGCAGATATTTGGCTAGACATTATGAACTTTATCAAATGTTTGAATAATATGTAAATTTTAAAAAGGTCATGAGTTCAACATTACTTGAGGCCAATCTATCCAAAAAAAAAAAAAAAAGTAAATCTTTTTTGAGCTCTTGTAACAGAATGCCGGCAAATTGTACAGGGCTGTATAGGTGTATTGTGTAGATAAGAGATTTGTTTAGATATCAAAGAATGCCTAATAATGATTTCATTTTTGCATGCTTAGCTCTTTTTGAAGTCAAATACTAAAATAAACTCATTTTATATAGATATGTGGAGTCCTCTTTTCTGATTGCTTGAGAAGGTGCAAACCAAATTTGTGTTATATGCTGATGAGAATTAGAAAGGAGGTTATATTTTCACCACTCACCCTTGCAAAATAGTATTTTGATAAATAGAATTACAGCTTGTGCAATAGTTTATTTCTTAATATTTGTAATGATTCGCTTGTTTTCAGGGCCTCGAGAAGAGTATAAAGGAGAGGGCCAAGTGGTTGAGAAGAGGAGGAAATATATGGCCAAATAGAGGATCAAGACTTAAGAAAGTTGTTGAGGAGAAATTTGGTTCTCAAATAGACTTGTGTTCCAATTGAATATACGTGTTTGAATATTTTTATTGTTTTTCAAAATTGACATGGTGACACAGTATTTGTATTTTTTTTTTTTGGTAAATTTGGGATTGGGATGGGGAGTTGTCCAACTGGTTTTGTTCAATCTCTTGTATGCTTAGCATTATCTCTCATGCAGGTAGGCTTATTGCCTATGGTTTAAAGTTCATGATATCGGAACAGATATTGGCCACTCTATAAACTGATACAAAATCGGATGTGTATAGGTCATATCAGCCTGTATCGGTCTGATATGCTGAGTCAGCATATCTTTTTGCTCAGGAAACTGGATACCTAAATCAAATAGTCGTTTTTGTATCGCTCATTGTGAAAATCGATTGAGATCACTCTATATGACACACTGCATTAGCACAGATGAAAAAGAGTTTAGCTTTATTGAAGAAGTGGCAGGTCAGGTGCTTGTGAGCCCCGCAATAAGTGCTTGTTGGACCTTGGGCTCCAGTTCCCTAAGGGGGTTCAGCTGTTTTTCCAGCGGTCAGCTAGTGACGATAGAAAACAATCTCAGGTGGGCTCTTATAATAGTATCTTATAAGATTATCTTTTAATAATTTGTTATAATGGTATCTTAGGTAATTATTTTAAATAATTTTAACATGAAAAATAAATGGCAAATAAACATTGAAAAATTTTCAACATATAATTTACATGTAAAATTTTCACATGTAAATTTTATCTGTGAAAATTTTATCTGTAAAATTTTACATTGAAACAAACGGAGCCTTAATATTTTTAAATTCCTACAAAACTCTTGCCTTTATCCTTGATGGTTATCTGCAGTTGTATTTGTCTGCCTCTTTGCATCTCCTTTTTCCACTCTATTTTGAATCCTCACCAAAACCCGATTCAATATTGTTCTCTCTACCATCATATTCCACGGCGGAGATCCCACTACAATTGAAAATATAGTTGAAGGAGAAGCTTCAAGAATATTGGTAGTAGTTGGTAGTGATACTCATAAGACAAAACATTGTCGGAGTTGCATAACCCACACCAGCATCAATTTTTCCCACCTAAACTCCAGACTCCCAAAAAATACCATCTTCTACATCAAGGGAGAAAGAAATGTAAAAGTTTAGTTTCTTGAAGGAAAATGAAAAGAAGTTATGAACTGAGTGTAAGTATTTATACACCATGCATATAGGAGTTCTAAAAATTTGTTATTTTATTTATGTTAAAAATTAAAATGTAGAAAATTAACATTGAGAAGTACTAGACAATCAAAAAAGGATTCGAGACTCTACTTTTTTCTTTCTTTTTTTTGTAAAAGGTAATTTTATTCATTAGAGGAATCAGCCAAGGAATCATTGTTACATAATCAACAATCGAGGGATCGGATTTGGGCCAAAGAACTTTACCCTTACAGTTTAAGACCCTCCTGGCTATGGAATGGCCTACCCCATTGGCTTCCCTAGGAACAAACTGGAGTGTAACAATCTCCCCAAAAGCCAACCATGACCTTACATCTTCAACAACCGACTTTACAAAAACATCAATAGAAGAAGATTCATCATCGACAAGAGTAATCAGACTTTTACAGTCAATCTCTAGAATTAGATTACAAAAACCAACTTCCAATGCTTCATGAAGTCCAGCCCGAAGCACCAAAGCCTCTCCCAACAAAGCATTATCAAAGGAGAGTTGCCAAGAGACTATCAAAACGGGGGCTCTTCGATAATTGCGACAAACAAATCCAATGCCACTTGTCGAACCATCTTTTGCCATAGTTGCATCCACATTCACCGTCATAGTTCCCATAGGGGGTGAATTCCATCTACATGTATACTCATTAGAAGAAGAACCAGAGTTGGTTGATGCACCTTGTTCTCCACCTGACTTAGCTCACTGAAATTGGAAAAAATACTTGTCGGCTTTAAAAAAAACACAATCCGGCTGAGATTCAACCTTGCTGAATAAAAGGTCATAGTGGGTAGTCCATAAATTCTAGTAGATAAAAGCCACTTGAGCAAATAAAACTCTCTCTTCTTGCTTATTTAAAGATTTGGTAGAGATTAGATGAAACAACCATTGAGAAAAATCAAGAACATCATCTTCCAGTATATGCAAAGAAAGGGAAGAACCCCACCATACGGCTTTCGCAAAAGGACATATCAAAAAAACATGGATGATGGTCTTGGCATTCCACATCATTGGCAGACCACATCCACTTTAATATTACGATGCTGAAGACCAACAAATATTGGCACACCATCTGCACAACAACGCCATAAAAATTCTTTCATTTTTGGTGGTGCATTACAATTCCAAATCATTTTCCAAAGAGACCATGGGACCTGTTTCCATCTTATTTCCTTTGAAGTTGATGGAAGGCTCAATCTCTCCTTGGCCTTCATATTTGAAAGTGAGGGGTAAGCTAATTTAACAGTGAACTTACCATCTCTAGCCCCAGTCCAAATGAGTTGGTCTTCCTCATGGAAATGCCGCAATGGTATTTGGAAAATGGCTTTAATCTCCTCCCATTAAAAAAGTTCATGCAGCAGGTCTTCTTTCCACAAATGCAATTTGTGATCAATTAGATCAGAAACCAAAGAGTAAGGACAATTAGGAGTCCAAGTACTAGAAATCATGTTATCTCTATAGTGTGGAATCCACTTATCCCCCCAAATATGAATCTAGTTTCCAGACCCCTTTGCCGGACTTTCTTTCTCCTTACCTTCTCTATGAAAACAACCCCTATCTCAACAAGGCTTCTCTTCGGCCAACTTTTTACATCACGCCATTCATCATTAAGTTTCTACCTATAACAATGGTTCTCTAAATCCATGTGGGACTATTCCCAAGCTTGGCATGTAAAAATTCTATTGTTGGATAATAAACAGCTTTAAGCAGCTTAACCCATGGAGCCGTTGGGTTTTTCCAGACCCTCCAAGCAAGCTTGATAAGTAAACTTTATTTTGTAAGGAACGATCCCTTAATCCCAATCTAGCCCTCTCCTTAAAAAGGCAAAGCCTATTCCAAGAAATGCAATGAATACTATTGGTCTTCTTACCATTATTCCAGTAGAAGTCCCTTTTCTGCCTTCTTAACAACATTAGTAAAAGAGGCTGGTAATTGAAAATGAGAAGTAACAAAATTTGACAGAGGCAAAGCCACAACCTTAAGAAGAACCTCAGATAATAATTTGGCCTTCCAATTCTGCATTTTAGAGGTAACTTTGTCCATTGAGAACTAAAAAGATTTTTCTTGGAAATCCCAAAGTTAGTAGGCAACCAAGGTACTTGGAAGGGCCGGAGCCATAAGAAACTTTAAGTATCCTTGAAAACCATCGTCTAAATTTCATTGGAGTACTTGGGTTAAAGGTTAGGCATGATTTCTTTAAGTTAAACTTTTGCCCATTAGCTAAACAGTATAGATCCAAACATTTCTTTAAGGAAAAAATTTACACATACCTCAAGAAGTATTGCTAACATCATCTACCACCCACAGGTTCGGAAAATCATCAACCGCACCCACTTACTTAAAATTTTGATATACATTTTTACCCTTCATATTATAAATTGAAAATTTTAAAAATTTAAGTAGAATTACTAGTTTTATCTTCTAGTGAAAATTAGATTTACCCTTTCCCTTTCGTTTTCACTCTTAGCTAAGCCTAACAAGGAGTCACTGTGATGAGCTCCCTCATCACTCAACTCATCATCAACACCAGCAACGATGACCTTGTAAGACCCGTATCGAACTAATCCGGTCTTACCACCTTGAACCAGGTCTACCCATCATGGTCGAACCAAATGGATCAAGTGCGTGAAGGAGATCACGATCCCAGGTATTAAACTGACCCAAAAACACTAAAAATAGGGGGAGGGTCGCATACCCAACAAGGTACGGTCGGACCCCCCCAGTATAAAAGTCAGACCCTGAGTTTTATACCGGGGCTCAGACATTTTAAGAACCATGGGTTGACGGGATCTCCGACCCCCTCATCGACCCCCAGTCTACCGACAGAAATCGTAATTTGGAAACTTTCCAAATTTCAATGGGATTCTTTCCTAATCTCAATGGGGCTTAATTTTGGAGTTTTTGCTCCATAAATAGGACGTCCCTAAGCCTCTTTCACTCCTTTTAGAACCCTAATTGGATTGAGAGAAAGAGAAGAGAAGGAGAAGAGAAAGAGAAGAAAAGGAAAAGTGGAGAAGAAGATCAAAGAGAAAGCTTCGGAGAAACAAGCCTAATTCTCAGGTATGGATACTATCTGGATACTATCTCCATGTAATTCTACAGACCTTAGAATAGATAGAGAAGAGGGAATGATCTAGGAGAAACCCAAATCATCCACCCATGGTTAGGTTTTCATGGAAGACCATGGGAAAAATCATGAAAGCCATATAGGTGAGTGAACTACGGTTCTAGACCATAGAACATGTGTGGAATGGATTGTAGAAGCAAGCCATAGGACCCCAAACACGAAGAATGGACTGTAGGAGAAAAAATTGACTAAATCCACAGGGGGTCGCATGGGGGGTCGATGGCCAATCGACCCTACCAGACCCTGATAATCGACCCCTAGTGTTCGGGCAGTCTAGACTGTGGGTGGTCGCACCCAGGGTCGATGGAACCTCCGACCCTAGCATCGACCCCCAGTTAACAACATGCTTTTTAAAGTTCGAATTAATTCTAATTAAATTCTATCGACTTGGTTAGGTCTTTTAGTGATATAACATCGATATATAATTGATTCTTAAAGCTTGAAAGAGGACCTACGATCAAGTAAAGGTGAGGAAACAAGACCTAAACTAATCGGTTAATAATAAACTGTTTTATTCTTGAGTCCAATGCCGTGATTGATTTTATGCGTGTATGATTGTTATGTGCATTCAATATGTCATCCAATATTTCTATTATTACTCTTCATGCATATTTATTTATTGTTTATAACATGATGATGATGATGATGATGATGATAGGAGTAGGCATGTGGATGTATGTGTGTGGTTGGTGTGCTTGATGCGAGCGAGTATCAGGGGGAGGTGTCATAGGTGGGGCCTCAGCACTCTAGCTCTATCTCCAAAACAAGTCTTGTCCACTGACATCGTCGTATTACCATTACCTTAGCAGAACTATTACGTTAGGGTATGAGGGGAGGTGGTCTCAGACCGTGTAGTCTCTGACTCTGTCGGGGGGCCTTAGCCCTATCTCTATGGACGTATTGAGGGATGCTGGGGTGAGGCCTTGGATACACTGATTGGCATTAGAATTGGTTAGTTGCGAGCCCAGTTTGCGAGCCCTCGTCAGCAGGGGCTTACGTGTTGGTATGGGCAACGAGTACAACAATAAACGTGACCTTTGTGTGTACATTGTCCATGATTGGGTGCATGTGAGTCGGCAATAAACATTATCTTTGGGCGGCTTCACACACTCGTGTATATAGGTGCGGCATCAATAAACGTAATCTTTGGCCACCTATCCTTTCTATAGCACATTGCAAACTTATTTACCAGACCAAAGATATCAATTGAGTGCATGCATATGTTTGTTGCATTCTTTTGTTTGCTTACTGAGCCATGATGTGTGCTCACCCTTTCGATGTCGAATATTTTTAGTTGATGATGCAGGTACTACAGTTGCAGATTATATGAATGCTCCGGTGTATGCGCGTGTTGCTGAAATGGAAGCTAAAGACTTAGAGGATGCGCATGACCCCTCATGCGAGTGCAACTCATGCGTATTTTATTAGAATTTTATTTAAATTTATAAAAGGATGTAATTGATATTTTATTTATTTATGTCTCAGTTGATACAACAATAACTTGATATTTTAGTTATGATTATTACAGCTAAAATGCTCAGTTCATTTACTATAAGATTTCTGCTATTGTGTATTAATTCTGATTATGGTTGTGGATGTGCATGGTTTTATTTTTAATGGATATCGCCTATCAGAGATCCTGGTTGAACCGTTGGTTTATTAGCGGTTCATCACACCGTTTTGAATGGTGCAGAATTGGGGTGTGACAGACCTCCCTCATCATTTAACTCAACGTCAACGCCAGCGACGATAGCTTTCGTTATCAAGGTTGAGAACATGGAACTCATCATTCAACACACATGCAGGCCAATCTGATTCCCCAAATAGTGTACTCCATAGTCCATAATTTTAAGGCAAACCATTTGTGATTCCCAGGTTGACACTGAGAGGGGGGGGGGGTGAATCAGTGACCACTAAAAATCATCCCAACAATGTGAGGTCAGTCCAGACTGATTAAACAATGTTGCCTTGAGCTGTCTGTCTATGTTGTGCTGCCTTGAGCTGACTAGTCACATATTTGTTCATTTACACATTTCATGTAACACACCATGCCACACACCTACAAGTATCCATACTAGAGGCTTGGCCAACCAAGTGTGTACACCCAGACCTGTAACCCACGCACTTCACATGCATAATAGAAATAGACACATCTACATGACATACTATGTAATGTGGTTCACCTATCACACACTGTGATGGCTACTCCACGGGACAATACCCTAACCAGGGTTTCGTATTATACCCAATACGCTATTTTAATGCTATGGTTGCACCTACAACCTAGATGCTACAACATCGACCACATTCCCAGCTGCAACTGAGTCCTAGGCAACAATCCTCATTCCTGTCAAGCCCCCAACTTGATAGGTTACAATGCATTTATCAAATAGAGATTATAAACCCTTCCCATATGACATTGGTACAAATAAATAGGGTTCGTGTGCGTGATTACCTTCCCAGCGTGATCACGGCATGTGTGGTGCTCACAAAATGGGCTTCCCAAGCTCTCCAATGGTGGTGGGTAGGCTTCTTCAATAGAATGGAACTTCGGCACTCTCTCAATGCTTTTCGCACAACATCATCCACACCAAACCCTCACAACATGCTTACACTACCTCTCTCATCCTTTGTATGTCCATTGACTCAGAGAGAGGAGAGTGGAGATGATCTATACTCACAAGAGAGCACCAACACCTTTCTTCCTCACAAAACCACACCTCACACTCACCAAAAACTCTTTTTCATGTTGCAGGTTGATTCTACTCGAAGAGACAAGTTCAGAGCAATTTGAATCAGCTCAATCTGAGCTCGGACGGCCAAGATATGGCCATCAGAAGACTAACCACCCATATTAGAAGAAATAGAATCTTCAGAAGTGATTTGGTGCACCGTGACACACATTAGCACCACCGCCTCTATCGTATCGTATGACGTTGTCGAGTTCTGATTGGCGGATCAGAGTATATTGAACAGTGGCCGTTCGATCTGTCGGTGAAAGGCGGGATGGACGCGATGTCGTTGGATCAGCATTCATCACGTCAGTCGATGTCAGAGATAGTCACGATCGTACGATTAGCGCCGAAGCATCATGTTTGCGTCACACCAAATCAGTGCTGCGACTAAATGAAGTGCGGAGCACGAAATAAAACTACATCCGACCAATCATAGCCCTCGCGCAAGGATCTTGACGGAGTGCCTATAAAACACCATAGCTCACCTTGATATCAGCCACTTAATGAGCATCTGAATGGCGTGGCTCAATCTGGACCCTCCATTTTGGATCTTCTTCTTTTTATTTGACCAAAATACCCCTGTACAAAGTGAGGTAATGCCATGTAAGTCCTATTTTTTCCAGTAGGGTCTTGCGATGAAGTTTCTCTGCGGCATTGCGTCGAACACCTGATCTGCATGTTGGGCAAGCCTTGCGGAGGCTTGCGAGGCTCGCACGGCTGGTCTTGCGGGCCTACGGCCTTGCGAGCCTTGCTGGCTTGCTCGAGGCTGGCTGCGCAGCTGTCCTATGCTGCTGCTGGCTTGCTGTGTGTGTGGCTTGCCCTGCTGATGTGCGCATGGCATACTGGCTGCCTGCTGTGCACCAGCATGCTTGCTATGCGTGGCAAGCAGCTGCCGTATGACCTGGGCTGCCTGGCTGGCTGGCCAACAGGATGGTCTAGCTGCCTAGGTGGCTGGCCACCTCAGGTGGGACCCACCTGGTCCCCACCCACTCTCTCTCCTTGTCTTTTCTCTCTTTTTTCTCTCTCTTCTTTCTTCTCTTCGTTCTCTTTGTTCTGCTAGTCTCTCTCATCGACTGCTATCAGTGCACCAACCTAGTCACCATATCTGTTAGTGGAACTTCAATGGGACCCACAAATACTCTTTCTCCTTCTATATTCTCTCCCTACTTTCCCTGTCTTCTTTTACTAAACTGCACGCACATAGGGCTGTGTACTGGCTTCCAAATAGGCTTCTGGCTGTCCAACCATGCCTACTGACTGTCTACTCTGTTTACTGACTGGATACACTGCCTGCTGATATTTTCTCTCCTCCATATCACTTTGCCAACTATCAAGAGGTCGCCAAGGTTGCCAACAATGACAACACATACAAAGTTGCTCTCAACTGCTCAACTTGGCCAAGGTTCCAACAATCTCCTCCTTTGGAATTGTTGGCAACCTACATGATATCTCCACATGATATCAAGCACTCTCTCCCCATTTGTCAACAAGTACAAAGGGAAAAACGATGCTCCCCCTTCATCACTGCTCCCCCTACATTAGAACTCCCTCTGCATAGACTCATCTATAGGAGTGCCCACCGCATCTTTCCAATCCTATAGATGAACAATGATGCTATGCAGACACCAACTCCCCCTACTTCTGTGCCATCTCCAGTGTACTAAGAACCACAACTCCTAACTTGACTTTGAGAGTCACTTAACTGAGTTCTTTGGGAAGGTTTTTGTGAAGACATCTGCCACTTGATCACAACTAACTGTAGCTACTATGTACTCTGTTCCTGCTTTGCTAGGCCACAAAACTTTCCCCAAAAAGAATGCACCGCCACTAGTGCCCTTTTTGCCATCAACACATTTGGCCAAGCACACAGCTAGTAGACTATCAGTTTTCTGAAAGAACATACAGGTTGCCCTGTGTTCTTGTTCCTTGTGCCACAACTTTCCCTTTTTCAACATCTTTCACTGCAAAACCATCCTTGGTGAAGGTTATTTCATTGCCTTGATCACAAACTTGACTCACACTCAAGAGATTGTGTTTCAGACCATTGACAAGCAAAACTTTCTGGGATTTTAAATCTGCACTGTAAATGTTGACAATTCCTTTTCCTTTGATCCTTGGACCATCATTGTTTCCAAATCTAACTGATCCACCTTTTTCAGCATTTAGACTTGAAAATATCTCTTTATCCCCTGTCATGTGAGTGGAGCACCCACTGTCCAAGATCCATGGTGTAGGTCTACTTTTGGCCTTAAGAGTTGTCTGCACTATGAGAGATTTGTTGCCCTTCTTCATGCTCTTCTCAACCCATACTGCTTTTTCTTTCACTGTGATGGATTTTCTTGCCTTTTCTTTCACAACTCTTTCTTCTCTTTGAGCTGGTTTTCTAGGAGTATTTCTTCTAATATTCCCTCTTGGTTGCCTTTGAGATGGAAGGAGTGTCTGACAATTTCTGGCTATGTGACCAAATCTCTGACACCTGAAGCATTCTATCTTGTCTTCTACCAAAGGAGCAAATCTGTTTCTGCTTGTGAACACTGGTTGTCTAACTTGTCTTCTACATTTTGCAATTTTGTGTCCATACCCTTCACAGCCATAATAGTACCCTCTGAAGCTCTCTCTTTGCTTGAGATTTTTGCCTTGCTTCCTCTACCTGTGCTGGTTAATTGTACTGATGCCATCTCTGTCAGTCCTGTTCTCAGATTGTTTCTCAACATGTGACCTCATCTGTTTTGCTTTGACAAACACAATGGGGTTCTCAACAGACCCTTTACCTTTAGCTTTTTCTGTCCTCTGCTTCTCATAACCAAGTCTAGACTTGATGTGAGATGACCTCTGGTAGCTTAGAATCTCATCCAGAATATTCTTCTCTTCCATTTGTGAGCAGTCATCCTCAACCTCTTGATATGTTACTATCTTCTCCTTTGATTTTAGGATAGTTACTGATGGAGATGATGTTGTTGCTTCCATGTAACTCCTCTTTTCCCTCATTGAGCTTGCAAGTTCAGTTTCTAGTCTCAGAATTTCTTCCTCAAGCTTTGCACATTCATCTGATTTTGAGGACAACTCACTATTCAGATCATTTGCTATCTTCTTTGATTCTTCAGTGGTGACTTTCAGTTGACTGATCAGCTCAGTTGCTTCATTATATTGATCATTCAAATTTTTATTCTTTTTCCTCTATGTTCTGAGTTCTGTAAGAGCTACAAATAACTCAGCCTCAAGATCAAGCTCTTCTTCAACTCCATCTTTCTTTTTAGATTTTTTCTTCTTCTCCTGAAGCTCATCAAGAAGGACCATGAAGAGGGCCTCATCATCATCATCCTCTGTTGATTCATTTGAGGAATAATTGTTCTTCTTTGTAAGCAGACTTCTCTTCTTGGGAACAAATTTTTTCTTTCCTTTCTGGTCTTGACTCTTATTGAGATCCTCATCATCTGAGTCATAAACCCTTCCTTTCTTTGGACACTTGGATGCAAAGTGTCCTATGCCTCCACTGTTGAAGCATGTCAATGTTGACTTGCCTTTATATTTTTCACTTTTCTTTTTAAGTCTTCTGGCAAGATAGGCAATCAACTCATCATCTGAGTCATCAGACTCACTAACCTCTTTTGCTTTTGACTTCTCATTGGGTTCTTTGATTTTTAATTTTCTCATGGCTTTAAAAGCTGCTTCTTTCTCTACTGCTCTACTGGCTCTGGTTCAATCATCCTCATTTCATATGTGGTCAAGATGCCATGTAGGTCATCAGTGGTCAAGCTGTCCAAGCTAGATAGTTCTTCAAGTGCAGAAACCTTTTCATTGTACAACTTGGGCAGAGTTTTTAAAATCTTCTTGACAACATGTATCTCCTTCATCTCTTCACCCAATGCTCTGATTGCATTGGTGATGCCAGTTACCCTATTGACATAGAACTCAATGGTTTCTCCTTCAGGCATTTTTAGACTCTCAAACTGAGATCTCAAAATTTATAACTTGGCCTCTTTTATCTTCTTGTCTCCCTCATGTACACTTTTCAGCTTGTCCCAAATTTCTTTGGAGGTGGGACAATTGATTACTCTAGTGAGTTCATTGCTCACAACTGATGCCAGAAGAGCTGTAACTGCCTTGGCTTCATTTTCCCTTTTCTTCATCTCCATTGCATCAGTGATGTCTTCTGTAAAATATGTGTATCCGTTCTTCATTGCTAGCCAAACTCCATAGCCTTGAGCAATCAGATATGCCTCCATTCTAACTTTTCATACACCGTCGTTTGACCCATCAAATATGGGAATCCTTTCATTCTTGTGGTGATCTTCACTGGATGCCATTTTCACTGCCTCTCACTTCTGTCTATACCCGAAGTTGTTAGTCATCCTCCCTAGGGAACCTGGCTCTGATACCAATTGTGATTCCCAGGTTGACACTGAGAGGGGGAGGGGGTGAATCAGTGACCACTAAAAATCTTCCCAACAATGTGAGGTCAGTCCAGACTGATTAAACAATGCTGTCTTGAGCTGTCTGTCTATGTTGTGTTGCCTTGAGCTAACTAGTTCACATATTTGTTCATTTATACATTTCGTGTAACACACCATGCCACATAGCTACAGGTATCCATACCAGAGGCTTGGCCTACCAAGTGTGTACACCCAGACCTGTAACCCATGCACTTCACATGCACAATAGAAATAGACACATCCACATGACACACTATGTAACGTGGTTCACCTATCACACACTGTGATGGCTACTCCACTGGGCAATACCCTAACCAGGGTTTCGTATTATACCCAATACGCTACTTTAATGCTATGGTTGCACCTACAACCCATATGCTACAACATCGACCACATTCCCAGCTGCAACTGAGTCCTAGGCAACAACCCTCATTCCTGTCAAGCCCCCAACTTTATAGGTTACATTGTATTTATTAAATAGAGATTACAAACCCTTCCCATATGACATTGGTACAAATAAATAGGGTTCGTATGCGTGATTACCTTCCTAGCGTGATCACGGCATGTGTGGTGCTCACAAAATGGGCTTTCCAAGCTCTCCAATGGGGGTGGGTAGGCTTCTTCAACAGAATGGAACTTTGGCACTCTCCCAACGCTTCTCACACAACATCATCCACACCAAACCCTCACAACATGCTCACACTACTTCTCTTGTCACACCCCAATTCTGCACTATTCAGAATGGTGTGATGAACCATCAATAAATCAACGGTTCAATCAGGATCTCGAATAGGCTATGTCCATTTGCTTAAACCATATACATCTACAACAAAAATCAGAATAAATACACAATAGCGGAATTCTTTATACTAATGAACTGAGAGTCTAACAATGATAAAATAAATAAATTATCCAAATTATCTTCCATTGATTAAGACATAAAATAAAATAAAATAATCAATTACATATTCCTTAAAATCCAAATACATAATTCTAATCGAAGACGCATGAGTTGCACTCGCATGACGAATCATGTGACTCCATCATAACTTCTGCATCCATCGCCGCAGTATGTCCGTACACAGGAGCATTTATATAGTCTTTCACAGTAGTACCTGCATCATCAACTAAAAATATTCGATGTCGAAAGGGTGAGCACAGGTCATGGCTCAGTGAGCAAACAAAACAATGCAACAAACATATGCATGCATTCAATTCATATCTTTGATTTGGTTCATAAGTTTGCAATGTGCAATAGAAAGGATAGGTGGCCACCGCACCTCTATACATGAATGTATGGAACCGCCCAATGGATCAAACACCATTGTCACCCCACATGCACCCACCATGGAATAGGAATAGAGCTAAAGCGCTTAGGACCGCACCGCATCACACTTCCCCTGATTCCTTATCCATACCAACACGTAAGCCCCTGCTGGCAAGGGCTTGCAAACTGGGCTCGCAACTAACCAATCCTAATGTCAAACAGTGTATCCAAGGCCTCACCCCAGCATCCCTCAATACGTCCATAGAGATAGAGCTAAGGCCCCCCGACAAAGTTAGAGACTACACAGTCCGAGACCACCTCCCCTGATGCCCTATGACGTTATAGTTCTGCTAAGGTAATGGCGATACGATGATGTTAGTGGACAAGACTTGAGTAGAGATAGAGCTAGAGTCTGGTGACCAGGATGAACCACAATGTCACGTCCTCCCCCTGATGCTCCACTCGCATCAAGTACACTAACCACACACATACATTCACATGCCTATTCCTATCATCATCATCATCATCATGTTATAAATAAATAGAATTAAATATGCATGAACAGTAATAACAGGAATAGTGGATGACATGTGATATGCACATTATAATCATACAAGCATAGAATCATTCATGATATTGGACTCAATAAACGAAAACAGTTTATTATTAACAAATTAGTTTAGGTCTTGTTCCCTCACCTTTAATTTCTAGTAGATCCTCGTTCAAGCTTTATAATTCACTTTTAAACCACTGAAAAGACCTAACAAGTTGATATATTTTAATTATAATTAATTCTAATATGTTTAAACTAACTGAAACTATAGGGTCGCAGGTAGGGTAGCACCTGGGGTAGCAGTTTCTGCTACCCCAGGGTGTAGGGTCATAGGTGGGGTTGGATACCATTCGACCCCATGTGCGACCACACCCTCCCTGGGACTTCCCGAGGGCATGTGGTCAATCATGTGGTCTCGTAGGGTCGGATATCATTCGACCCTATGTGCGACCACACATGTTCTGTGTCGACCTTTCATTCTAAAGTCCATCCTTCATGTTTGAATCCTTTGGCTTACTATCATGGTCCATCCTATGATTGTTCTACGGCTCATAACTAAAATTTATACACCATTCATTGTCCATAACAATATCTTCCATGGAATCTCTTGGAATTTGTCCATGGATGGATGATTTGGGTTTCTCTAATCCTATGTTCTTCATAAACTATTCTAGGCTCCCAATTCATGTAGGGATTTAGGTTTATACCTTGGATTTGCTGAGATTCAGAGGTTTCTCTAAACTTCTTCTCCCTTAGTCTTCTTCTTCAAGTTTCCTTCTCTTCTTTCTCTTCTCTTTCTCTCACTTTCAATTTAGGGTTCTAAAGGAGTGAAAGAGGCTAAGGGACGTCCTATTTATAGAGAAAAACCCTCCATAATAAGTCTCACTGAGTTTAGGAAAGACCCCCTTTGAATTAGGACGGTTTCCTAATTTCTAGTTTCTAACTGTTATCGTAGGGTCGGATGTAGGGTCGCAGAATCCGTCGACCCTACATTTTTTTAGTCATGCAACCCCACAACCAAAGAGTCATGGGTTGGGCTCTTTTGTGGTGGGGTCGGTCACACCTGTTTAGGCATGCGACCCTATCCTCATATTTGACTGTTCTTAAGTTAGACTTTATACCTGGTCTTGTGATTTCTTCACGCACTTGGTCCACTTGGCTCGACCATGATAGGTAGACCCGGTACAAGGTGGTAAGACTGGTTAGTTCGATACGGGTCTTACATCTCTCATCCTTTGTATGACCATTAGACTCAGAGAGAGGTGAGTGGAGATGATCTATACTCACAAGAGAGCACCAACACATTTCTTCCTCACAAAACCGCACCTCACACTCACCAAAAACACGTTTTCTTGTTGCATGTCGATTCTACTCAAAGAGACAAGTTCAGGGCAATTTGAATCAGCTCAATCTGAGCTCGGACGGCCAAGATATGGCCATCAGAATACTGACCTCCCAGATTAGAAGAAATGGAATCTTCAGAAGTGATTTGGTGCGCCGCGACACACATTAGCGCAGCCGCCTCTGTCATATCATACAACGTTGTCGAGTTCTGATAGGAGGATCAGAGTATATTGAACTGTGGCCGTTGGATCTGTCGGTGAAAGGCTGGATGGAGGCGATGCCGTTGGATCAGCATCCATCACGTCAGTCGGTGTCGGAGATAGTCACGATCGTATGATTAGAATCATCTCCGCCGAAGCATCATGTTTGCGACACACCGAATCAATGCTGCGACTAATTGAAGCGCGGAGCACGAAATAAAACTACATCCGACCAATCATAGCCCTCGCGCAAGGATCTTGACGGAGCGCCTGTGAAACACCATAGCCCGCCTTGATATCAGCCACTGGATGAGCATCTAAATGGCGTGGCTCAATCTGGACCCTCCATTTTGGATCTTCTTCTTTTTCTTTAACCAAAATACCCCTATACAAAGTGTGGTAATGCCCTGTAAGTCCTATTTTTTCCAGTAGGGTCTTGCGATGAAGTTTCTCTGCGGCATTGTGTCGAACACCTGATCCGCATGCTGGGCAAGCCTTGCAGAGGCTTGCGAGGCACACGGTGCTGGTCTTGAGGGCCTGCGGGCTTGCAAGCCTTGCTGGCCTGCTCGAGGCTGGCTACGCAGCTGTCCTATGCTGCTGCTGGCTTGCTGTGCGCGCGGCTTGCCCTGCTGCTGTGCGCATGGCATGCTGGGTGTGCGCATGGCATACTGGCTGCCTGCTGTGCACCAGCATACTTGCTGTACGCGGCAAGCTGCTGTGGTATGACCTGGGCTGCCTTACTGGCTGGCCAGTAGGATGTTCTGCACCTAGGGTTGGTTACCAATCGACCCTAGGGTGTAGGGTCGAACGTGGGGTCGGTTACCAATCAACCCTATGTGCGACCACACCCTCCTTGGGACTTCCCAAGGGCATGTGATCGATCCTGTGGTCTTGTAGGTCCATTCTAAGATTGTTCTATGGCTCATAACTATGATTTTTACACACTTTCCATTGCCTATGATGATTACTTTCATGGATTTCTTTGGAACTCATCCATTGATGGATGTTTTGGGTTTCTCTTAATCCTAACTTCCTCATAATCTATTCTAGGCTCAAACTTTATGAAGGGAATTAGGTTCATACCTGAAGTTGGCTGAGATTCAGAGGTTTCTCTGAACTTCCTCCTCTTCCTTAGCCTTTTCTTCAATTTTCCTTTTCTTCTTCTTTTCCTTCTCTTTCTCTTTTCTCACTTTAAATTAGGGTTCTAAAAGGAGTGAAAGAGGCCAAGGGACATCCTATTTATAGAGGAAAACCCTCCAAAATAAATCTCATTGAGTTTAGAAAAGAACCCCTTGGAATTAGTAAAGTTTCCTAGTTTACGGTTTCTGTCTGAAATCATAGGGTCAGACATAGGGTCGCAGGATCCGTCGACCCTATGTTTTTCTAGTCATGCGACCCTACGATTAGAAAATCATAGGTTGGAATTCTGTTGAGGTGGGGTCGACCCTACCTGTTTAGGCATGCGACCCTACCCTCACATTTACTGTTTTTGGGTCCAACTCATACCTAGTCTTATGATTTTCTTCATGTACTTGGTCTACTTGGCTCGACCATGATAAGTAGACCTGGTACAAGGTGGTAAGACCGGTTAGTTTGATACAGGTCTTACACTTGGTCCGCTTGGTCCGACCATGATAGGAATACCTAATACAAGATGGTAAGACTGGGTTAGTAAAGTACAGGTCTTACAACTCCCCCCTCTTATATAAATTTTGTCCTCGAAATTAACACATACCTTCCAAGTTGAAAAGGTGAGGATATTTCTTTCACATAGCATTTTCTTCTTCCCATGTGATTTCTTCCACATCTTGGCCTCTCTAAGTAACTTTAACATAGTAGATGTTACGGTTGCATAGACGTTGAACCTTTCGGCTAGTAATTTCAAATGGTACTAATTCGAACGTCAAATCTTCAGTTAGACCCGATGGATCCACTGTTAATACGCGTGTTGGATCTCAGAAGTACTTCTTCAGTAACGAGATATGAAATACATCATGGGAATACTCTATCACCCATGACAAACTCAAGGTCACGACGTCAATTATCTGCATATTGTTTTTGACAATTCTGAGCTGTTCTAACTCTTTGCCTGATTATATCGACTACTTTGCAAGTTTCTTCCACAAATTCAGGGCCTACAATTCTTCACTCTCCGACTTCATTCCAAAACAAAGGAGTTCGACACTTCCTATCATATAGTGCTTTATAGGGTGACATCTGTATAGTAGCCTGATAGCTATTGTTATATGCGAACTCGATCAATGGTAACTTCTCATCCCATGATCCTTTGAAATCAATAATACAAGCTCGAAGCATGTCTTCTAAAATCTGAATAGTACGCTTCGATTGTCCCTCAGTTTGAGGGTGAAATGCTGTTATAAACTTCAATGTAGTTCCCATAGCCTTCTGCAATCCTTCCCAAAACTTTGAGGTAAAGCGTAGGTCTTTGTTAGACAAGATGCTTTTAGGTACTCCATGCAATCTAACAATGTTACCCACGTACAACTTAGCTAATTGCTCCAAAGTATACTGAGGTCGTATGGCAATGAAACAAGTTATTTTGGTAAGTCGATCTACGATTACCCAAACTACGTCTATGGATCTGGGAGTCAATGGTAATCCAGTGACGAAGTCCATAGTAATACAGTCCCATTTCCAAGCTGGTTCTGGTAATGGCTGCAACAATCCTGTAGGCCTTTACCTGCTGGAAATTCAGGCATTGAGACACATATTTAGCTACATCCATTTTTATTTCTCTCCACCAATATAGTTTCTTCAAATCATGATACATCTTTGTACTTCCTAGATGTATCGAATAGGCTGTCGTGTGGGTTTCCTTCATTAGTCTGTATCTAATGTCTAAGTCTTCACTTTCAAGAACACACACCCTTCCTTTGTATCTTAATGTCCTATCAGAATCCAAGGTGAAGTCAAGAACAGTCCTTCTCTTATCAAGGTCCTCTTGTACTGTTCTCAAATAGGAGTCTGATTGGATAGCTGTAAGCACCCCATTTTTTCCATCCTTGGCCTAGACCAAGTCATGTGGGCCCATGTGTATGTAGTTCATTTATATGTAATATATATATATATATATATATATATATATATATATATATATATATATATATATATATATATATATATATATATATATATATATAAGGAATGGGGAGTGTAAGACCTGTACCAAACTAACCGGTCCTACCACCTTGTATCAGGTCTACCTATCATGGTCGAGCCAAGTGGACCAAGTGCGTAAAGAAACCACAAGACCAGGTATGAAATCAACCCAAAAATAGTCAATTATGAGCGTATGGTCGCATACCTAAACAGGTGTGACCGACCACACCTCAAAAGAGTCCAACCACATGAATTTAGGTCGTGTGGTCGGACATTTTAGAAGGTGTGGTCGACGGATTCTGCGACCCCACCTCTGACCCCACGGAACCCAATCAGAAACCAAAATTTCCTAATCCGATGGGGGTTCTTTCCTAAACTCAGTAGGGCATATTATGGAGGGTTTTCCTCTATAAATAAGACATCCCTTAGCCTCTTTCACCATTTTAGAACTCTGATTGAAAGTGAGAGAAAGAGAAGAGAAGAAAAAGAAGGAGAATTGAAGAGGAAGAAATTTAGAGAAAACTCTAAATCTTCAGCAAGCTTAAGGTATGAACATATCCCTCATGTTAAATTCAGAGCCTAGAATAGTTCATGAAGAAGATAGGATTTAGGAGAAACCCAAATCATGCATCCATGGACAAATTCCAAAAGAATCCATGGAGAAAATTATGTGGACAATGGATGGTATATAAAATAATAGTTTTGAGCCATAGAAAAATCATAGGAAGGACCATGATGATAAGCCAAAGGATTCAAACATGAAGGAATGAAATTAAGAGTGAAAGGTCGACCATAACACATGTGGTCGCACGTGAGGTCGCATGATGTTCGACCCCACAAGACACACATGTCCGACCACATGCCCTCGGGAAGTTTCCAGGGAGGGTGTGGTCGCACGTGTGGTTGGAGTATGTCCGACCCGACCCTGCGACCCCATGCCCTGTGGTTGCAAAAACTGAGACCACAGGTACTGCCACACCTGCGACCCCTCAGTTTCTGTTAGTCTAAATACATGGGAATTAATTCTAATTAAAAGTCTATAAACTTGTTAGGTTTTCAAGTGATTTAAGATTGAATTACAAAGCTTGAACGAGGACCTACTATCAATCAAAGGTGAGGGAATAAGACCTAAACTAATTGGTTAGAAAAAAAAAATTTTTGTTTATTGAGTCCAATGCCATGAATGATTCTATGCTTATATGCGTGTATTGTGCATCTCACATGTCATCAAATATTCCTGTTATTACTGTTCATGCATATTTAATTCAGTTTATTTATAACATGATGATGATGATGATGATGCTAGGAATAGGCATGTGAATGTATGTGTGTGGTTAGTGTACTTGATGCTAGTGGGGCATCAGGGGGAGGACATGTCACTGTGGTTCATCCTGGTCACCAGACTCTAGCTCTATCTCTACTCAAGTCTTGTCCACTGACATCGACGAATCGCCATTACCTTAGTAGAACTATTACGTCGTAGGGCATCAGGGTAGGTGGTCTCGGACCGTGTAGTCTCTGACTCTACCGGGGGGCCTTAGCTCAATCTCTATGGACGTATTGAGGGATGCTGGGGTGAGGCCTTGGATACACTGTTTGACATTAGAATTGGTTAGTTGCAAGCCCAGTTTGCAAGCCCTTACCAATAGGGGCTTACGTATTGGTATAGGTAGGGCATCAGGAGAAGTGTCAGGCGGTGTTTAATCCGAACACTTTAGCTCTATCTCTATTCCATGATGGGTGCATGTGGGACGACGATGGTGTTTGATCCATTGGGCAGCTTCACACACTCGTGTATAGAGGTGCGGCGGCCACCTATCCTTTCTATTGCACATTACAAACTTATGAACCAGACCAAAGATATGAATTGAATGCATGCACATGTTTGTTGCATTGTTTTGTTTGCTCACTGAGCCATGATGTGTGCTCACCCTTTCGACGTCGAATATTTTTAGTTGATGATGCAGGTCCTACCGTAGAAGATTATATGAATGCTCTGATGTACGGAAATATTGCGGCGATGGATGTAGAAGCTATGATGGAGTCGCATGATTCGTGCAATTCATGCGTCTTTGATTAGATTTATTTGTTGGATTATTAAGAACATGTAATTGATTAATTTATTTTATTTTATGTCTTAGTCATTTAGAGATAATTGGATAATTTATTTATGTTATCACTGGTAGATTCTCAGTTCATTAATATTAAAGACTTCCACTATTGTCTATTTATTCTGATTATGGTTGTGGATGTGTATGGTTTAAGTAAAAAGACACAGCCTATCTGAGATTCTGGTTGAACCGTTAGATCGTAGACGGTTTATCACACTATTCTAGTTGGTTCAGAATTGGGGTGTGACAACTTAGTATCAGAGCTCTCGGGCCCTGTCTATTAAACCGGTATACTTCCACAAAGTTCGTGAACTGAGTTAGGATAAAATTTAAAATCTTTAATAAGAACACACTATAAGCACTTGTGTTGTATGAGACAAAATTAAGAAAGAGAATAATGCACTATTAAGATGAGAAAGAAGTTTCATATACACATCGAACAAAAACCATATTATAATATATATATATATATATATATATATATATATATATATATATATATATCCAAATCAGAGTACGGTCCACAATCCGGACAGTTACTCTGTAGTATAAGGAAAAAGTAAAAAGAATGCATCATGGAGCCGGAGGTACTGGAGGAGGAGGTGCCTCACGATCTCGGTCATAGTCCTCAGCATATACTCTAGTCAGCCAGGCTACTTGAGTCTGGGTCACCTGGAGACTAGTTGCCAGATTGGCCATCCACTAATCAGACAGGCGCTGGGCCTCCCTAATCTCACGCAACAAACCCATCACGTCATCTGGTGGTGGGTGTGAAGGACCAACTGACTGAGAAGGAACCCGAGAAGGGCCAGCTCCAGTGGAATGGAATGGTGATGGAGGATGTATGGCGTCCACATCCATGTACGTATGATCATCATCCTCAGCATCACACCCATGAACTCCTGCTGCTGCTATTGCAGCCTCAGCATCTGCTATCTCGACCTTAGTGCGGGGACACACCATAGCGTTCCTCTCCTCATCACTGACCTATGCATCCCGCATCCCCATCTTGCAGATGGCCTCCCAGTCAATGTCAGACGAGAAGGTATCCTCATGAATCCTCTCATCCACTAAGTCGACATTCAGGCGAGTGAGCAGGGTAGTGATCAAACACCCATAGGGCAAGTTGCCTATCTGACCAGGTGTCGTAGCACGGATCATCGTCCTGATGATAATGTATGGAAGGCAGACAAGTTGCCTAGTGTAGATGCAGTATAGGAGATACTGGGTCAGCTAGGAAATCCTCTCATAATGCCCACTCTGAGGAATCAGGTTGTGCTGAATAATCTTGCAGTACACCTGAGGTTCCGATCGTAGGTTAATTGCCTTCATCTCCCAGCGATCACCTCTCAGAAGCTGGCGATCAATCTCTACACGCATCATCAAAGATAGGAACTGGGGTTCCTTAGGTGCATAGTACACCAAGGGGCTGTCATTTGATATACCCAGGAGATCAGCCAACTCCTGGCAGTTAAAGGAGATTTCCACCCCTTTTACATAATTAGTGATCCTGGGCTCCCTGCCCCTATCTGTATCATTTGGATCACCCACTACCTGAAGGTTGCAATAAAACTGCTTCACCAGAGCAGGACAGGTGCAAGCCTCATACGATATCACGGGGAGCCAACCCATGTCACCAAAAGCACCCTCTACATTAAACAAGGCTAGACTAGCCAAGTTTACACAGCGACCCCCTTCCACCTTTTTACGCTCATAACGAGCATACGGAGCCTCTGCTTCATTAGACCGGAAGTGGAAGGGGTCATGAACTCTAGGAACCTTGGTGCGAGTCATGCTATCTGCGAAGACACAGACAAATAGACAAGATATTAGATATGGTGAAAAACTCAAAATTTTGGCATTATAACGGCGTGATTTGGCCAAAAGCCTTATTTTTCACCCAAACAGTTGGGCAGGAGGACTTACATATGTTCCAAACCATCCTGCAAGGCTCATACAGTTGGAAATTTAAACTAGGAAGATTGAATTTGAAGAAATTTCAACAATTTGGAAAAATCCCAAAAATTAGGTCAAAAATGGAAAATTTCAGTATCTCAAAAACTAACCGATGAAACTCAAATTTTTTTGAGGGCTTTCATCCATTGGGTGGCCAATAGCAAAATCCTCTATTAAAAATCAAATTTTTACGGTTAGAAAAATTTTAATTTGAAGAAAATGCTATAAATGGAGAAAAACCTAGTTTTGAAAGCTTAAAAATGAGGACCAGTAGAGAACATACCTGAAGGAAAGGAACGGAAGTCGTGAATAGAAGAAATAATCACCAAACACAAGTAGTTAATACTATAGCAACTTAGGGGAAGCGAATTGAGTTGAAGGAAAAAGAGAAAGTGGGAAATGACTCCAAAAATATGGTTTAAAAACCTGATTTGGGGTCGTGCGGTCGCAAAATTCCACTAAATATGCGACCACACGATCGACCCCATGATCAACCCCAGACTCTCGGTGAGCTGACAGACATTGTGTGGTTGGACCCTGTGGTCGGACATATACCGACCCTACGATCGACCCCAGGCTCTCGGTGAGCTGACAGGGTTTTGTGAGGTCGCATACCCTATGGTAGGAAATAGTGCGACCCCACCATCGACCCTAAGATGGAAAATACAGTATTTTGACTAAATGACTGGGAAAATTATAATTTTACATTGATTAGTTGGATTATGACATGGGAATGACGTATATTATGATTTCCTCACATGTTCTATGATTTTTCAGACACTACCACCACCGGAACAGGAAATGGCTGGGCGAAGAGTAACCAGGCGAGGACGTAACCCAATTCCACCACCACCACCTGTGGAGGAAGACACCCATGAAAATTCTGAAGAACAAGGGAATTAGAATATGGCACCACCAGGAGGTAATGGCCAGGCAAATCCTACAAACTTGCCAGCACCACCTACAAATTTGGCTACAGCAGTAATGAACCTAGCACAACAGCTACAGTAGATACAGCAAGTACGAGCCAATATGCAAGCTGCTATGGGAATGGTTTTTCCAGCTGTACATACTACACCTATGCCAGCCAGACAAGCTAGTACAATACCAGGGGGTAGCAACAAGGTACCCCAAGCACCTCAAACGCTAGTTGCACAAGCTTCAGTACAGAACCCTGAGGTAGCCCAAGGTAGTTACCAATATCAACCACCTGTGTATGGGGCCTATGCTCAGTATCAGTTGGATCATTCTCGACTGATCGAGAATTTTCTGAAAATGAATCCTAAGGAATATAATGGCAAGCCAGTGGATCCTTTGTGGCCAGCTCACTGGATCGACGAGATGGAAAGGAATTTCATGATGATGACTGTTAATGAAGAGGAAAAAGTGTTCTGTGCCACATTTATGCTGAAGGGCGATGCACACCACTGGTGGAAGTCTACTCGGAATTATCTATTAACAAAGCATGCCCAATTGACCTGGGATATTTAAAAGGAGGCATTCTTCGAGAAATATTTTCCCAAAAGTTTCAGAGACGCTATGGAAAGAGAGTTCATGAATTTGTATCAGGGACAGATGACTGTGGATGCATATCAACAACGTTATGAAGAGCTATTTTCTTTGCTCCCTCTACAATGCAGGAGGAAAATACTAAAACCCGAAGGTTCGTCATGGGACTGAGGGGAAGCATTCGAGAGCATGTTTTGGGGCTAGAAAAGAAAGTTTATAATAAATCCATGCAGATTGCTGCCAAATGGAAATTCTTATAACGGAGGGAACACAAAGACATTTAAACCCTTCCGTACTCAAGGATTTAATGCTACAGCCAAGACTACTCCAATAGCCCAACCTCAACAAAAACAAAATAGTGAAGGAGTAAAATGCTATAACTGCAATCAAATGGGACATTTTTCAAGAGAGTGTCCTAAGCCCAGGAAGTAGCTACAGCAAGGAAAGGTTTATGCAGTTACATCTGAGGATGCTGCCACATCGCCTGATGTGGTCACAGGTATCGTACCTATTAATGGCATACCCGCCAGAGTGCTCTTTGATTCTGGAGCTACTCATTCTTTTATATCTATGTCATTTGGAAAGAAGCTAAATCTACCCCTGAGATCATTAGATTATAAATTGCTTGTACGATCACCTATGGGATTAGAAGTGGAATTAGAAAAATGTTATGGACCATGTCCAGTTCTTATCGGCGAGAAGATTTTAGATGCAACCTTGATTCAACTCGAGATGGCAGACTTTGACGTTATCTTGGGAATGGATTGGTTAGCTCGGTATTCTGCAAACCTATTATGTGCAGAAAAGAAATTGACATTTAAAGACAAGGAAGGAGCAGAGTTTAGTTTTGCGAGAACCAAACTTCCCCGTAAACGAAAACTCATCCTCTCTGCATTAAAGGCTAAAAAATGCCTCGAGAAAGGAGGAGTTGGGTATCTAGTATCCATGGTCGACCTCAACAAGGAAGCACCACAAATGGAGAATATTGATGTTATGCGTAACTTTTCAAATGTATTTCCTGAGGAACTACCAGGACTACCACCCGACCGAGCGACAGAGTTCGTTATAGATCTTTTACCCGGAGCCGCATCAGTATCTAAAGCACCCTATCGAATGGCTCCTACTAGACTGAAGGAACTAAAGGTACAGTTACAAGAAGTAGTGGACAAGGGTTATATTAGACCCAGCATATCACCGTGGGGAGTGCCAGTATTGTTTGTAAAGAAGAAGGACGGTAGCGTTCGATTGTGTATAGACTATCGGGAATTGAATAAGCTTACAATCAAGAATCGGTACCCATTGCCTCGGATCGATGACTTGTTCGATCAGTTGTAAGGTGCCAAGGTGTTCTCCAAGATTGATCTTCGGTCAGGACACCATCAATTGAAGATTAAGGAAGGTGATATTCCAAAGACAGTGTTCAGAACAAGATATGGACATTATGAACTTTTAGTAATGTCTTTTGGATTAACTAACGCACCTGCAACTTTTATGGAACTCATGAATCGGGTATTTCATGATATGTTGGATACGTCAGTCATTGTGTTCATTGATGATATATTGGTCTACTCCAAAGACAAGGAAACTCATGTCATGAATCTAAGAGCAGCTCTGCAGTGACTAAGAAAAGAGAAGCTTTACGCTAAATTTACAAAGTGTGATTTTTGGCTAAATGAGGTCGTTTTCTTAGGCCATGTTGTATCCGCTGAAGGAATTAAAGTGGATCCTAGCAAGATTGAAGCCATTGTGAAATGGGAAGCACCTAAGAGTGTTGCAAAAATCAGAAGTTTTCTAGGTCTAGCTGGGTATTACCGACGATTCGTGGAAGACTACTCCAGAATTATCGTACTTCTCACCAATTTGATTAAGAAAGGAGAAAATTTTGTTTGGATCGATAAATGTAAAAAAGGTTTTCAAACATTGAAAGCTAGATTGATATCTGCTCCTATCTTGACTATTCCTATTCTAGGACAATCGTTTACCTTGTACACTGATGCGTCTGGGTTGGGTTTAGGATGTGTACTTATGCAAGGAGAACAAGTAGTTACATATGCCTCAAGACAACTGAAGACACATGAGAAGAACTATCCCACTCATAAATTGGAATTAGCAGTAGTAATACATGCTGTCAAGATATGGAGACATTATTTGTATGGAGAGAAATTTCAGATTAAATCAGATCAGAAGAGTCCCACTTATCTTTTTAATCAAAAGGAGTTTAACATGAGACAAAGAAGATGGTTGGAATTATTGAAGGATTATGAATGCGATATTCAGTATCATCCAGGGAAAGCTAATGCAGTTGCTAATGCGCTAAGCAGAAAAGCAATGATAAAATCCCAAGGAGAGGTTAACACGACTGTGGCAATGTGTGTTACAGGAAAAGTGTTAAATCATGGTAATGAGCAGTTCGTGATAGATGCACCGGGCGGATCAACCAACCAAGGGTTTATTCATCGGTTTTCAAATATGTTCACAACATTGAAGATTATACCTGATATAATAGATGAAGTGAAAGCCGTTCTTAGATCAGACCCTTATCTGAGAATGGTACAAGAAGACATCGAAAAAGGTAGGACTATTCCTGAGTTCACCTTGGACGTTGAAAATGTACTAAAATATAAAGGAAGATTGTGTGTTCCTGAAAATGAAAACTTGGATATTAGACACAGACTAATGAAGGAAGCTTACACCACCGCTTATTCGGTACATCCTGGAATTATGAAGATGTACCATGATCTGAAGAAACAATATTGGTGGAGAGGAATGAAAGCAGATGTAGCTAAATATGTGTCTCAATGCCTAAATTGTCAGAGGGTAAAGGTTGAAAGGCAAAGACCTGCAAAATTGTTGCAACCACTGCCAGAACCAGCATGGAAATGGGACTGCATCACTATGGAATTCATCACCGGGTTACCATTGACTCCCCGAGTAGTTGACGCGGTCTGGGTGATTGTAGATCGTCTGACTAAAATAGCTCGCTTCATAGCTATACGACCACAGTATACCCTAGAGAGGTTATCCAAGCTATATGTGGATAATATTGTCAGATTGCATGGTGTACCTAAAAGCATTGTGTCTGATAGATACCCAGGATTTTCCTCAAAGTTTTGGAAAGGATTACAGAAGGCTATGGGTATAACATTGAAATTCAGTACTGCATTTCATCCTCAGATAGACGGACAGTCTGAGTGTACCATTCAGATTTTAGAATACATGCTTCAAGCCTGTGTTATCGATTTCAAGGGATCATGGGATGAGAAACTACCATTGATCGAGTTCGTCTATAACAATAGCTATTAGGCTACTATACAGATGTCACCCTATGAAGCACTGTTTGGTAGGAAGTGTCAAACTCCTTTGTTTTGGAATGAAGTTAGTGAACGGAGTATCGTTGGACCAGAATTTGATGAAGAGACTTGTCGAGTAGTCGATATTATCAAGGAAAAACTTAGAGCAACTCAGAATTATCAGAAACAATATGCAGATACTCGACGTCAAGACCTTGAATTCGTCGTAGGTGATAAGGTATTCTTGAAAGTATCACCTATGCGAGGCTTAAAACGATTCGGACAGAAAGGGAAGCTAAGTCCAAGATATGTCGGGTCATATGAGATTCTAGCTAAATGTGGAAAAGTGGCATATCAGTTAGCACTACCCCCATCTATGTCAAGTGTGCATGATGTATTTCATATCTCATTACTGAAGAAGTAAATCAGAGATCCAACATACATTTTAATAGTGGATCCACTGGGTCTAACTGATGATTTGACATTCAAAGTAGCACCAACTGAAATCACCAGTCGAAAGGTTCAACGTCTACGCAACCGTGACATTTATTATGTTAAAGTCGCTTGGAAAAGCCAAGATATAGAAGAGATCACATGGGAAGAAGAGAGTGCTATGCGAAAGCAATATCCTCACCTTTTCGACTCGGAAGGTACGTGCAAAGTTCGAGGATGAAATTTCTAATTTGAGGATGGGAGTTGTAAGACCCGTATCAAACTAATCGGTCTTACCACCTTGTATCAGGTCTACCTATCATGGTCGAGCTAAGTGGACCAAGTGTGTGAAAAAATCACAAGACCAGGTATGAAATCAACACAAAAACAGTCAATTATGAGCGTGTGGTCGCATACCTAAATAGGTGTGACTGACCAGACCTCAAAAGAGTCCAACCACATGAATTTAGGTTGTGTGGTCAGACATTTTAGAAGGTGTCGTCGACGGATTCTGCGACCCCACCTCCGACCCCACGGAACCCAGTCAGAAACCGAAATTAAGAAACCATCCTAATCCGAAGGGGGTTCTTTCCTAAACTCAGTAGAGCATATTATGGAGGGTTTTTCTCTATAAATAAGATGTCCCTTAGCCTCTTTCACTCTTTTCAAACTCTATTTGAAAGTGAGAGAAAGAGAAGAGAATAAAGAGAAGGAGAATTGAAGAGGAAGACTAAGGAGGAGGAAAATTCAGAGAAAACTCTGAATTTTCAGCAAGCTTAAGGTATGAACATATTCCCCATGTTAAATTGAGATCCTATAATAGTTCATGAAGAAGATAGGATTTAGGAGAAACCCAAATCATCCATCCATGGACAAATTCCAAGAGAATCCATGGAGGAAATTGTGTGGACAATGGATGGTATATAAAATAACAGTTTTGAGCCATAGAACTATCATAAGAAGGACCATGATGATAAGCGAAAGGATTCAAACATGAAGGAATGGAATTAAGAGTGAAAGGTCGACCATAACACATGTGGTCACACGGGAGGTCGTATGATATCCGACTCCACAAGACACACATGTCCGACCACATGCCCTCGGGAAGTTTCCAGGGAGGGTGTGGTCGCACGTGTGGTCGGAGTATGTCCGACCCCATCCTACGACCCCACGCCCTGTGGTCATAGAAACTGAAACCACAGGTGCTGCCACACCTGCGACCCCTCAGTTTCTGTTAGTCTAAATACATGGGAATTAATTTTAATTAAAAGTCTATAAACTTTTAGGTTTTCAAGTGCTCTAAGAGTAAATTACAAAGCTTGAACGAGGATCTACTATCAATCAAAGGTGAGGGAACAAGACCTAAACTAATTGGCTAATAATAAACTATTTTTGTTTATTGAGTCCAATGCCATGAATGATTCTATGCTTGTATGCATGTATTATGCATCTCACATGTCATCCAATATTTTTATTGTTACTGTTCATGCATATTTAATTTAGTTTATTTATAACATGATGATGATGATGCTGCTAGGAATAGGCATGTGAATGTATGTGTGTGGTTAGTGTACTTGATGCGAGTGGGGCATCTGGGGGAGGACGTGACACTGTGGTTCATCCTGGTCACCAGACTCTAGCTCTATCTCTACTCAAGTCTTATCCACTGACATCGTTGTGTCACCATTACCTTAGCAGAACTATTACGTCGTAGGGCATCAGGGTAGGTGGTCTCGGACCGTGTAGTCTCTGACTCTACCGAGGGGCCTTAGCTCTATCTCTATGGGCATATTGAGGGATGCTGGTATGAGGCCTTGGATACACTGTTTGACATTAGGATTGGTTAGTTGCAAGCCCAGTTTACAAGCCCTCGCCAATAGGGGCTTACGTATTGGTATGGGTAGGGCATCAGGAGAAAGTGTCAGGCGGTGTTTGATCCGGGCACTTTAGCTTTATCTCTATTCCATGATGGGTGCATGTGGGACAGCGATGGTGTTTGATCCATTAGGCGGCTTCACACACTTGTGTATAGAGGTGCGGCGGTCACCTATCCTTTATATTGCACATTGCAAACTTATGAACCAGACCAAAGATATGAATTGAATGCATGCATATGTTTGTTGCATTGTTTTGTTTGTTCATTGAGCCATGATGTGTGCTCACCCTTTCGATATCGAATATTTTTAGTTGATGATGCAGGTCCTACCGTAGAAGATTATATGAATGCTTTGATGTACAAAAATGTTGCGACAATGGATGCAGAAGCTATGATGGAGTCGCATGATTCGTCGTGCGAGTGCAACTCATGCGTCTTTTTTTTTTATGTCTTAGTCATTTGGAGATAATTGGATAATTTATTTATGTTATCACTGATAGATTCTCAGTTCATTAATATTAAGGACTTCCGCTATTGTTTATTTTTTCTGATTATGGTTGTGGATGTGTTTGGTTTAAGCAAAAAGACACAGCCTATTCGAGATCCTGGTTGAACCATTGGATCATAGACGGTTCATCACACTATTCTCGTTGGTTCAGAATTGGGGTGTGGCAGGGAGAATCCGAGAAGGGAGAGAGAGGATAAGAGAAAGAGAGAGAGGAAGACACGTAGAGAGAGAGAGAGAGAGAGAGAGTGTGTGTGTGTGGGGGGGAGTTGCTACCATGCAACAACCCACACCGAGGCACCCTACGCTAACCAGCTCCACCTTACCTCCCCAGTTTACCGCCACTCACCTGCAACCGACGACGCATCATCTTTTTCCTCCTACCCATCTCTCCCACCTATTCAGCCAAACCACACCACCACCTCCTTATTGGAATCAGACCTGCCCAGCTATTCCTCTCTCACCTGCACCCAACCATTCCTAAAAATTCACCATCGAGCAACTCTTAACCCAACTGCTCCCCTAGAATCCACCCCAGTCCCTCACTAGTCAACACCTCACAGTAGCACCTCACAGCAGCCATCCCTCATAACTCCAGCCTCCATCGTCGAACGTACCACCGCTCTCACCCACTCCAGTCGATTAAAGCTGCCACACTGTTTACCCCAAGAAACCCGCCAAACAAACCTGCCCGCCAACCGTTGCTCCCCTTGTTGATAGCTCATCTACTTTCCCCCAAAATCTGCTACAACCTGTAAGCACCCCATTTTTGCCACCCTCTGCATAAGTGAACCAAAATGGCAGGTTTCTAGCCTTCAACCCAAAGATTTGTGATTCTCTACTAAACCCCACAGCAGGGTCATGGGCTATTATCTACTTGGATGAATAGGTTGTGAAATTATCTTTGAAATGAGACCGGAATCATCAAATTCTGACTTCAAACAAGGAAGATATCGCAGTTTGAAAGTACAAGGGCATTTATGTAATTATCGTATGATGCATGCATTATCATTCAAACTTCAAGACATCATATCTTGGTCATCTGATATCGGAATCAGATGATTCAAAGGCCAATATTCCTTATTTTCAGTCCTCTTCAAAGTGGATGTGAAAAATCCCGGGTAGAAGTCACCAGTGGGTCCCATGCAAGCTTTCATGCAAAATTATCATCAGAACTTCAAAGCTTCATATCTTTGTCGTTCTACATCGGATTCAGATGATTCCAAGACCATTATTCTTCATTTGTAATGTTCTACAAAGTGGACGAAAAAAAATTTCGGGTAGAAGTCTCCGAAGGGTCCCATGCAAAATTACACATGAAAATGGTCATTTAATCTTCAGAAATTCATATTTTGGTCAACCCATATCCAAATCAAGTAATTTCAGCTTCTTTATGTTCTATTTTTAGTATTCTACAAAGTAGAGGTAAAAAAATCTCGGGTAGAAGTCTCCGTAGGATCCCATGCAGAATGGTCAACCAAATTATCAATAATTGACCTGCTTAAACTTCAGAAATTCATAAATTGGCCATTTCATTTCCAAATGAGATGATTCAAGTTCCAATATTCCTCAATTTTAATGTTCTACAAAGTGAACGTAGAAAATTTAGAATAGATGCTATCAGAAAATTTCATATTGAAGGGTGACAGAAATAGACTATGAAATGTCAACGTTAGTCCAAACTAGCTTAATCTAGCTTAGTCTAACTCAGCCCGACCCAGCTTAGACCAATCCATACCAAGTTATGTCAGTCCATATGCATGCATTTCTTTTATATATGTATAATGTATAATATATTATTGTATATAATACATATATATATCTTATGAATATATTATATGTACTAATACACACACACACACACACACACACACACACACATATATATATATATATATATTAGGAAAGAGAGAGGAAAGAGAAGCCATAGGAAAGAGAATGGGAGAAAGAAAAAAGGAAAGAGAGAGAAAAAAAAAAGGAAAAAAAAAAAGAAAAATTCCCCTTCACGTTTTCTAGAAAGAAAGCGTGAAAGAGAGAGGGAGAAAGAAAAAAAAAAGGAAGGAAAGAGGAAGGAAAGAAAAAAAAAAAAGAAGAAAAAAAAAAAAAAGGAAATATTTTCTAAGAAAGAAAACGTGAAAAGAGAGGGAGAAAAAAAAAAGGAAGGAAAAGAAGGAAGAAGAAAAGGAAAGAAGAAAGAAAGGAAAGAGAGAAGGAATTTTTTAGAAGAAGGAAAGAGAGAAAGGAAAGAGAGAAGGGATTTTCTTGACGAAGAAGGAGAAAAAGGAAAGAAAGGAAGAAGAAAAAATGTGGGAAGGAAGAAAAGAAAGGAAAAAAGAAAAAATGGAAAGAAAGGATTTTCTAGAAGAAAAAAAAAGAAAAGGAAGGAAGAGAGAAGAAGGAAAGAGGAAGAGAGGATTTTCTAGAAGAGGGAGAGAGGGAAAACATGTAGAATAGAGAGGGAGAAGAGAAAAGGGAAGGAAGAGAAGAAAGGAAATAAGAAAAAAGGAAGAAAAAAAGATTTTCTAGAAAAAGAAGAAAGGAAAGAAGGATCTTCTAGAAAATGAGAGAAAAATATAAATAGGCAAGAGAAGAGAGAGGAGGGTTTCTTTTTCCAGACCATAGAGAGAGAAGAACATGAGAGAGGGAGAGGAAAATGTGAGTGAGAGAGAGAAAAGAGAAAAGAAAGAAAAGAGAAGAAGAAAAGAGAGAAAGAGAAGAGAGAGAGAAGCAGAAGAGAGGAGAATGAGGATTCACATTCAAAGGGGGTTGATACAACCCCCAATCACCCTTCATCGATGGTTTCTCTCGATTTGAGTACAAGGTTAGTACTCTAAAAAAATTTAGAGGTCGTTAGAATGCTCGAATGCCATTTTTGCTTGAAAAAGGCTAATTTCCATGAAATCTCAATCATGAATGCTCTATTACATGCTTGTTAATGTTAGGATGCCTATGTCTAACATTTTTCATGAATGATAATTTGTCAAAGCTATTCAATGATGAATTTTTGAATGATATAGAATGATGTTTGATGTTTTTTACAAATTTCATAAAGTGGTTTTCTGATCTGAAAATTCAAAATTTAGGATTCAAACTTAGGACGTACATCACATGTATTTTTTCTAAGATTTTAAAGCCCAGATTTTTATGGGAGTCTCTCTGATATGTTAAAAGACTACCTTAAAAATTTTGTTTCATTTGAAATTGGAAAAATATATATAAAAAATTTGTCTTTGACATTGCTGTTTTTCTCGGATGTAATGCAATCCTCCATCAGAAAGTTTCTAGACAAAGGTCTTATGGCCATAATCAGAAAATCTACTTAATAAAAACTTTTTAGACATGAACGTCTTCTAAAAAGTGGCACTGTTTCATATTTTTTCAATTTTTTTTTTGAATTGATATCAATTTTTAAGTGCATAGTGCTCTGATTTTGAATCTATCATGATGTACTGATTTGCATGATTGAAAAGAGTCATTTTTCACAAAGAAAATATACTGTTTTAACTTGTTTTTCTTGATGAAATTTTATATCAGACAGTTATCTACATAGACATATATCTGTATTTAATTTTCATTAAGAATAAAATTTTATTTGGAATTTATGGTGCAACTGGTAAAAAATCTGGAACAGATTTGACCAGTGCACATGTTCGGTCTTAGGGCATATCTTTGACCTATTTTTGCTTTCTGTTGGGATTCAAATCCTTCATATGAAATATAATATATTAAGTTATCTTTCTATGAAAAAATGTTGAGCTTGATTTGAGTTTCGGAAGACCTACTTATGGTCATTCTTGTGTAATGTGACAAATTTGAATACAATTCATAGTTTTGTCCATTATCTGAAACCTTGTGTCACAATTTTAACAGTTTTGAGTCGTTAATCTTCCCAAATTTCTTCATAAAAATTTTGATAATGTTTTTTTTTAATATATGTTTTTTTTTTCTTTGATAATTTTTCACTTTTCAAAAATAGTTTCATTGATGTCTCATTTATTATAACATCAATGATTGTTTAAGTGAATTTTGCCATATTTGGATAAATGGCTATATTTGGAGCATTCAGATGCTTTATTTGAATTGTGCATACCATGTTTCCACATTTCATGTATTTCTATTTTTGATAGAATAGATAAATTTTTACCATATTTTAGCAAAATCTTAATAATTACTATTTTTAAGTCTTACTATGCTTAGAAAATAGCATATAAGATATTTCATTTTTTGAAAAATTCATGTCATATATGCATTCTATGATTGGTACTTACCATATTGATATATAGATGCATATTAGATCTTGCCATATTAGATCTTGCCATGCTTAAATCTTGCCATGCTTAGATCTTACCATATTAGGCTCTTGCCTTATTTGCAATACATGCCATATTTGAAAGATTTTTAACAATCTTACTGTATGTGAATTTTTTGCCACAAATATTTTATATGTCATATTTAGATAGAATATTTTATTTTTGGCAATAACTTACTTTCTGCTGCACCCTAGTTGAACTGCCATATCTGTACACCTAGCCAACATATTAGGCGTAGGGATGTGCATTTAGGCACCCACATTCTTAGGAAGGGCATAACGGAAAATAATAAAAATCTTAATAAAGAAAGAGAATGCTTTGCCAAACTTTTCAAAATTAGAGCTTAGGTTGAAAAGGGTAATTCAGGACGATTTTACCCCTCGGTAAACCCTAAACCTAGAATAGGTTCTTAACCCTAAACCTAGATTAAGTTCTAAATCCTAAACCTAGAATAAGTTCTCAACCCTAAACCTAGAATAGGTTCTCATTTTTTTAACCTAGAACCGGTTGTTCAGTTCGAACTACGCGGATTCTGATTCCTAAGGCAAACCCTAGGATACGTAGGCTATTTGGGAGAATCCCAAATTCGGATCCAAACCTCAGTCCACTTAGACTATCCATAGATCCACTAGGATATTTAACCATATCCACCCACCATTCCCAAACTATGCGGATTCTGATTCCTAGGTCAAACCCTAGGATACGTAGGCCATTTGGAAGAATCCCAAATTCGGATCCACACCATAGTCCACTCGGACTACCCATAGATCCACTAGGATATTTATCCATTCCCATTCAACCTAGGACCTGAACTACGAGGATTCTGATTCCTAGGGCAAACCCTAGGATACGTAGGCCATTTGGAGGAATCCCAAATTCGGATCCACACCTTAGTCCACTCAGATTACCCATAGATCCACTTGGATATTTATCCCCATTTCGACCCAAAATGGGTTATCAGCCCGAACTACGTGGATTCTGATTCCAAGGGCAAACCTTAGGATATGTAGGCCATTTGGGAGAAACCCAAATTCGGATCCATATTTTAGTCCACTCGGACTATCCATAGATCCACTAGGATACTTACCCATTTATTTCAACCCAGATTTTGAACTACGCAGATTCTGATTCCTAGGGCAAACCCTAGGATATGTAGGCCCTTTGGGAGAACCCAATTTGGATCCAAACCTTAGTCCACTTTGACTATCCATAGATCCACTAGGATATTTATCCACATTTCAACCCAAATAGGGTTATCCACATTCCAACTCATAATGGGTTATCCATATTTTGACCCAAATAGGGTTATTCTCATATCCACTAGGACTATCTATCAGTCCACATGGATTATCCATATCCTATGTCACACCTCGATTCCGCACACTTCAGAATGGTGTGATGAACCGCCAAATAACCAACGGTTCAACCAGGATCTCTTATAGGCTATCCCCGCGTTATCCAAACTTAACACGCATCCACAATTATAATCAGAGTAATACACAATAGCGGAAAATTTATAAATAATATGAACTGAGAACTAAGATGATATCCATAAATAATAGCAAATTATTCTGTGATTAACCAAAACATAAATATTTAAATACCAAATACATGTCTTATAAATCCAATAAAGAATCCTACAAAAAATATCTAATCGAATACACACGAGTTGCACTCGCAAGAGGAGTCGTGTGTATCGTCTTCAGCTCCAACTTCCATAGCTGCTACAGTTCCATACGCTGACAGGTTTATATAATCTTCAACTGTATATCCTGCATCATCAACTAAAAATATTTGACGTCAAGGGGTGAGCACACAACACGGCTCAGTGAGTAGCCAAAACAATGCAACAATACATATGCATGCAAAAAAAAAGTCAATTCATATCTTTGGTCTTGGTTTATAGTTTGCAATGTGCAATAGAAAGGTTGGGTGATCAAAGGTTAACGTTTATTGATACCGCCTCTATACACAGGGTGTGGAAGCCCGCCCGAAGGTTAACGTTTATCGTCGTCCCCATCCACCCTACCATAACATTATACAACAAAGGTTAACGTTTATTGCTATATAATGCTATACCAACATGTAAGCCCCTGTTAGCGAGGGCTTGCAAACTGGGCTCGCTACTAACCAATCCTAATGCCAAACAATGTATCCAAGGCCTCACCCCAAGATCCCTCGGAATGCCCATAGAGATAGAGCTAAGGCCCCCGGTAAGAGTCGAGACTACAAGGACCGAGACCACCTCCCCTGATACTCTACGACATAATAGTTCTGCTAAGGTAATGGCGATACGACGATGCCAATGCACAAGACTTGAGTTAGAGATAGAGCTAAAGTGCTGAGACCCGCCAAAGGTTAACGTTTATTGACGTTCTCATCACACCTCCCCTGATACTTGCTCGCATCAAGCACATCAACCACACACATACAAGCACATGCCTATTCCTATCATCATCATCATCATCATGTTATAAACAATAAAGTAAATATGCATGAACAAGTAATAGAAATATTGGATGGCATGCTGTATGCACATTACAATCATATTCGCATAGAATCAAACATGGCATAGGACTCAAGAAAAGAAAAACAGTTTGTTATTAACCAATTTAGTTTGGGGTTAAGGTTCCTCACCTTAGCTTGCTAATAGATACTTTTCCAAGCTTTAAAATCACCTTTATAATGTTATTATATTGCTAGCAAACCTAACAAAGTCGATAGAATTTAATTAGAATTAATTCAGAATTTAAAAACCATTATGTCAACTGAGGGTCGATGCTAGGGTCGATGCTAGGGTTGATGGGTCTATCGACCCTCCCAGCATTCTGGACTTCCCGAATGCTGAGGGTCGATGGTTAGAAACACCTAGGGTCGGATGGTCTATCGACCCTCGGTGCGACCCTTGGTGCACTCTGGTCCAATTTCCACTTTTAATCCATTCTTCGTGTTTGGGGTCCTATGGCTTGCTTCCTACATTCATTCAATAGTCATTCTATGGTCTAGAACCATATATAATCCATCTAGATAGCTTTCGTGCATCCTCCTATGGTTTTCCATGAAAACCTAACCATGGATGGATGGTTTGGGTTTCTCCGAAATCCTACACTCAATCATATCTAACCTAAGGTCTGTAGAAACTCATGGAATTAGTATCCATACCTGAGAAGATTACTTTCCTCTGCAATTTCTTCTCCTTTTTGCTAAACCTTCTTCCTAGCCTCTCTTCTTCCTCTTTTCCTTCTCCTCTCCTCCTCTCAATTCAATTAGGGTTGTGAAAGGAGTGAAAGTGGCTTAGGAACGTCCTTTAAATAGACTAGGAATGTCCTATAATAATCCCATTGAGATTTGGAAAGAATCCCAACCGAAAATTAGGAAATTTCCTAATTTCAGTTTTCGTCAGAAACCGAGGGTCGATGGGAGGGTCGATGATCCCGTCGACCCTAGGGTCTTAAGCTGTCCGACCCTCCCTCAAAAACTGAGGGTCGATCTTTCTGGTTTGGGAGGTCCGACCCCTGCTTAGCTGGGTGTGCGACCCTCCCTTAGAATTAAGTGTTTTTGGGTCGGTTTCATACCTGGGATCTCGATCTCCTTCATGCCCTTGGTCCATTTGACTCGACCACGATGGGTAAACCTGGTTCAAGGTAGTAAGACCGGGTTAAATTGACACGGGTCTTACAACTCCCCCCAACTTATAAAAATTTTATCCTCGAAATTGTACGTACCTTCTGAGTCAAACAAGTCAGGGTATTGCTTCCTCATAGCATTTTCTTTCTCCCATGTAATCTCTTCCATGCCTCTATTTTTCCATGTGACCTTAACATAGTAGATATCTCTGTTGCGTAGACGTTGAATCTTTCGACTAGTGATTTCCATTGGTATTACTTCAAATGTCAAATCATCAGTCAGTTCCGGCAAATCTACTGTCAACACATGTGTTGGGTCTTTGACATACTTCTTCAATAAGGATATGTAAAATACGTCATGCACACTTGACATAGATGGTGGTAATGCTAACTGATAAGCTACTTTTCCACGCTTAGCCAGAATCTCATATGGTCCGACATATCTTGGACTTAGTTTTCCTTTCTGTCCGAACCTCTTCAATCCTCGCATAGGCGATACTTTCAAAAATATTTTATCGCCTACGGCGAACTCTAGATCTCTTCGTCGAGTATCTGCGTATTGCTTTCGACGGTTCCCGAGCTACTCTTACTCTTTCCTTGATGATGTCGACCACTCGACAAGTCTCTTCAACAAATTCTGGTCCAACAATACTACGTTCTCCAACTTCATTCCAAAACAAGGGAGTTCGACACTTCCCGCCATACGGTGCTTCATAAGGTGACATCCGTATAGTAGCCTGATAGCCGTTATTGTAAGCGAACTCGATCAATGGTAACTTTTCGTCCCATGATCCCTTGAAATCAATCACACATGCTCGTAGCATATCTTCTAAAATCTGAATTGTACGCTCCGACTGTCCGTCTGTCTGTGGGTGGAATGCAGTGCTGAACTTCAATGTTGTACCCATAGCCTTTTGCAGTCCTTCCCAAAATCTGGAAGTAAATTGTGGGTCTCTATCGGACACAATGCTTTCTGGAACACCGTGTAGCCGAACAATATTATCCACATACAGCTTTGCTAACCTTTCCAGTGTATCTCCGGGGTCGTATCGGTATGAAGCGAGCTGTCTTAGTCAAACGGTCTACAATCACCCAAACTGCGTCAACCACTCGAGGAGTCAATGGTAGTCCTGTGACGAAGTCCATAGTGATGCAGTCCCATTTCCAAGCTGGTTCCGGTAATGGTTGTAACAGTCCCGCGGGTCTTTGTCGTTCCGCCTTTACCTTCGACAATTTAGGCATTGAGACACGAACTTGGCTACATCCGCCTTCATTCCCCTCCACCAATACAGTTTCTTTAGATCATGATACATTTTTGTACTTCCAGGATGTACCGAGTAGATGGTGGTATGGGCTTCTTTCATGAGTCGGTGTCTAATGTCCACACTTTCGCTTTTGGGTACACATATTCCTCCCTTTGTATTTCAGTACCTTCTCGTCATCCAAGGTGAACTCAGGGTTAGTCCTACCTTTCTCAATATCTTCTTGTACTGTTCTTAGATAAGGATCTGCTTTGATAGCTGTCTTTACTTCGTCCACTATATCCGGTATAATCTTCAATGCAGCGAACATATTCAAAAACCGATGAATGAACCCTTGGTTGGTTGATCCATCCGGTGTATCTATCACATAATGCTCGTTGCCGTGATTAAACACCATTCCATTGGTATACATTGCTGCAGTCGTGCTGGTTTCTCCTTGAGATTTTATCATTGCTTTTTCGCTTCAATGCATCCGCTACCACGTTCGCTTTCCCGGATGATACCGGATATCACAATCATAGTCTTTCAATAATTCCAGCCATCTTCTTTGTCTCATATTTAACTCCTTCTCGATTAAATAGATAAGTAAGACTTTTATGGTCCGACTTAATCCGAAACTTCTCTCCGTATAGGTAGTGTCTCCATATCTTGACAAAGATGTACTACTGCCGCTAATTCCAAATCGTGAGTGGGGTAGTTCTTCTCATGTACCTTCAACTGTCTCGATGCATATGCAACTACTTGTTCTCCTTGCATAAGCACACATCCTAGTCCCAATCCCGATGCATCAGTATATAAAGTAAATGTCTGTCCCGGAACGGGAATGGTTAAAATTGGAGCGGATATCAATCTGGTCTTCAGTGTTTGAAAGCTCTTTTCACACTTATCCGTCCATACGAACTTTTCTCCTTTCTTGGTCAAACTGGTGAGAGGTACGGCAATCCGAGAATAGTCTTCTACGAATCTCCGATAATATCCAGCTAGACCCAGAAAACTTCTAATTTCTGAGACGCTCTTTGGTGCTTCCCACTTCACAATAGCTTCGATCTTACTAGGGTCCACTTTGATTCCTTCCGCGGATACTACATGGCCTAAAAATGCGACTTCGCTTAGCCAAAACTCACACTTAGAAAATTTGGCGTATAACTTCTCTTTCCTCAAACGCTGTAGGGCTGCGTTTAGGTTCTTGACATGGGTTTCCTTGTCCTTGGAATATACCAATATGTCATCAATAAATACTATGACCGACGTATCCAACATGTCGTGGAAAACCCGGTTCATAAGTTCCATGAACGTTGCCGGTGCATTAGTTAGTCCGAAAGACATCACTAAGAATTCATAATGTCCGTATCTGGTCTTGAAAGCTGTCTTCGGAATGTCACCTTCTTTAATCTTCAGTTGATGATAGCCTGATCGAAGATCGATCTTTGAAAATACCTTCGCTCCTTGTAACTGATCGAACAAGTCATCGATCCTGGGTAGTGGATATCGATTCTTGATTGTCAGCTTATTCAACTCTCTATAGTCGATACATAACCGAACGCTACCATCTTTCTTCTTTACGAACAACACCGGTGCTCCCCATGGAGATATACTGGGTCTAATATAACCCTTATCCAGCAGTTCTTGTAGTTGCACTTTTAATTCCTTTAGTTCAGTAGGAGCCATTCTATACGGTGCTTTTGATACTGGTGCGGCTCCAGGTATAAGGTCTATTACAAACTCCGTGGCTCGGTCGGGTGGTAATCCGGGTAGTTCCTCCGGAAATACATCAGGAAAGTCCCGCACGACATCAATATCTTCCATTTGTGGCACGTCCTTGGTTAGGTCGACCACTGATACTAGGTATCCGACCGCTCCTTTCTCAAGGCACTTCTTAGCCTTTAATGCGGAAAGTATGAGCTTGCGCCTCCCGGGAAGTTTGGTTCCCGAGAAACCGAATTCTGCTCCTTCTTTGTCTTTAAACGTTAGCTTCTTCTCGGCGCATAACAGATTTGTAGAATGCCGAGCTAACCAGTCCATTCCCAAGATGACGTCAAAGTCTGCCATCTCAAGTTGTATTAAGGTTGCATCCAAAGTTTGCTCTCCAATGAGAACTGGACATGGTCCATAACCTTTCTCTAGTTCCACTTCTAATCCCATCGGTGACCGTACAAGTAATTTGTAGTCTAATGTTTTGATGGGCAAATTGGTCTTCTTTCCAAACGACACAGATATAAATGAATGAGTAGCTCCTAAATCAAAGAGTACTCTGGCGGGTACGCCATTGATAGGTACGATACCTGTGATCCGTTTTTACTTAGTCTACATACTCAATCAGTGTAATTATAATCTTAAAGTTTCGGTCATACCGTGACCACATCGGGCGATGCGGCTGCATCCTCTCGATGTAACAAAGATATACCCGTCCTTGATGTAACAGCTTTTTGGGTTTTGGGCACTCTCTTGCCATATGCCCTGGTTGGTTGCAGTTATAGCACTTCGGGGCTTCAGAATTTGGCTTTGGCTGAGGTTGAGCTGCGGGGATAGTCTTGGTTGCAGCATTAAAATTCTGAGGACGGAAAGGTTTATACGTCTTGTTATTGCTTCCGTTATAAGTATTCCCAGCTGGCCTTTTTATGCCTTTGTTTTGAGTGAAATAACTCTCTTTCTGGCTCGATTCAATCACTCGAGCGATTTGAACAGCTTCATTATATATGTTCTTCTCTAATCCCAGAACATGTTCCCTGATACTTCCTCTCAGTCCCGCGACGAATCTACGGGTTTTTGTATCTTCTTCTTGCATGCTAGTTGGTGCAAAGAAAAACAGCTCTTCGTAGCGCTGTTGATATGCGTCTACGGTCATCTATCCCTGGTACAAACTCAGGAACTCTTTTTCCATTGAATCTCTGAAGCTTCTTGGGAAGTACTTCTCGAAGAATGCTTCTTTGTATATAGCCCATGTCAGTAGGGCGTGCTTGGTCAATAAGTACGTCTTTGTAGATTTCCACCAATGGTGTGCGTCGCCTTTAAGCATGAAGGTGGCGCATAGTACTTTCTCTTCCTCGGTAATAGTCATCATAAGGAAATTCCTTTCCATTTCGTCTATCCAGTGTGCTGGCCACAGTGGATTAGACGGCTTTCCGTTGAATTCTCTTGGTTTCATTTTCAAAAATCTCTCCACTAGCCGGGAGTGATCCAGTTGATTTTGATATGCCCCAAACATAGGGGGTGGATACTGATAGTTCCCTTGGGCTGCTTCTGGGGCTTGCACTGGAACTGGTGCAGTCGGTTGTTGAGGTGTCTGAGGGGCTGGGTGGTTACCCACTGGTGCTGCACTAGCTTGCCCGGTGTGCATGGTTGCAGCCTGAGTGGCTTGAAACATAATTCCCATCGCAACCTGCATTTGTGCTTGTGCATGTTGCATTTGTTGTAGCTGTTGAGCCAGATTCATCACCACTGTTGCTAGCTCTGGTGGTGGTGGTGGTAAATTTGTAGGGTTCACCGGTTCCCGGATGTCCCGTACACGGTTATTCTCTTGACTAGTCTCCTCCACGGGTGGTGGTGGTGGGACTGTGTTTCGGGTCTGTCGGGTCACTCTACGTCCAGACATATTTCCTTTCTGAGATGGGTGGTGCCTGAAAATCATCAAAATCAGTGAGAAATCATTTATACTTCATGTAGGCACGCTAACCGATGTAAAATTCAAAATCCTCAATTCATTCTGAAAAATTTTACTGTCTTTTCTATGTAGGGTCGATGGTGAGGGTCGATGGTCTGTCCGACCCTTGGTATCCGACCCTGGGAATGACCTGTTCTTCCCGAGAGCTGAGGGTCGATGCGAGGGTCGATGGGTGTCCGACCCTCAGTCCGACCCTTGAATTTCTGTCAGATTCCCGAGAGCCGAGGGTCGATTGGAGGGTCGATCCGAGGGTCGATGTTGTCAGTCGAATTGTCCGACCCTCGGACTAAAAATCAGATTTTTAAGATCCGATTCTGGGTCATTTCTCACTATTCCCCTTCCGTTTCGACTCGTCTCCACTCTCCGAGTTGCTACAGTGTTACTTCGCTATTGTGGATCGTTCCTAGTCCGAATTTCGACATCCACATCACCCTTACAGGTATACTTCCCCAACTTTACCTGTTTTTAGGTTTTTATTTTTAGGTTTTTGCTCCTTTAACTTGTATTTTTTCAAATTAATCTTTTTCCAATCGTAAAATTTTGATTTTTATTGGGGGCTTTTGTTATTGGGGTCTTGAGGAACGAAAGCCCTCAAAAAATTTTTGAGTTTCATCGATTGGTTATCGAGAAACTTAAATTTTTCTCTTTTTGCCCTAATTTGTCGACATTTTTGGTTTTTCTTGAATTTCTCCAAATTAGACCTTATCCGTTAAAATTTTCTACTGCTTGTAGATTGTAGGATATGTTTGAACTTACGTAAGTCCTTACGCCCACTTGTATGGTGAAAAATGGGACTTTATTGTTAACTTACGTAGTTATTAAATCCAATTTCGGATTTTATCCTACTAACTCCTGGTTTATTTTCTCTTTCTTATTTTTGTAGGTACTATGGCCCGTACCAAAGTGCCAAGATTGCGTGATCCTCTCCGTTTCCGTTCAAATGAGGCCGAGGCACAGTATGCCTACTATACAGGCAAGAAAGTGGAAGGGGGTTGTATGGTGAACCTGGCTGATCTAGCCTTGTTCAACGTAGAGAGAGCTTTTGGCGACATGGGGTGGCTCCCTGTCATCACATACGATGCGTGCACATGTCCAGAGTTGGTGCGCCAGTTCTATTGTAATCTCCGGGTGGTGGGGGGATTACAATGACGTCGGAGCGGGTCGGAGTTGCACATCACTAGCTACGTCAAGGGGGTGCACATTTCTTTTGACTATCGGCACTGGCCGATCTGTTGGGCATTCCCTTCGATGGCCCTATGGTGTACTTGTGCGCCGGGAGAGCCACGGTTTGTTGAGATGGAGATGAGAGCAGAGATCGACAATCGGTTGCTCCGTCCCGATAGATGGCAGATGAGAGCTTGCTACTTGCGTCCATCTCCACGAGTCTTCTACAAGATTATCCAAAGATAATCTGATTTCCGCAGAGTGGGCACTATGAGAGGGTGTCTCGACTGACCCGGTTCTTGATCTACAAAGATATGCACTCGACAGCCGGTCTACCTTCCTTACATCATCATGCGGACGATGATCAGTGCCACATTGTCCGGTCATAGGGGTAATCTACCCTATGGACGCATGATTACAGTGCTATTGACCCGTTTGGGGGTGGATCTGGTTGATGAGAAGATCCAGGAGAAGACCTTCTCGTCGCCTCTAGATTGGGAGGCTATCTGCAAGATGGGGCTGCGAGATGCGGAGGTTAGCGATGAGGAGAGGAACGCGATGGTGCGCCCTCACACTCGGGTCGAGGTGACTGATGTTGCGGCTGCTGCTAGGGCTCGGGGAGATCCGGTCGACGATGATGATCGTATGTATATGGATGTCGACGCGATACCCCCGCCATCACCCACACAGGTGGATGGAGTTGGTACTTCTGCTGCGGCGGCTTCGGTACCCGAGGCCAGTCCTTCTCATGATGCTGGTCCTTCACGCCCACCTTCCGATATGATGGAGATGCTTGCGAGAGATCGGGGATGCTCAGCGCAGATCTGATCCGAGGGTGGATGAGCTGTTGGCTGCTCAAAGACGCATCGGATGCGCGGATTGTAGAGCTCCTAGAGGTGCTGCGTGCGACCGATCAGAGGATAGCCGGTCTTACAGCTAGTCTCCAGACGACCCAGACCCAGGTGGCCTGGTTGACTAGGGTCTATGCTGAGGACTACGACAGAGATCGTGAGGCACCGCCTCCTCCTTCGCCTCCAGCTTCCTGATTGTTCTTTACTTTTCTTGTACTACAGAGTAACTGTCCGGGTTGTGGACTGTACTCTGCTTTAGCGATGTATATACGTTGTAGTTCTCTTACTCATTGTATGTAACTGGTTTTCCCTTTAATAGATGCATTATTCTCTTTTTAATTCGGTTTCAATCATCACTTGTGCTTACAATGTGTTTGTATTAAAGCTTTTAATTTATCCTATCTCAGTTCACAATGGTCTTGAATGTGTGTCAGTTCGGCGGGCAAGGCCTGAGAAGCTCGATACCAAGTTGTCACACCCCGATTCCGCACACTTCAGAATGGTGTGATGAACCGCCAAATAACCAACGGTTCAACCAGGATCTCTTATAGGCTATCCCCACGTTATCCAAACTTAACACGCATCCACAATTATAATCAGAGTAATACACAATAGCGGAAAATTTATAAATAATATGAACTGAGAACTAAGATGATATCCATAAATAATAGCAAATTATTCTGTGATTAACCGAAACATAAATATTTAAATACCAAATACATGTCTTATAAATCCAATAAAGAATCCTACAAAAAATATCTAATCGAATACACACAAGTTGCACTCGCAAGAGGAGTCGTGTGTATCGTCTTCAGCTCCAACTTTCATAGCTGCTACAGTTCCATACGCTGACAGGTTTACATAATCTTCAACTGTATATCCTGCATCATCAACTAAAAATATTCGACGTCGAGGGGTGAGCACACAACACGGCTCAGTGAGTAGCCAAAACAATGCAACAATACATATGCATGCAAAAAAAAAGTCAATTCATATCTTTGGTCTTGGTTTATAGTTTGCAATGTGCAATAGAAAGGTTGGGTGATCAAAGGTTAACGTTTATTGATACCGCCTCTATACACAGGGTGTGGAAGCCCCCCCGAAGGTTAACGTTTATCGTCGTCCCCATCCACCCTACCATAACATTATACAACAAAGGTTAACGTTTATTGCTATATAATGCTATACCAACATGTAAGCCCCTGTTAGCGAGGGCTTGCAAACTGGGCTCGCTACTAACCAATCCTAATGCAACATAATAGTTCCGCTAAGGTAATGACGATACGACGATGCCAATGCACAAGACTTGAGTTAGAGATAGAGCTAAAGTGCTGAGACCCGCCAAAGGTTAACGTTTATTGACGTTCTCATCACACCTCCCCTGATACTCGCTCGCATCAAGCACATCAACCACACACATACAAGCACATGCCTATTCCTATCATCATCATCATCATCATGTTATAAACAATAAAGTAAATATGCATGAACAAGTAATAGAAATATTGGATGGCATGTTGTATGCACATTACAATCATATTCGCATAGAATCAAACATGGCATAGGACTCAAGAAAAGAAAAACAGTTTGTTATTAACCAATTTAGTTTGGGGTTAAGGTTCCTCACCTTAGCTTGCTAATAGATACTTTTCCAAGCTTTAAAATCACCTTTATAATGTTATTATATTGCTAGCAAACCTAACAAAGTCGATAGAATTTAATTAGAATTAATTCAGAATTTAAAAACCATTCCTCAGGGTCGATGCGAGGGTCGATGCTAGGGTTGATGGGTCTATCGACCCTCCCAAAGATTCTCGGACTTCCCAAATGCCGAGGGTCGATGGTCGAAACACCTAGGGTCGGATGGTCTATCGACCCTCGGTGCGACCCTTGGTGCACTCTGGTCCAATTTCCACTTTTAATCCATTCTTCGTGTTTGGGGTCCTATGGCTTGCTTCCTACATTCATTTAATAGTCATTCTATGGTCTAGAACCATATATAATCCATCTAGATAGTTTTCGTGCATCCTCCTATGGTTTTCCATGAAAACCTAACCATGGATGGATGGTTTGGGTTTCTCCAAAATCCTACACTCAATCATATCTAACCTAAGGTCTGTAGAAACTCATGGAATTAGTATCCATACCTGAGAAGATTACTTTCCTCTGCAATTTCTTCTCCTTTTTGCTAAACCTTCTTCCTAGCCTCTCTTCTTCCTCTTTTCCTTCTCCTCTCTTTCTCTCAATTCAATTAGGGTTGTGAAAGGAGTGAAAGTGGCTTAGGAACGTCCTTTAAATAGACTAGGAATGTCCTATAATAATCCCATTGAGATTTGGAAAGAATCCCAATCGAAAATTAGGAAATTTCTTAATTTCAGTTTTCGTCAGAAACCGAGGGTCGATGGGAGGGTCGATGATCCCGTCGACCCTAGGGTCTTAAGCTGTCCGATCCTCCCTCAAAAATGGAGGGTCGATCTTTCTGGTTTAGGAGGTCCGACCCTGCTTAGCTGGGTGTGCGACCCTCCCCTAGAATTAAGTGTTTTTGGGTCGGTTTCATACCTGGGATCTCGATCTCCTTCATGCCCTTGGTCCATTTGACTCGACCACGATGGGTAAACCTGGTTCAAGGTAGTAAGACCGGGTTAAATTGACACGGGTCTTACATCCTAACCCATAGGGTTTCTCATCCATTCAAACATAAACTTCAACTTGAACAAAGAACTTAACCATGCACAAGCATAAATCACAATCATAAAATTTAATCACACTTGAACTACGAGGGTGATCCTGATTTTTGGAATAAATCCGTAATATGTAGGCAATCTGATGGATACAGATTCGGTTCAATGATATCAAACCACTTGGTTTGGTTCGATTTAACAAATAGAGTCTAGCATAGGAAAGGTATAGGAGACCGATTTCGATCGGGCGGTTTGGGTGCCTAACCCCTTCCCATAATCGTAACCTGACGTTTACCCAATCTCTGATGGACCAGAAATCCAATCTAAGGGTCATGAGTCAATCGAAGTCTTACCTTGGGGTGAGATTTCACATTTCTAAGGTCCTAGATCTTAATCTAGGTGGCGACTTATAAAATTTCCATTTTTGTCCTCACAGTGGCGACTCCGCTGGGGATATAAACGTCAGACTCCTAAATGAAAACTTTCCTTGTGTGAATTGGATGCTAGCTCTTAGGATACTATATTTATGGTTGTATAATATTTTATTGGGGGGAATGGGTTCAGTCACACATTCGTACGAGTAGCCGAATCGGGTCCCATGCATATGGGGCAGCCCGCTAGGAGAAACACACAACCTTGACCTGTACTTTGTGAGACCACGACAGGCGAGCAGCCTCTAACGAGCGTTTCTTGGGTCTACCCGAGAATGCGTTATGCTACTCCCCATCGCTTGGATCCTTGCAACATAGTATATAAAGGTATTGGGGGCTCATTATTCATCGTACATTCGGTGATAGGTTACCCCGTCCTTATCAAGGTGGCCTTTTCTGTCCTAACCCAGATTGTAGCCTAATGTTTGTTATTTTTGGTTCATCCCTGAACCGACCCAATAAAATCTGCTTAACCATGACATCCATGCTCGAGATGTCAAATTTCTGCCCGTTTTTGTCCTCGATTGGTCAACATGTTAGAATCTACACGATGAGCATCTTGAACTCTCACCCATTGGGAGTATGAGGTATGTATACACCTGTTCTACATCATAATAGACGGTCACTATACACCCTCCATTAAGTAAGCTCGATGTGTCGAATCTCTCATTGTTAACACGTCGATTTTAAAAAAATGAATAGAAAATCCCTGTCAAGACATAGACACCATGGTCAAGAAAAAATTTACTAGTTTGTTCATCCATGAACCGCTTTTGCTAATCATCCTTAATAAGGACGACGGATTAATATATCCACTTCAATTTCATCGAATTCGGTAATCCAATTGGCCAGACCTTGGTACCACTGATTATCCATTTTGGAATCACGAGGTCCCAAGACTGAACACATGGCTTAATCAAATTTAATTAAATTGACTCGGATAATGTTTACCCAATCGCCCTTATGAGGGAGCTAACCTTGTTTGGTTAAGTCATCTTTGATTGTACATGTGACTTCTTCCACTCCTCTAGATGTCTAGAATCTTGATATTTCTCCATTGGGTTTCAATGCCTTTGGAAAAGTGAATCAAACTGCAACCATATCCACCCTTTTAGGGTGAGAGGCCCCTACAACTAGGAATTATCTTGATCTCCCACTTTGAGATCCATCCATGTTATCTTTCTAAATGAATCAACGGAAGCCATGATTCTAGATCTTGATTGAACATCAAATTTTATAAGAAAGGAGGCAACCAGATTTGGGAACACAATCAGTAACTTAGTCAATCTGGTCCAATAGAGCATTCAATTTAGGCAGCGACAAGCACCTATACCTGAAAAAGTTTTCAATATTCCCGTACAGTTATTCCTTGGGCTTACTCAAATATCATATTCAGTTCATCTCATAATCAAGGAGAGTTTTAGCCCCTAGGCGAATCCAATCATTGTTCTCAATGTACCTTAGAATTAAGGAATGATTCAGCCCCTAGGCAAATCCAATCATAGTTCTCAATGTACCTCAGAATTAAGGAAAGATTTTATCCCTAGGTAAATCCAATCATAGTTCTTGATTCATCTCTGAATTAAGGAGAGATTCAGCCCCTAGGCAAATCCAATCATAGTTCTCAATGTACCTCATAATTAAGGAAAAATTATGTCCCTAGTAAATCCAATCATCGTTCTCGATTCACCTCAGAATTAAGGAAAGATTCTGTCCTTAGTAAATCTAATCACTGTTCTCAATGTACCTCAGAATTAAGGAAAGATTCTGCCCCTAGGCAAATCCAATCATAGTTCTCAATGTACCTCAGAATTAAGGAAAGATTCAGGCCCTAGCAAATCCAATCATAGTTCTCAATGTACCTCAGAATTAAGGAAAGATTCAGCCCTTAGGCAAATCCAATCATAGTTCTCGATTCACCCCTGAATTAAGGAGAGATTCAGCCCCTAAGCAAATCCAATCAACATTCTCGATTCACCTTTGAATTAAGGAGAGATTCGGCCCCTAGGCAAACCCAATTATTGTTCCCTATTCACCTTTGAATTAAGGAAAGATTCAGCCCCTAGGCAAATCCAATTATTGTTCCCTATTCACCTTTGAATTAAGGAAAGATTCAATCCCTAGGCAAATTCAATTATTGTTTCCTATTCACCTTTGAATTAAGGAAACATTCAGTCCCTAAGCAAATCCAATTATTGTTCCCTATTCACGTTTGAATTAAGGAAAGATTCAGCCCCTAGGCAAATCCAATCATAGTTCTCGATTCATCTCTGAATTAAGGAATGATTCAGCCCCTTGGTAAATCCAATCACCATTCTTGATTCACCTTTGACTTAAGGAGATATTCAGCCCCTAGGCAGGTCCAATCATCATTTCGATTCATCCAGAATTAAGGAAAGATTCAGCCCCTAGGCAGATTCAATTACATCTAGTTCATCTCAGAATCAAAGAAATATTCAGCCCTAGATTCAACCACTATTTCTGGTTTATCTCAGAACTGAAGAAAGGTTTAACCCCTAGGCAGGTTCAATCATCACTCCCAGATTATGTTAAAATGGAGAAGGCATTCGGCCCCTAGGCCTTTTCACCCTTCACCCCCCATTTAGGTTCTGATTCATGTCGAAACTAGGAAAAATTCCATTCATCTGAATTTAATTAGCCACTAGGCTTATCCAACCATCAACTTTGTTAGGGTTCTGATTCATGTCGAAACTAGAAAAAGTTCCATTCATCTGAATTCAATTAGCTACTAGGCTTATCCAACCATTAACTTTGGTTAAGGTTCTGATTCATGTTGGAACTAAGAAGAGTTCCATTCATTTGAATTTAATTAGCCCCTAGGCTTGTCCAACCGTCAACTCCTGTTCAGGTTCCAATTCATGTTGAAACTAAGGAATGTTCCATTCATTTGAACTCAATGGGAGCATGAGTTAGCCTCTAGGCCTGTTCAACCATTACCTCTGGCCCACATTCCACTTTATAAAGGAATCAAAGAGAGTTTCAATCATTTCAACTCAAGCAATCCTTGACCCTAGCAATTAGAGCCATGTCCATGACTGTCAACCTTGATCTCTATCAATCAAGGACCAATTCAAAGTCAATCTTGATCTCTATCAATTAGAGACCAGTTTATAGTTAACCTTGTCTCTATTAATCGGAGACCGATTCAAAATCAATCTCTGGCTCTATCAATTAGAGCCCGATCCATGTCCATTATAGCCCAGTGCTAAAAGTTAGGATCGCTCATCAAGAATGGCGAATGAGAAGCATTCCTCATTTTCTGTCAGTAAAGATCAATTCCAGATTCTGTAGTCATCAGGAGACCATGAAATTTCAGCTATGATAGTGCTATCCCATCTCGGGCATTTCTGTCACATTGGCCAAGGAAATGCTAGAATCCAAAGAGTTGCCTTCATATTTCTCATTGTTCAAAGAGAGGGAATGAAATTTTCCCGAGCAGTAGGGTAGACCAAAGATGAGATCCGATATGCCCCAGGCTAGGATAGGAACCAGAATCATGAATTGGGTATGGTTCAATGAGGAAAGCTCTTGAGCCCTAAGTTGGGCATGAACCAAATTGACCTTGGACCCAAATTGAGTGTGGTCCAATGAGGAAAGCCTTTAAGCCCTAAGTTGGGCATGAACCAGATTGAACATGGATCCAAATTGAGTGTGGTCCAATGAGGAAAGCCATTGAGCCCTAAGTTGGTCATGAACTAGATTGACCTTGGACCCAAATTGAGTATAGTCTAATGAGGAAATCCATTATTCCCTAAACTGGGGCATGAGTCAAATTGACCTTGGACCCAAACTGAGAGTGGTCTAATAAAGAAATCCATTGAACCCCCCAAGCCAAGGCATAAACTAGTCTAATCTTGGACTTAAAATGGTGTAGTGAAATGGCGATACCCCTTGATCCCCAAGTTAGGGCATAGGCTAAAATGATTTTGAACTCAACCAGAAGCAGTCCATTGATGAATCCATTGAACCCCAAACTGGGGCATGAGAAAGAGTAACCTTGAGCTTAAAAAGCAATAGTCCGGTTATGAATGGATCCCAAACTGGAAAAAAAAAGAGAAAATTGTATGGAACCCTAAAAGATAGGCATCTTGCACCTATTGATAGAGGGACATGATGAGTCTTACTGTTAGAGGTCTGAAGGAAGATATATTCCCACAACAACTGAAGGTGGTCGTCGAAGGCGTTATGCCCAACTCGAGCTACTTGGACAAACTAGTTGTTTCAACTTTTTATTATCAGTATTCGATAGGTCATCCATGTCTGGGTCCAAGATTGATATGTTTGTTGATAAGTCCAGTACAATCTACCCTATAAGTAAAAGAAAATCACCCCATTTGGGATTTCAAACTCTGTGCTTTGTCTCTTCCAGACATTTCCTCCCAGTTTCATACATCCTCCTATTCTACGTGCGCAGTCAATTCTGACTCTGAAGATGATTAAAACGATGAGCCATCTCTTGAACTTCTACGCCACCCGGCCTCTTGAGAAAGAAAGGTCCAACCCGTCTGGGAAAGCTTTAAATGATCAACCGAGAGACATAAGAGTACTTTCAAGAAACATGTATTGGAGAAGTTGCCATTTGTTCTACCTATGAAAAGATTCCAAGGAAAGCATTAGATAGTAACAGATCATATCAATAGGTCAGCCGATCAGTACAAATGAGTGGAGGACAGATGTGCCACCAAAAGGATAGAAATTTCAAAGTTCTTACAAAGTACATCATCTATAAGCAAGAGATACATGATGAATGATCAATCTCAAAATCAAAGAATGAGGTCATAAAAATACCAAAAAAAAAAAAAAAAGCAAAAGAAAATTTCAAGCCCATGTTTTATCTACATCAATAATGGGAGGTAGTCACATCAGACAAAAGGTGATGATTAACTTCCAGAAGACAGCATACGGATTCACCATTCAGATAAAATCAAATACTAGATGAGCAATCATAAATGTTCATAAAGTTTATAGAAGATCAGAGTACTAATTGGGGCAAAGATGTTCTATCTGATTGGAAATGTTTGGAAGAAGAAGATTCAAATCCAATATTGAAAGTCATGATTCAACTTTGTGATCAAGCGAAGCACTGCATTATGTGGCCTCCACATCCAAAAAAAAGAAAAAAAGAAAAAGAAAATAGTAAGATGTTGAATGGCATTGGAGCTCGACAGTAAGCCAATTGTTCCTCTCACTTTAAGAAGATGGTAGTTCCAATCAAAGCCTGATAGCAAGTTCAATCGTTCGTCGAGATTCACAGCATGTTGGACCGGACTTTTGATTTTGGTCAATTACACCCCTCCTTTACAGGAAACGAACTCATCACTTCTTCATCATCAGAGAAAGATTTCTCATCGGCATTAGGCTCTCTCTCCCGTCTATCAATCTGACGGCCTTCCAATGAGTCTCTATCACAAGCCCTTATTTTGATTATCAGTTTTTATGGCATTGTATCTCGTGATCATGTCATCATTTTATGTAAAAATTTATGAATCTGGCTGGAACTCTCATATGACGTTCATTACATCCGATAGCTTCCCAAGGTTCCTATAAGCCCTCTATTTCTCAAGCCAATAAAATGGGATCTTCTTGGTAAGATAAGCCCATTCTACATAAACAACCAAACACTCTCCCAATGGTAGGCCCATGTGGACAGTTTCACATCAGTCCTCCCAGTGGCCTCCGGTCAGTCAGGGGTTGACATGACACCGGATTTAGTGGGAATTCATTCATTTCCCCACCAACCGACCTTCAACACCAATACTTGGCAACAAACTTAAAGGTTTCAGGCCCAGATATGATCGCGACTGATTCGGCATCTCGATGTAGCTTGTTGAGACACGTGTTCCATTTGAACATCTCCAAGAAAGGAAAACATAATTCGGCACCATTTTTAATTTTGGTGTGGGACTGCATTTCCCTAAGGTCACTTTTAGTGATGATTCAAATAGCTGCCCGCCTATCAATGCGTATAGGTGTCAACTTAAATAGTGGGGTAAGGCTACCCATTTGTCATGAAAGTCATGCCGTTCGGACTTTCCCTAAGGGTTTTAAACCATTGGATAGGACCATAATTTTGGCATTATCCTCACCATATTAGGACTCTTTATTCAACCCAAGATGGGGTTTGCAAAAAAAATGATGAAAAAAAAATAAAGGAAGAAAAGAAACCTCAGCAAGGAAAAGCAACCCAAGAAACCTCAATGGGCAACCCATAATACCTCAGTGGTGATAGGCAACCTGATGCAACCCTAAAGCATTGCCTTCATTGGCCCTTCATAGAAAAATTCAGTGGTTCATGTGGACAAGTGTCATACCCAGTCTACCCTCCATAAGGAAAGGAACCCCTATTGTTCTCTAGTGAATCATACTCAGAGGAGTTAAACAAACCATCATCTGTTTGCCTTTTGGGCTCCATAGCATTGCCTTTCAATAAAATTCTATCTTCAAATCCTTTGTTACTAGAGCAAATTCTCATGGCTGGTTACGGATGTAGCCAAATTCATCAAATCATCAGCTCCCTCATTTTTCAAGATTCAAGAAGGGTTTATCTAAGAAGTCACTTTCTACAATCAATCTTTCAATCTTCCCTTGACCTTGGAAGTATGGTCAATTCTTGATGCAATCCAAATTCAACCTAGTTCCAACTCTGTTAGGTTGCCTGTTTCCTTCTATCATGCCCTAGCACACTACAGTAGTGGTCTGTCACAACATGCAGACACTGGGGCATAGATATACCCTATGTAGAGGATTTGAACTTGATCATGAGCATTACATCTAGGATCCATTGTTTAGCTGAAGTCACTGACTTTCCTAGTCAATAGAAGTAGGTCCATTCAAGTTGGTTGTTGCCAATTTCTTAGTTCTCCCAATCCTGTTGATGAAGAAAATTCAATGTGGTCGCTCACCTATTAGGATTTGGTCACCAAATTATCTAAAGGAACACTTCAAATCCTTTGCTCCTCGTGCCTACTTTGGGGCCATGGTTCATTAATCTTTGGCACAACAATGTTGAAAAGCCCTGAGCTGTTCATGAGCCTAGATCAAGGGCCAAAAAAAAAAAAAAAAAAAAAAAAAAAAAAAAAAAAAAAAAAAAAAAAAAAAAAAAAAAAAAAAAAAAAAGCTGTTCATGAGCCTAGATCAAGGGCCAAACCCATGTCACATTTCATCACCGCTTGGCTGTTTTACCAATTTGGTCTACCATTGTACACAATCAAAGAACTTAGTTGATCAGAATTCCCTCAAAAGTTTAACACCAAGGTCAATCAATAAAATCACTTTGGTTAGAGACTGTCAAGCTCCCCTCATTCTTGTCCAAAATCCTCGCTAGAGTTTCTTTCAATAAAATCCAACAACACCAATGTTGGCTGAAGAAAATCATTACTTTCAAATTACATGGAACCCTTCCAAGGAAGCAACCAAGTCATCACTACCGTGTTGAAATTGAGTCAAACTTGCAGTACCAAGTCATAAATGGTAAATTTCAAATCTAAGTATCATGCCAGCAAAGTCCATGACACCATTTCCATTGATGCCATGTTTTATGCCTTCACCAACAAAGCAGGGGCAAAATACTTGGAAAACTGCCAAGGAATTCACCATCATTTCAAATATGTCCAACACTCTATAGGTTCAAAGTCAAGAGACTTCCAAGATGGGTCAGATTTCAACCCTAAAGGTTCAAAGTCAACAAAGACTTCCTGTGTGGGTCACTTTCGAGCATCCTAAAGGTTCATAGCAACAAAGCTACTTAAGAGGATATTCTAGTTTCCATTCCTGAAGGTTCATAGCTATAGAGCTTCCAAGAAGGATATTCTAATTTTCAATCTCAAAGGTCCAAAGCTGGTAGGAACTTCAAAGATGAGTCATTCAGTATCACCCTATAAGTGACCTTCTGAGTTCTTGCTCATTTCAGAATCAATGGCAAATTCCTCACCCTAAAAGTGACCTTCTGAGTTCTTGCCCATTTCACAAACAAATTCAGAGCCCTAGCTCATCCAAAGTTCAAATCAATCTCAGCCTATTAGTGAATCAAATGCAGAGCCCTAGCTCATCCAAAGTTCAAATCAATTTCAGCATATTAGTGAATCAAATGCAGAGCCCTAGCTCATCCAAAGTTCAAATCAATCTCAGTCTATTAGTGAATCAAATGTAGAGCCCTAGCTCATCCAAAGTTCAAACCAGTCTCAGCCTATTAGAGAATCAAATGTAGAGCCCTAGCTCATTCAAAGTTCAAATCAATTTCAGCCTATTAGTGAATCAAATGCAGAGCCCTAGCTCGTCCAAAATTAAAATCAATCTCAGCCTATTAATGAATCAAATGTAGAGCCCTAGCTCATTCAAAGATCAAGTCACTCTCAGCCTATAAGTGAATCAAATGCAGAGCCCTAGCTTATTCAGAAAATCAATCTCAGAATCTCAATCAAAAGAGCCTCAGTTCAATCAAAGAAAAGACATCAAGTCTTCCATCCAGACAAATCAAAGCCGAGCCCAAGCTCATGCAATCAGCCTTGTATTCACAGCCTAGCTTCATACAAGAAGAGGTTTATCAGCCTACAAATGGATCAAGCCGGGTCCAAGCCCAGACATACCTTGCATTGAGTTCCACCTCAGCAAGAAGAGGTTCCCAGCCTACAAATGAGCCTTGTATTCACAGCTTAGCTCCGTACGAGAAGAAGTTTATCAGCCTACAAATGGATCAAGCCTGGTCCAAGCCCACACATACCTTGCATTGAGTTCCACCTCAGCAAGAAGAGGTTCTCAGCCTATAAATGAGCCTTGTATGCACAGCTTAGCTCCGTATGAGAAGAGGTTTATCAACCTACAAATGGATCAAGCCGGGTCCAAGCCCGCACATACCTTGCATCATGAGTTCCACCTCAGCAAGAAGAGGTTCACAGCCTACAAATGAGCCTTGTATTCATAGCCTAGCTCCATACAAGAAGAGGCTTATCAGCCTACAAATGGATCAAGCTGGGTTCAAGCCCGTGAGTACCTTGCATCATGAGTTCCACCTCAGCAAGAAGAGGTTCCCAGCCTAAAAATGAGCCTTGTATTCACAGCCTAGCTTCGTACAAGAAGAGGTTTATCAGCCTATAAATGGATCAAGCCGGGTTCATGCCCGTGAGTACTTTGCATCATGAGTCTCACCTCAGCAAAAAGAGGTTCCCTGCCTACAAATGAGCCTTGTATTCACAGCCTAGCTTCATATAAGAAGAACAATCATCAATTTTCCAAGAAGAGTAAACTTTTTTGCCAGTCGAACTACGTTCTGGGCTTGATTTCTAGGACACACTTAGAATACGTAGGCAGTTTAGGATGAATTACCCTAAGTGCAGCCCAATAAACAATCTCACTCATATCCCAAAAATTTGGTTCTTTTATCTTCAGCCTTCAATTGGTAACAATCTCGGCTAAAGAGGGGCATCTGTAAGCACCCGATTTTTGCCACCCTCTGCATAAGTGAACGAATATGGCAGGTTTCTAGCCTTTAACCCAAAGATTTGTGATTCTCTACTGAACCCCACAGCAGGATCATGGGCTATTATCTACTTGGATGAATAGGTTGTGAAATTATCTTCGAAATGAGACTAGAATCATCAAATTCTGACTTCAAACAAGGAAGATATCACAGTTTGAAAGTACAAGGGCATTTACGTAATTATCGTATGATGCATGCATTATCATTCAAACTTCAAGACATCATATCTTGGTCATCTGATATCGGAATCAGATGATTCAAAGGCCAATATTCCTTATTTTCAGTCCTCTTCAAAGTGGATGTAAAAAATCCCGAGTAGAAGTCACCAGTGGGCCCCATGCAAGCTTTCATGCAAAATTATCGTTAGAACTTCAAAGCTTCATATCTTTGTCGTTCTACATCGAATTCAGATGATTCCAAGGCCATTATTCTTCATTTGTAATGTTCTACAATGTGGACAAAAAAAATTCATAAGTTGGCCATTTCATTTCCAAATGAGATGATTCAAGTTCCAATATTCCTCATTTTTAATGTTCTACAAAGTGAACGTAGAAAATTTAGAATAGATGGAGAGCCCTAGCTCATCCAAAGTTCAAATCAATCTCCACCTATTAGTGAATCAAATGCAGAGCCTTAGCTCATCCAAAGTTCAAATCAATCTCAGCATATTAGTGAATCAAATGCAGAGCCCTAGCTCATCCAAAGTTCAAATCAATCTCAGCCTATTAGTGAATCAAATGCAGAGCCCTAGCTCATCCAAAGTTCAAATCAGTCTCAACCTATTAGTGAATCAAATGTAGAGCCCTAGCTCATTCAATACTGGATCGAGAAGAAGGGACTGAACTTGAATGAAGCTTGGGTTGACGGGGTCTCCGCCTATGTGGATCAACACCCGGCTCGGCATTTCAAAGCCACGGTCTGCTAGCCGTTGCTTGGTGGAATAGATTCGTTATAAGAAAAGCAGCCCTTCTTCTCCTTATCCTTATCTTACTCCTTCTCCTGGAAAAGTTCATTTCTTCCGCCCTAGCTGATCGTAGACCACTCTCTCCCGGTGGTCGAGCTGATCGTAGACCACTCTCTCCCGGTGGTCGAGCTGATTTACAATCAGCCTGATTTACAACCAGCCTGCGGTCGAGCTGATCGTTGACCACCGTTGCGCTAACGCCCCATTATATAGGGTGGTCGTAGATCAGCTTTTCTTGCTGGGCCAGGATCCGAAACGAATGTTTACTTCGAAACAACTTCCTGGAGTTGGCGTGAAGTAGAGTTAGCGAATGGACCCTGTAACTAACGCAAGCTGAGACGGCTACGATGTTTCCTCGTGCGAGCGATGTCTTCCTCCTGCGAGTGATGTCTTTCTTGCCTTCGGCAACCTTCGGGATGCTACCTCACCTATCTATCGGCCAAAGTTCAAATCAATCTCAGCCTATTAGTGAATCAAATGCAGAGCCCTAGCTCATCCAAAATTAAAATCAATCTCAGCCTATTAATGAATCAAATGTAGAGCCCTAGCTCATTCAAAGATCAAGTCACTCTCAGCCTATAAGTGAATCAAATGTAGAGCCCTAGCTTATTCAGAAAATCAATCTCAGAATCTCAATCAAAAGAGCCTCAGTTCAATCAAAGAAAAGACATCAAGTCTTCCATCCAAACAAATCAAAGTCGAGCCCAAGCTCATGCAATCAGCCTTGTATTCACAGCCTAGCTTCATACAAGAAAAGGTTTATCAGCTTACAAATGGATCAAGTCGAGTCCAGGCCTGGACATACCTTGCATTGAGTTCCACCTCAGCAAGAAGAGGTTTCCAGCCTACAAATGAGCCTTGTATTCACAGCTTAGCTCCGTACGAGAAGAGATTTATCAGCCTACAAATGGATCAAGCCGGGTCTAAGCCCACACATACCTTGCATTGAGTTCCACCTCAGCAAGAAGAGGTTCCCAGCCTATAAATGAGCAATGTATTCACAGCTTAGCTCCGTACGAGAAGAGGTTTATCAGCCTACAAATGGATCAAGCTGGGTCCAAGCCTACACATACCTTGCATCATGAGTTCCACCTCAGCAAGAAGAAGTTCCCAGCCTACAAATGAGCCTTGTATTCACAGCCTAGCTCCATACAAGAAGAGGTTTATCTGCCTACAAATGGATCAAGCTGGGTTCAAGCCCGCGAGTACCTTGCATCGTGAGTTCCACCTCAGCAAGAAGAGGTTCTCAGCCTAAAAATGAGCCTTGTATTCACAGCCTAGCTTCTTACAAGAAGAGGTTTATCAGCCTATAAATGGATCAAGCCGGGTTCAAGCCCGCGAGTACCTTGCATCATGAGTCTCACCTCAGCAAAAAGAGGTTCCCTGCCTACAAATGAGCCTTGTATTCACAGCCTAGCTTCATATAAGAAGAACAATCATCAATTTTCCCAGAAGAGTAATCTTTATTGCCAGTCAAACTACGTTCTGGGCTTGATTTCTAGGACACACTTAGAATACGTAGGCAGTTTAGGATGAACTACCCTAAGTGCAGCCCAATAAACAATCTCACTCATATCCAAAAAATATGGTTCTTTTATCTTCAGCCTTCAATTGGTAACAATCTCGGCTAAAGAGGGGCATCAGTAAGCACCCCATTTTTGTCACCCTCTGCATAAGTGAACCAATATGGCAGGTTTCTAGTTTTTAACCCAAAGATTTGTGATTCTCTACTGAACCCCACAGCAGGGTCATGGGCTATTATCTACTTGGATGAATAGGTTGTGAAATTATCTTCGAAATGAGACTAGAATCATCAAATTCTGACTTCAAACAAGGAAGATATCGCAGTTTGAAAGTACAAGGGCATTTACGTAATTATCGTATGATGCATGCATTATCATTCAAACTTCAAGACATCATATCTTGGTCATCTGATATCGGAATCAGATGATTCAAAGGCCAATATTCCTTATTTTCAGTCCTCTTCAAAGTGGATGTGAAAAATCCCAAGTAGAAGTCACCAGTGGGCCCCATGCAAGCTTTCATGCAAAATTATCGTTAAAACTTCAAAGCTTCATATCTTTGTCGTTCTACATCGAATTCAGATGATTCCAAAGCCATTATTCTTCATTTGTAATGTTCTACAAAGTGGACAAACAAAAATTTTGGGAAGAAGTCTCCGAAAGGTCCCATGCAAAAGTACAAATGGAAATGGTCATTTAATCTTCGAAAATTCATATTTTGATCAACCCATATCCAAATCAAATAATTTCAGCTTCTTTATGTTCCATTTTCAGTATTATACAAAGTGGACGTAAAAAAATCTCGGATAGAAGTCTCTGAAGGATCCCATGCAGAATGGTCAGTCAAATTATCAATAATTGGCCTGTTTAAACTTTAAAAATTCATAAGTTGGTCATTTCATTTCCAAATGAGATGATTCAAGTTCCAATATTTCTCATTTTTAATGTTCTACAAAGTGAACGTAGAAAGTTTGGAATAGATGCTATCGAAAAATTCTATGTGGAAGGGTGACAGAAATGGACTATGAAATGTCAACCTTAGTCCAAACTAGCTTAATCCAGCTTAGTCTAACTTAGCCCGACTTAGCTCAGACCAGTCCAGACCAATTATGTCAATCTATATGCATGCATTTCTTTTATATATGTATAATATATAATATATTATTATATATAATACATATATATATATATATATATATATATATATATATATATATATATATATATATATCTTATGGATATATTATATGTATTAATATATATATATATATATACACATATATATTAGGAAAGGAGGAAAGAGAAGCCATAGGAAAGAGAATGGGAGAAAGAAAAAAAGAAAGAGAGAGAAATAAAAAAAAAAAAAAAGAAATGATTCCCCTTCACGTTTTCTAGAAAGAAAACATGAAAGAGAGAGGGAAAAAGAAAAACAAAAGGAAGGAAAGAGGAAGGAAAGAAAAAAAAGAAAAAAAGAAGAAAAAGAAAAAAAAAGAAATATTTTCTAAGAAAGAAAATGTGAAAAAGAGGGAGAAAAAAAAAGAAGGAATAAGAAAAGGAAAGAAGAAAGAAAGGAAAGAGAGAAGGAATTTTCTAGAAGAAGGAAAGAGAGAAAGGAAAGAGAAAATGGATTTTCAAGAAGAAGAAGGAGAAAAAGGAAAGAAATAAAGAAGAAAAAACGTGGGAAGGAAGAAAAGAAAGGAAAAAAGAAAAATAGAAAGAAAGGATTTTCTAGAAGAAAAAGAAGAAAAGGAAGGAAGAAAGAAGAAGGAAAGAAGAAGAGAGGATTTTCTAGAAGAAGGAAAAGAAGAAAACGTGTGGAATAGGGTAGGAGAAGAGAAAAGGGAAGGAAGAGAAGAAAGGAAAGAAGAAAAAAGGAAGAAAAAAATATTTTCTAGAAAAAGAAGAAAAGGAAAGAAGGATCTTCTAAAAAAGGAGAGAAAAATATAAATAGGCAAGAGAAGAGAGAGGAGGGTCTCTTTTTTCAGACCATAGAGAGAGGAGAACGTGAGTGAGGGAGAGGAGAACGTGAGTGAGAGAGAGAAAATGTGAGAGAGGGAGAAAGAAAGAGAGAAGAAAAGAGAAAAGAAAGAAAAGAGAAGAAGAAAAGAGAGAAAGAGAAGAGAGAGAGAAGCAGAAGAGAGGAGAAGGAGGATTCGCATTCAAAGGGGGTTGATACAACCTCCAATCACCCTTCATCAATGATTTTGCTTGATTTGAGCACAAGGTTAGTACTCTAAATAAATTTAGAGGTCGTTAGAATGCTCGAATGCCAATTTTGCTTGAAAAAAGGCTAATTTCCATGAAATCTTAGTCATGAATGTTCTATTACATGCTTGTTAATGTTAAGATGCCTATGTCTAACATTTTTCATGAATGATAATTTATCTAAGCTATTCAATGATAAATTTTTTAATGATATAGAATGATGTTTAATGTTTTTTGCAAATTTCATAAAGTGGTTTTCTGATCTGAAAATTCTAGATTTAGGATTCAAACTTAGGACGTACATCACATGTATTTTTTTTTTAAGCTTTTGAAGCCCAAATTTTTATGGGAGTCTCTCTAATATGTTAGAAGACTACCCTAAAAATTTCGTTCCATTTGGAATTGGGAAAATATATAAAAAAAATTTGTCTTTGACATTGCTATTTTTCTCGGATGTAATGCAATCCTCCATCAGAAAGTCTCTAGACAAAGGTCTTATGGCTATAATCAGAAAATCTACTTCATAAAAACTCTTTAGACATAAACATCTTCTAAAAAATGGCTTTGATTTCATATTTTTTCAATTTTTTTTTTAATTGATATCAATTTTTATGTGCATAGTGTTCTGATTTTGAATCTGTCATGATGTACTGATTTGCATGATTGAAAAGAGTCATTTTTCACAAAGAAAATATACTGTTTTAACTTGCTTTTTCTTGATGAAATTTTATATCAGACAGTTATCTACATAGAAATATATTTGTATTTAATTTTCATTAAGAATAGAATTTTATTTAGAATTTATGGTGCAACTGGTCAAACATCTGGAACAGAATTGACTAGTGCACATGTTCGGTCTTAGGGTATATCATTGACCTATTTTTGCTTTCTATTGGGATTCAAATCCTTCATATGAAATATAATATATTAATTCATCTTTCTATGAAAAAAAGTTGAGCCTGATTTGAGTTTTGAAAGACCTACTTATGGTCATTCTTGTGTAATGTGACAAATCTGAATACAGTTCATAGTTTTGTCCATTATCTGAAACCTTGTGTCACAATTTTAATAGTTTTAAGTCGTTAATCTTCCCAAATTTCTTCATAAAAATTTTGATAATGTTTTTCTTGAATATATGTTTTTTTTTTTTTTTGATAATTTTGCACTTTTCAAAAAAAATTTCATTGATGTCTCATTCATTATAACATCAATGATTGTTTAAGTGAATTCTGCCATATTTGGATAAATGACTATATTTGGAGCATTCAGATACTTTATTTGAATTTTGCATACCATGTTTGCCACATTTCATGTATTGCTATTTTTGGTAGAATAGATAAATTTTTACCATATTTTAACAAAATCTTAATAATTACTATTTTTAAGTCTTACTATGCTTAGAAAATAGCATATAAGATCTTTCATTTTTTTTAAAATTCATGTCATATATGCATTCTATGATTGGTACTTACAATATTTATATATAGATGCATATTAGATCTTGCCATATTAGATCTTATCATGCTTAAATCTTGCCATGCTTAGATCTTACCATATTAGGCTCTTGTCTTATTTGCAATACATGCCATATTTGAAAGATTTTTAACAATCTTACTGTATGTGAATTTTTTGTCATAAATATTTTATATGTGATATTTAGATAGAATATTCTATTTTTGGCAATAACTTACTTTCTACTGCATCCTAGTTGAATTGCCATATTTGTACACCTAGCAAACATATTAGGTGTGGGGACGTGCATTTAGGCACCCACATTCTTAGGAAGGGCATAACGGGAAATAATAAAAATCTTAATAAAGAAAGAGAATGTTTTGCCAAACTTTCCAAAATTAAAGCTTAGGTTGAAAAGGGTAATTCAGGATGATTTTGGCCCTTGGTAAACCCTGAACCTAGAATAGGTTCTTAACCCTAAACCTAGAATAGGTTCCAAATCCTAAACCTAGAATACGTTCTCAACCCTAAACCTAGATTAGGTTCTCATTTTTTAACCTAGAATAGGTTATTTAGTTCGAACTACACGGATTCTGATTCCTAGGGCAAACCTAGGATACATAGGCTATTTGGGAGAATCCCAAATTTGGATCCAAACCTCAGTCCACTTGGATTATCCATAGATCCACTAGGATATTTAACCATTTCCACCCACCATTCCCGAACTACGTAGATTTTGATTCCTAGTTCAGACCCTAGGATACGTAGGCTGTAAAACCCGTACTCCGTAAACCCAGTCTAAACCTTGGTTTTGTGTCGTAGTAGGTTTTCCGATCATCACCGGGCCAGACGGGACGAGCGGATGACAAACAGGTATGAAATCGGACCAAAGACGACCAAATAGTCATCATTTTATGTGGACCGGTCGATGGTACCGGTCTTGGTACCGGTCGACCGCTATGACCTGCGCAGCTAAGTGTGGGAACCTGGAAATTGGTCTCTGCGGGTCCCATTTTCCTGATTTCGAATCCTAAAAGTTTCCTAATCCTAGTAGGGTTACTAAACCTTAAATCTAGCCTATAAATACACCCTTAAGCCTCCTCAAATCCTTTCCATTGTCTCTCACAAACCCTAGAGAAGAGAAAGACGTTGGAAAGGAGAAGGAGCTAGGAAGAAGAAGAAGGTGCCGCCATTACCGTTCGACGACGCTCACACTACGCCAGTCAACGGTAAGTGTTTGAATCAATCTTCTTACCCTATGTTAGTTGTGTGGGTGGATCAATACCATGCAAAGTAGGTATTGATCTAAAACCCTAATTGGACCTTAAACCCTAAGTTGCCGTCAAACTCTAGATTCGAGTTTCGAGATGATATTCATCGAAACGAGACTTGAATGAGTTGGGGATAACTCTAACTCCAAGTTTAGACTTAGAATGGATAGGAGAAACCTTGGAAATCCATGGAGGATTATCGACGGCAGTCGAAAACCCATGTATGGTCTTCCGGAGACATACCGGTCGACTATACTATGTGCAACCGGTATGTTGCCACCGGTATCCCTCGGGAGGCTGGTCTGTGGGGACCGGCTGACCATACCGGTCGCCAGTCTTTCCCACAGAGCTGCAACCGGTACATGCCACCGCTCAGCTCTGTGAGGGTGTTTTGTAACCGTGTTGGTTTTCGACCAACATGAAACCCTAAACAATATATTCTAATGAGACCCTAATAATATTGTAGGACTTTGTGACATATCGTTTGGATCTTGCGACGTGGAGCAAGTTATCGAACGAGCGTCAGGTAAGGGAATCTGACCTAAACCTAATAATTAATGGACAGTAAGTTGTTGTTAATTACCTGAATATATATGATGTGATGTTTGTGCATATTCACATGCCATCCTTTACTTTCAGTTATTATTATTGTTCATGCATTGATAGGATGTGATTGTTAAGCATGTGATTGTTTTCGTTAGTGTGTGGAGTGGGGCATGGGCCTGGGATCGCTCCTAACACTAGCACCTTTTGTAATATTCTGTCTTAACATGCTTGGTACGGGTGGGGCATCAGGGGAAGGTCGTGGTACGGTGGTCTCCGATGTCGATGCTGGCCTGGCCATGGTTATGTGGCATTGTGGTCTCCGAGGTCGACGCTGGCTTGTCCACGATGCTTTAGCTCTATCTCTATGCCGTAGGGAGTTATGTTGGGATAGGGTCTACCTACGTATTGTTCTATCCTAGTGTGTTAGTTGCGGATATGGTATCAAGGGAGGTACGGGGATGCATTAGCTCTATCTCTATGCCGTAGACGGCTGTGCTGGGATAGAGCCTACATTGATGACATATAGGATTGGTTAGTTGCGAGTCCAGTTTGTGAGCCCTGGCCAGTAGGGGCTTAGGTACTGGTATGGGTAGAGTATCAGGGCAGGTACGTGGGTATCTTAGCTCTATCTCTATTCCATGATGGGTGCATGTGGGCCGATGGGGGTGTGATCCATGAGGTGCCACACACTCGTTTATAGAGGTGCGGGGGCCACCAAACCTTTCTATAGCACATTGCAAACTTAAAACCAGACCACAACATAAAATGATTGTTACTCATGCATAATATTGTGAAACTGTCTGATTGCCTTACTGAGCTAAGTTGTGAGCTCACCCTTTGTGTACACATTGTTTTAGATGTTGATGTAGGTTACACTGTTGACGACTATGTGAACGCTCCGGCGTATGGTGACGTTGCTGCTTTGAGTGTACAGGCACGAGAGGACGAGCATGACGCTTCATGCGAGTGCCCTTTCTGCGTGTACGTTTGATGGGATTTTTATTTATTTCTTTCTGTTATTTTCGGTTGGATTAAATGGATGTACGGATATTATTTATGTGTTTGAATTTGAATAATTAGATATTTTATTTAATTTATCAATAGATACTCAGTTTATTCTATTTAAAGTCTTTTGCTATATATTTATATTCTGATTGTGGTTATGTGTGATGGTTTGTATGAGTGGACACGGCCTATTCGAGATCCTAGTGTGAACCATTGGTTCAATGACGGTTCACTCACACCATTCTGGTTGGATCAGAATTGGGGTGTGATAACTTGGTATCAGAGCAAAGAAATGCTTAACCAGATTAGGACGGGTGGTGTCGGTGTAAGAAATGACGGGCAACCAACCAAGCCTGTCGAACGCCGCTCGTACGTCGAACCGGTCTAATTGCTCCAAGTTAACCCGCCGCCCGGATTCAATGCTTTTGTTATCGAACCACGGGAACCGAGCTTGTGCCTCTATGGAACGAAACCAGTGCTTGTCAAGCTGGGGAACTGGTGGCTGGGGAGCACGTGAGTTCGAGCCGTGAGGACGTTTCCCAAGGGTGCGTCGTGGAGCCATATTAATCTGCAAAACAAAAGAAAACAAGATAAAATGTTAGAAATTATCGAAATTTCGGCAGCATAACGACTGTAATTCAAGAAAAAGCCCCGAACTCACCCAAAAACATGGGGATGAGGACTTACGTAACCCCCACACTCTTCAACAAACCAATCACCGGTAAATACAATAATAAATTTCAAGAAATTAAGAAAAATCAAGAATTTTCGAAAATTTTGGAAAACCTAGGTCAAAAGGTGTAAAAATTAGATTTTTATCAAAACCGTTCGGTGAAACCCCAAATTGGTTGAGGGCTTTTGCTCTTGGGGGTCCCTAAACCCTTTCCAAGTCGAAGGAAAAGAGTTCCTATGGTTGAAACATCTCGAACAATGAAAAACCTAAATTTCTACATATAGACGATATGGAAAATTTGTAAAAACATGAGAGAGAGGGAAGAGACCTACCTGGAGACGATGTGCTAGGTCTTGAATGGAAGGAATCGACTTCAAATAGCACCGGTCGGACTGTAGAAACTCGGAACCCAGAGGAAAGTCGCCACCGGAGAGAAAGAAGAATGAAAAAGTGAGAAATTTCTCACTTTTTCGTGATTTTAAAGCCAATCTGGGCATACCGGTCGACGGTTTTGCCTATACTGGTCGATCGGTATCTCCCCAGAGGTGCGACCGCTATGTCTCGGTCAGAATTTTAATTCTTACCAGCCGACTATACCGGTCGCAACCCTGTATACAGAGGTGCGACCGGTATGTTGCGACCGGTATGCACCAAAAAAGTTAGAAAATTTTCTAAATTTTTTTTTAAAATTGGTGTAAATCGAAATTTTACTTCTCGACTATTTTCCTTGTATTATTCAAGACTAACACTACTATTATTTTGGTTCTCACGTGTTATGTCTTCTTCTCAGATCCAAACAGAATAGTCTGAGATGGTGGGAGAAAACGGTCGTAGGGGTCGGAAGCGTCATCAGGCCAGGATGCGCCTAGAGGAGGAACAGGTTGAACAAGACCATGTTAGAGAGCCAAGTCCGGGAGTGGAGGAGGAACAGGTTCCAAAAGTACCAACAAATTTATCGGGACCACCTCACAGCGATTCAGAGACTATTTTTACAAACCTGGTCTATCAGATGCAAGCTCAACAGAAGGAGTTCCTGAGCGAGGTACTGAAGATGCTCAGGCCATCGGGTTCGGTTCCCACTGATAGTATGCCTGAGTCTGGAGAGAAAATTCCTTCACAACCGATGCAGGGTAGCCCAAGACCGATGGGCCAAGCTCAGAATGTACCACCACCGCATCAGTTTCCGTCGCCTTCTGTTTACCCGGGAGCTTATCCGTATCCACCACCATGGTACGGAGCAGACACGCAGGGACAACATGATCTGAGTAGGGCGGTGGATAGATTCCTGAAGTTGAAGCCTTCATCATTCACTGGTAGAACAGGGAAGCCATTGTGGCCAGCACAGTGGGTTGCAGAGATGGAGAAGAATTTTCGTCTGATGACATGTACAGAGGAGGAAAAGGTTTTATTTGCTACTTACATGCTAAGAGAAGATGCAAATGCTTGGTGGAATTCTACATGGGCATATCTGGAGACTAAGTATACACTGGTGGGTTGGGAAGTGCTTAAAACTGCCTTCTTCGATAAATACTTTCCGAAAGTTTCAGAGATCAAATGGAGAATGAGTTTCTCAACCTGCAGCAATCTCAGTCGACCGTGGATGCTTATCAGCAGAGGTATGAAGAACTATTCTTCTTCGCACCGGCAAGTATGCAAGAGGAAGAGACCAAGACACATAGGTTCACCATGGGACTACGTGGAAGCATCAGAGAGAACATCTTGGGTTTGGACAAGAAGATCTACAATGAGGTTGTGCAGGTTGCAAGGGTGATAGAGTCCAGTCAAAGGGACAGCTTCTTCGCTCAGAACAGGGGAGTGAAGAGACCTGCTAGTGAGAGTTCGGGTGGCGGTAATACTAAACCATTCTGCCCATACAGGGCTCAGACCGCTACAATGCCTGCAAGGAACAATGCGGCACTACCTGTGCCACCGAATGCTGGATTCAACCCAAATATCAAGTGTTTCAATTGCCAGCAGGTGGGTCATATTGCAAGGACCTGCACTCTACCGAAAAAGCAACCTCCTCAGCAAGGAAGAGTTTATGCGGTCACCACTGAAGAGGCAACTACATCACCTGATGTGGTCACTGGTACGACTCTACCCCTTACTTTTTGGCTTATCTTTATCATTTGTGTGTATGCGCATATAGACTAAGGGATGATAAAAAATTTCAGGAATTGTAAATATAGCTGGTATACCCGCCAGAGTATTATTTCACTCTGGGGCCATGCACTCCTTTGTTTCGATTTCTTTTGGGAAGCGAATGGAGTTACCAATCAAGCATTTGAACCCAAGCTTGATAGTTCGCTCTCCACTAGGAGTCGAAGTGGCTTTGACTGAATATTATGGACCATGTACTATATGTATTGAGGGCCGAGACTTAGAAGCAAGCCTAGTACTACTCGAGATGGCAGACTTTGATGTCATTTTGGGAATGGATTGGCTAGGCCATCATTCGGCCGTCCTATTATGTGGAGAAAGGAAGCTTGTGCTTACTGACAAAAGGGGAAGGGAATATAGCTTCACTGGGATCAGGCTATCTAGGAAGCGGAAGCTGATTCTCTCTGCCCTAAAAGCCAAGCAATGCTTAGAGAAAGGGGGAGTGGGGTATCTAGTATCTGTAGTCGACATCACGGCAGAGTCACTCAAGATGGAAGATATAGATGTGGTTCGAGAGTTCCCAGATGTATTTCCAGATGAGCTTCTAGGTCTACCGTCGGACAGGGCTACAAAGTTTGTAATAGACCTTATGCTAGGTTCGGCGCTGGTGTCCAAAGCACCATACAAGATGGCCCCTACCGAGTTGAAGGAGTTGAAGACCCAGTTACAAGAATTGTTAGATAAGGGTTTCATACGACCTAGCATATCACCTTGGGGAGCACCGGTACTATTCGTCAAGAAGAAGGGCGGAAGTGTAAGGCTATGCATTGACTATCGTGAACTGAACAAGTTGACGATCAAGAATCGGTATCCTTTGCCTAGAATCGACGATCTGTTCGATCAATTACAGGGTGCAAAGGTTTTCTCGAAGATTGATCTCCGATCGGGGTATCACCAACTGAAGATCAAGGCCGGAGATATTCCGAAGACTGCTTTCAGGACGAGGTATGGGCATTATGAGTTTCTAGTTATGTCTTTCGGGTTGACCAATGCTCCAGCGTCCTTTATGGAACTGATGAACCGAATGTTTCATGATATGTTGGACACTTCGGTCTCGTATTCATCGATGACATATTGATTTACTCTAAGGACATGGAGACTCATACAGCACATTTGAGGGCAGCCCTACAACGGCTGAGACAGGAGAAGCTTTATGCTAAGTTCAAGAAGTGTGAGTTTTGGCTGAAGGAAGTGGCCTTCTTGGGCCATGTTGTATCTGAAGACGGTATCAAGGTTGATCCAAATAAGATAGCTGCTATAGTAGGATGGGAAGCACCAAAATCTGTTGCGGAGATTCGTAGTTTCCTTGGGTTGGCTGGTTATTATAGAAGATTCGTGGAAGATTACTCCAGGATCACTGTTCCACTTACCAGACTGACCAAGAAGGGAGAGAAATTTATATGGACAGATGAGTGTGAGAAGTGCTTTCAGACTTTGAAGTCAAGACTTGTCTCTGCACCTATCTTGACCGTCCCAGAACCAAGCGTACCGTTTACTTTATATACGGATGCATCAGGGTTGGGTATTGGGTGTGTTCTGATGCAAGGAGAACAGGTGATTGCTTACGCATCAAGACAGTTAAAAGAGCATGAGAAGAACTATCCTACGCATGACTTGGAGCTAGCAGCGGTTATTCATGCAATCAAGACTTGAAGACACTACTTGTACGATGAGAAGTTTCAGATCAAGTCTGATCACAAGAGCTTAACTTATCTTTTCACTCAGAAGGATCTGAATATGAGGCAGAGGAGATGGCTGGAATTGTTGAAAGATTATGATTGTGACATCCAGTACCATCTGGATAAAGCAAATGTGGTGGCCGACGCCTTAAGCAGAAAGTGGGCATCGAAACCTGAGGCTGGACCAAGTACAAATGCTGCATTATGTGCCGCAGCTTCAAGTTCAATCGAAGGTGATGAAGAGTATATTATAGAGACTGCAGAAGATCCAGTTGAGCAAGGCTTAATTCATAAGTTCACTATGATGTTCGCAGCTTTGAAGATCTCACCGGATCTAGTTGATGAAGTCGAGGTAGCAATCCTACAGGATCCTCATCTCAAGACAAGGGCAAGAAGACTTAGAGAAGGGTGCAAGCAATCCTGACTTTACCTTGGATTCAGACAAGGTACTCAGGTATCGTGGACGGTTATGTATACCTGAGAGCGAAGACTGCGATATCAGAGACCGAGTTATGACTGAAGCTCATTACACCCCATATTCGGTACATCTAGGAAGTACCAAAATATACCAAGATTTAAGAAGACTATATTGGTGGAGGGGTATGAAAGCAGATATAGCTCGTTTCGTGTTCCAGTGTCTGAATTGTCAACAAGTTAAAGCGGAATGGCAGAGACCCGCAGGTTTACTGCAGCCATTACCGGAACCTGCTTGGAAGTGGGATTGTATTACTATGGATTTCGTCACTGGCCTACCTTTGACACCTAGGTCAGTGGATGCAGTTTGGGTTATAGTAGATCGTCTCACCAAGACAGCTCGATTTATTGCGGTCAGACCTCAGTATACCATGGAGAAACTGGCCAAGTTATATGTTGATAATATAGTCTGACTTCATGGCGTTCCGGAGAGTATAGTATCTGACAGAGATCCCCGTTTTACATCAAAGTTCTGGGAAGGATTACAGAAAGCTATGGGAACGAAGTTGAAGTTCAGTACAGCTTTTCACCCTCAGACGGATGAACAGTCAGAGCAAACTATTCAAATTTTGGAAGATATGCTCCGAGCTTGTGCAATAGATTTCAAGGGAGCTTGGGATGAGAAACTATCACTTATCGAGTTCGCTTACAACAAGAGTTATCAGGCTACAATTCAGATGGCCCCATATGAAGCACTCTATGGGAAGAAGTGCCGTACACCTCTGTTATGGAACAAAGTGGGAGAAAGAAGAATTGTAGGACCGGAGTTTGTTGAAGAAACTTGCCGAGTGATTGATCAAATCAAGGAGAGAGTAAAGACAGCTCAAGTTTGACAGAAGCACTATGCGGATAATCGACGTCGAGATCTGGAGTTTGCAGTGGGTGACAAAGTATTCTTCAAGGTGTCACCGGTGCGAGGTCTGAAACGGTTTGGTAAGAAGGGGAAGCTATGCCCCAGGTATGTGGGACCGTATGAGATATTGACCCGACGTGGTAATGTGGCATATCAATTGGCTCTACCACCATCTATGTCCAGTGTTCATAATGTGTTCCATGTATCATTACTGAAGAAGTATGTCAGAGATCCATCGCACATCTTGACTGCTGATCCCCCAGACTTGACTGAAGACTTAACTTTCGAAGTGGTGCCTGTAATGCTCTCAAGTTGAAAAGTTCAGCAACTTTGAACCAAGGATATCCATTATGTGAAGGTGCATTGGAGAAGCCAAAATGTGGAGGAAATTACTTGGGAAGAAGAGAGCGCGATGAGGAAGGAGTACCCTAACCTTTTCGACGATCAAGGTACGTTCAAATTTCGAGGCCGAAATTTCTTTTAAGGGTGGGGGAGTTATGAAACCTACATGCAAATTTTGGGGATGAAATTTCTTTTAAGGGTGGGGGAGTTGTAAGACCCGTACTCTGTAAACCCGGTCTAAACCTTGGTTTTGTGTCGTAGCAGGTTTTCCGATCATCACCGGGCCAGACGGGACGAGCGAATGACAACAGGTATGAAATCGGACCAAAGATGACCAAATAGTCATCATTTTATGTTGACCGGTCGATGGTAACGGTCTTGGTACCGGTCGACCGGTATGGCCTGCGCAGCTAAGTGCGGGAATCTGGAAATTGGTCTCTACGGGTCTCATTTTCCTGATTTCGAATCCTAGAAGTTTCCTAATCCTAGTAGGGTTACTAAACCCTAAATCTAGCCTATAAATACACCCTTAAGCCTCCTCAAATCCTTTCCATTGTCTCTCACAAACCCTAGAGAAGAGAAAGAGGTTGGAAAGGAAAAGGAGCTAAGAAGAAGAAGAAGGTGCCGCCATTACCATTCGACGACGCTCACGCTACGCCAGTCAATGGTAAGTGTTTGAATCAATCTTCTTACCCTATGTTAGTTGTGTGGGTGGATCAATACCATGCAAAGTAGGTACTGATCTAAAACCCTAATTGGACCTTAAACCCTAAGTTTTCGTCAAGCTCTAGATTCAAGTTTCGAGATGATATTCATCGAAACGAGACTTGAATGAGTTGGGGATAACTCTAACTCCAAGTTTAGACTTAGAATGGATAGGAGAAACCTTGGAAATCCATGGAGGATGATCGACGGCTGTCGAAAACCCATGTATGGTCTTCCGGAGACATACCGGTCAACTATACCGGTTGCACATAGTGCGACCGGTATGTTGCCACCGGTATCCCTCGGGAGGCTGGTCTGTGGGGACTAGCTGACCATACCGGTCGCCAGTCTTTCCCACAGAGCTGCGACCGGTACATGCCACCGGTCAGCTCTGTGAGCGTGTTTTGTAACCATGTTGGTTTTCGACCAACATGAAACCCTAAACAATATATTCTAATGAGACCCTAATAATATTATAGGACTTTGTGACATATCATTTGGATCTTGCGACGTGGAGCAAGTTATCGAACGAGCGTCAGGTAAGGGAATCTGACCTAAACCTAATAATTAATGGACAGTAAGTTGTTGTTAATTACCTGAATATATATGATGTGATGTTTGTGCATATTCACATGCCATCCTTTACTTTCAATTATTATTATTGTTCTTGCATTGATAGGATGTGATTGTTAAGCATGTGATTGTTTTCGTTAGTGTGTGGAGTGGGGCATGGGCCTGGGATCGCTCCTCACACTAGCACCTTTTGTAATATTCTGTATTAACATGCTTGGTACGGGTGGGGCATCAGGGGAAGGTCGTGGTACGGTGGTCTCCGATATTGATGCTGGCCTGGCCATGGTTATGTGGCATTGTGGTCTCCGAGGTCGACGCTGGCTTGTCCACGATGCTTTAGCTCTATCTCTATGCCGTAGGGAGTTATATTGGGATAGGGTCTACCTGCATATTGTTCTATCCTAGTGTGTTAGTTGCGGATATGGTATCAAGAGAGGTATGGGGATGCCTTACCTCTATCTCTATGCCATAGACGGCTATGCTGGAATAGAGCCTACATTGATGACATATAGGATTGGTTAGTTGCGAGCCCAGTTTACGAGCCCTGGCTAGTAGGGGCTTAGGTACTGGTATGGGTAGAGTATCAGGGGAGGTATGTGGGTATCTTAGCTCTATCTCTATTCCATGATGGGTGCATGTGGGCCGATGGGGGTGTGATTCATGAGGTGCCACACACGTGTATTGAGGTGCAGGGGCCACCAAACCTTTCTATAGCACATTGCAAACTTAAAACCAGACTACAGTATAAAATGATTGTTACTCATGCATAATATTGTGAAACTGTTTGATTGCCTTACTGAGCTAAGTTGTGAGCTTACCCTTTGTGTACACATTGTTTTAGATGTTGATGCAGGTTACACTGTTGACGACTATGTGAACGCTCCGACGTATGATGACGTTGCTGCTTTGAGTGTACAGGCAGGAGAGGACGAGCATGACGCTTCATGCGAGTGCCCTTTCTGCGTGTACCTTTGAGGGATTTTTATTTATTTCTTTCTGTTATTTTCGGTTGGATTAAAATGGATGTACGGATATTTTTTATGTGTTTGAATTTGAATAATTAGATATTTTATTTAATTTATCAATAGATACTCAGTTCATTGTATTTAAAGTCTTTCGCTGTATATTTATATTCTGATTGTGGTTATGTGTGATGGTTTGTATGAGTGGACATGGCCTATTCGAGATCCTGGTGTGAACCGTTGGTTCAATGACGGTTCACTCACACCATTCTGGTTGGATCAGAATTGGAGTGTGACATAGGCCATTTGGGAGAATCCCAAATTCGGATCCACACCTTAGTCCACTTGGACTACCCATAGATCCACTAGGATATTTATCCATTCCCATTCAACCTAGGACCCAAACTACGTGGATTCTGATTCCTAGGGAAAACCCTAGGATACGTAGGCCATTTGGGGGAATCCCAAATTCGGATGCACTCCTTAGTCCACTCGGACTATCCATAGATCCACTTGGATATTTACCCCCATTTCGACCCAGAATGGGTTATCAGCCCGAACTATGTAAATTCTGATTCCTAGGGCAAACCCTAGGATACGTAGGCCATTTGGGAGAAATCCAAATTCGGATCCACATTTTAGTCCACTCGGAGTATCCATAGATCCACTAGGATACTTACCCATCTATTTCAACCCAGATTTCGAACTACGTAGATTCTGATTCCTAGGGGAAACCCTAGGATACGTAGGCCATTTGGGAGAAACCCAAATTCAGATCCAAATCTTAGTCCACTTGGACTATCCATAGATCCACTAGGATATTTATCCACATTTCAACCCAAATAGGATTTTCCACATTCCAACTCATAATGGGTTATCCATATTTCGACCCAAATAGGGTTATTCTCAGATCCACTAGGACTATCTATCAGTCCACATGGACTATCCAGATCCTAACCCATAGGGTTTCTCATCCATTCAAGCATAAACTTCAACTTGAACAAAGAACTTAATCATGCACAAGCATAAATCACAATCATAAACTTTAATTACACCTGAACTACGATGGTGAACCTGATTTTTGGAATAAATCCGTAATACGTAGGCAATCTGATGGATATAGATTCGGTTCAATGATATCAAACCACTTGGTTTGATATCAGACCACTTGGTTTGGTTCTATTTAAGAAATAGAGTCTAGCATAGGAAATGTATAGGAGATCGATTTTAATCGGGCGGTTTGGGTGCCTAACCCCTTCCCATAACCGTAACATGACGCTTACCCAATCTCTGATGGACCAGAAATCCAATCTAAGGGTCATGAGTCAATCGAAGTCTTACCTTGGGGTGAGATTTCACATTTCTATGGTCCTAGACCTTAATCTAGGTGGCGACTTCTAAAATTTCCATTTTTGTCCTCACACAACCGAACCTCCATCGAGCCCCACTCCACCTCTCTTCATCCAACCTCCTGCTTCTATAAATACCCCACCGATGCAAACAAGGAAATGAGAGAGTTTTGGAGGCCGGCCCTTCTTCTTCCTTTCAAAATCCCCATTACCCCCATCACCTGTAGCAACCATACTCACCCTCCTGTTGTTCATCATCATCACCATCTTTGATCCATCTCTGTCCCACCTTGCTGTTCTTTTCATTTGGTTTTATCTTGCCAACCATTACCTTCGATACATCCCCACACCTGTCTGCAACACACACCCAGCAGAGCACGACCATCCTCGCACCTGTCTTCAACTCACACCCAGCCGAGCACGAACCATCCCCACACCCTGCGACGACCTTCGTCGTCAACTCGACGATCCTCGTGACATCTAGCGAAGACCTTCATCGTCAACCCGACGATCCTCGAGACATCCTGCGAAGACCTTCATCGTCAACCCGACAATCCTCGCGACACCCTGCAACCATCATCGTTGTCAACCCGATGATCCTCGCGACATCTTACTGTTCAATCTCACCAACGCACATCAGGTTGGTTTTCTTTTCCAGTTTACCATACTTGTATATCGTATTGCGGTTATTTTCTTCATTTTGTTATTGTATCTTCGCATACATGATGATTCTTTGATCATACGCTTTGGCTTCCACATGTGCATGTTGGGTTTGGCTCAGCCTTTCTTATTATGAATTTGATGAGATGAAATATGGCCATTGATCTTGTATTTTGGGTGATGAAATTGATCCGATGTGCTTGGAAATTTAATGTGATGAAAAATTGATCCAACCATAGGATTGAATTTTTTTATTGGTCTGACCATGTGATGGGAATTGTAATAGGTCCGACCATATGATGGGAATTGTAATTGGTCCCACCATGTGATGGGAATTTTAAGATGATTGGTCCGACCATATGATTAGAATTTTAATGTGGGTGATCCAACCACATGATTTGAATTTTATGAAAATTGATCATGACCAAATAATTAAAATTTTCATGAGTTGATCATGGTCTTTGATTTGGAATTTTAATGTGATCTTAAGTAATTTGAACCATTGAATTGTCTTGATAAGTGATTTTATCGAATCTGAGCGGTTAGATTATCATGATGAGTGATCTGAACCGCAAGATTATCTTTGAAAATGATTTAAATGAGTCTGAATGGTAGGATTATGATCTTGAGTGATTTGAACCGTTGGATTTTCATTGTGAGTGATTTTGAGTGATTTGAACCATTGGATCTTGATCATGACTGTTTTGATGAATCCGAGCGGTTGGATTAGCATGATAAGTGATCTGAACTGCTAGATTATCTTTTTGTGAGATCTAAGCCATAGATCTTAGCTATTTTGATGAGATATGAGTCATTGATCATTTTTATAACTTGATGTGAGATCTAAGCCATTGGTCTTGACTGTTTTGATGAAATTTAAGTGTTGATCATGATTATCAATGTTTTGAAGAGATATAACCATTAGATTGAGGATTTGATTTTGTCTATATTGTTATATCCATGCGTTTATCATATTCACTTGATGACACTGTCATATCATGCACATGCCATGTTTAGAATGCTTACACTGTTAGCTTTAAGAACACTATCATGTTTGACATGCTTGTCAATGCCATCCTTGAATGATATATGTCGTTAGCAAAGAACTTACTTTTTGCTACACCCTAGTCGAACTGCTATGCATATACACTGGTAGAAGACATTCCTAGGTGTGGGCACGTGCATGTAGGCACCCACATTCAGGGAGAGGTAAAAGCGGGAAAGATAAAAGTCTTAATCAAGAAGCATGAAGCCTAGCCCAACAACTCCAAAATTAGGGTTTAGGTTACAAGGGTAGCTTTAGGACGATCCTTACCCTTTAGCTCATTCCCCTAAGATGTAGAAACCTAGATAGGTGTGATGTGAACCCAACCATAGATCATCTAGGATCATCATTCGGTCCGGCTGAACCACCCATATTTCGATCCTAGCGGGTCTCCCAATGAACATTGTTCCGAACTACGCAGATCTTGATTCTTAGGGCAAACCCTAAGATACATAGGTCTAGGGAGGCTCCCAGATGTGGTTCCACACCTCAATCAATATACCCTTGCATACTTTATTCCCTGAGAGACATACACCTATGACCTGAGAGACATACTTTACTCCCTGAGAGACACACCCTATTCCATGATAAACATACACCCTATTCCCTGAGAGACATATACCTACTCCCTGAGAGACACATACCTACTCCCTGAGAGACACACTCTACTCCCTGAGAGATACACCCTACTCCCTGAGAGACATACACTCTACTCCCTGAGAGACATACACCTACTCCCTGAGAGACATACACCTACTCCCTGAGAGACACACTCTACTCCTTGAGAGACGAGACACACTCTACTCCCTGAGAGACACACCCTACTCCCTGAGAGACATACACCCTACTCCCTGAGAGACATACACCTACTCCCTGAGAGACATACACCTACTCCCTAAGAATGCATACCTTAGTCCCTGATTTCTAGGACCTCTGGAATACGTAGGCAACTTGGAGAACTCTCCAAGTATGGTACAACACCTTAGTCTTCTTAGGTCATCCATATCCATATCCATATTCACTTCAATCCACATTAGGCTATCTCTAGATTCAATCTCAATCATCATCAAGCATAAACTTCAACTTGAACAATTGAATCTAAAGAAGCTTAATCATAATCTACATCCATAAACTTTAATCACATTCTGTTTCAAACTACATTTTGGACTTGATTTTTAGGATTGGAATACGTAAGCAATTTGAGATGTTTTGGACATCTCAGATTCAGTCCATCACCGAACCATCTTTGGTTCGGTATATATGTATATTATTTTGTTTGTTTTTACTTTGAGAATGTGTTTGGCTAAACTTAGGCTAGAAGAACTTAGCAACTTGGCATAGGATCCCCCATGAGCCCTAGTCATCATCCATTGACCATGAACAGTCATAACCATAGAGTCTAAGGAAAGTAGAATCACATAGGAGGCTGATTTTCAGATCGAATAGTTTTGGGTGCCTAACACCTTCCCAAACTGTACCTTGAATGCTTATCCATTATCTGATAAACCAAAGCCAATATGTTGGGTCATGAGTCAATAGAAGTCTTATCTCAGGATGTAATATTTTTAGGTCCTAGACCTTAATCTAGGTGGCGAGTCCCAAATCATTTACAGTCAATTTAGTATGGGTGGAATTTTGTCCTTACAATAGCGGTCTTCACTTCGTCACAATCTTCAATGTAGCAAACATGTTTAAAAATCGATGAATAAACCCTAGGTTGGTGGAATCATCTGGTTTATCAATCACGAATTGCTTACTATCGCAACTGAATACCCTTGCTGTGTCATACATTACAGCATTTGAGCTGGCTTCTTCTTGAGATTTTGTCATAGCTTTCATGCTTAATGCATCCACAACCACATTAGCCTTTCCTGGATGATACTGGATGTCACAATTGTAATTCTTTGGCAACTCCAGCCATCTCCTCTGTCTCATGTTCAACTCCTTCTGAATGAAAAGATAAGTGAGACTTTTATGATCTGATTTAACCTGAAATTTCTCTCCATACAAATAATGTCTCCATATCTTGACAGCATGTATTACCGCTGCTAATTCCATGTCATGGGTTGGGTAATTCTTTTCATGTGTCTTTAATTGTCTAGAAGCATACGCAATTACTTGTTCTCCTTGCATAAGCACACATCCCAAACCTAATCCAGACGCATCGGTGTACAAGATAAATGGTTCTCTTGGAATTGAAATAGTCAAGATGGGAGCTGATATTAATCTTGTCTTCAATGTTTGGAAACAATATTTATATTCGTCGGTCCAAACAAATTTTTCTCCTTTCTTAGTTAGACTGGTGAGAGGTACGACGATTTTAGAATAGTCTTCCACGAATCATCGATAATATCCAGCTAAACCTAATAAACTTCTGATTTCAGCAACATTCTTGGGTGCTTCCCATTTTACAATGGCTTCAATCTTGCAGGGATCCACTTTGATTCCTTTGCGGATACCACATGACCTAAGAATTGCACTTCTTTTAACCAGAACTCACATTTCTTGAATTTAGCATAAAGCTTTTCTTTCCTTAATCGCTGTAAAGCTGATCTAAGATCTGATGCATGAGTTACCTCATCTTTGGAGTATATCAATATATCATCTATGAATACGATAGCCGAGGTGTCCAACATGTCATAAAACACCCTATTCATAAGTTTCATAAAAGATGCAAGTGCGTTTGTTAATCCGAAGGACATCACTAGGAACTCATAATGTCCATATTTGTCACACCCCAATTTTGAATCAACTAGAATGGTGTGATGAACCGTCTATGATCCAACGGTTTAACCAGGATCTCGAATTGGCCGTGTCCCTTTGCTTAGACCATAAACATCCACAATCATAATCAGAGTAAATAAACAATAGCGAAAGTTTTTAATATTAATGAACTAAGTATTTATCAGTGATAACATAAAATAAAGTATCCAATTATCTCCAAAAAATAAGACATAAAATAAAATAAATTAATCAATTACATGTTCTTAATAATCCAACAAATAAAAATCTAATCAAAGACGCATGAGTTGCACTCGCACGACGAATCATGTGACTCCATCATAGCTTCTGCATCCATCGCCGCAACATTTTCATACATCGGAGCATTCATATAATCTTCTACGGTAGGACCTGCATCATCAACTAAAAATATTCGACGTCGAAAGGGCGAGCACACATCATGGCTCAGTGAGCAAACAAAACAATATAACAAAAATATGCATGCATTCAATTCATATCTTTGGTCTGGTTCATAAGTTTGCAATGTGCAATAGAAAGGATAGGTGGCCGTCGCACCTCTATACACGAGTGTGTGAAGCTACCCAATGGATCAAACACCATTACCATCCCATATGCACCCATCATGGAATAGAAATAGAGCTAAAGTGCCCGGATCAAACACCACATAACACTTCCCCTGATGCCCTATCCATATCAACATGTAAGCCCCTATTGGCGAGGGCTTGCAAATTGGGCTCGCAACTAACCAATCCTAATGTCAAACAGTGTATCCAAGGCCTCACCCCAGCATCCCTCAATACATCCATAGAGATAGAGCTAAGGCCCCCCCGGCAGAGTTAGAGACTACACGGTCCGAGACCACCTCCCCTGGTGCCCTACGACATAATAGTTATGCTAAGGTGGCAATACGACGATGTCAGTGGACAAGAATTGAGTAGAGATAGAGCTAGAGTCTTGTGACCAGGATGAACCACAGTGTCACGTCCTCTCCCTGATGCCCCACTCGCATCAAGTACACTAACCACACACATACATTCACATGCCTATTCCTAGCATCATCATCACATCATGTTATAAATAAACAGAATTAAATATGCATGAGCAGTAACAACAGGAATATTGGATGACATGTGAAATGTAAATTACAATCATACAAGCATAGAATCATTCATGGTATTGGACTCAATAAATAAAAACAGTTTATTATTAACCAATTAATTTAGGTCTTGTTCCCTCACCTTTGATTGATAGTAGATCCTCGTTCAAGCTTTGTAAATCACTTTTAAACCACTTGAAAACCTAACAAATTTATAGATTTTAAATTAGAATTAATTTCCATGAATTTAGACTAACAGAAACTGAGGGATCGTAGGTGTGGCAGCACCTGTGGTCTCAGTTTCTGTGACCATAGGGCGTGGGGTCACAGGGTGTGGTCACATATCCTGCGACCATACGTACGACCACACCCTCCCTGGAAACATCCCGAGGGCTTGTAGTCGAACATGTGTATCTCGTGTGGTCACACATCATGCGACTACACGTGTGATGGTTGACCTTTCACTCTCAACTCCATTCCTTCATGTTTGAATCCCTTGGCTTATCATCATGGTCCTTCCTATGATTGTTCTATGACTCAGAACTAGTATTTTATACCCAATCCATTGTCCACATAATTTTCTCTATGGATTCTCTTGGAATTTATCCATAGATGGATGATTTGAGTTTTCCTAATCCTGTCATCTTCATGAACTATTCTAGGCTCTCAATTTAACATGAAAAAAATGTTCATACCTTAAGCTTGCTAAAGATTCAGAGTTTTCTCTGAATTTTCTTCCTCCTTAGTCTTCCTCTTCAATTTTCCTTCTCTTCCTTTTCTTCTCTTTCTCTCACTTTCAGTTTGAGTTCTAAAAGAGTGAAAGAGGCTAAGGGATGTCCTATTTATAGAGGAAAACCCTCCATAATATGCCCTAATGAGTTTAGGAAAGAACCCTCTTCGGATTAGGAAGGTTTCCTAATTTCGATTTCTGACTAGGTTCGTGTGGTCGGAGGTGGGGTCGTAGAATCTGTCGACCACACCTTCTGAAATGTGCAATCACATGACCAAAATTCATGTGGTTGCACTATTTTGAGGTGTGGTCGGTCACACCTGTTTAGGTATGCGACCACATACTCATAATTGACTGTTTTTGGGTTGATTTCACACCTGGTCTTGTGGTTTCTTCACGCACTTGGTCCACTTGGCTCGACCATGATAGGAAGACCTGATACAAGGTGGTAAGACCGGTTAGTTCGATACAGGTCTTACAACTCCCCCCCCTCTTATTTGAAATTTCATCGTCAAAATTTACACATACCTTTCGAGTTGTAAAGGTGAGGATATTATTTTCGCATAGCATTCTCTTCTTCCCATGTGATCTCTTCTATATCTCGGCTCTTCCAAGTAACCTTAACATAATAAATGTCACGGTTACGTAGACGTTGAACCTTTCGACTGGTGATTTCAGTTGGTGCTACTTTGAATGTCAAATCATCAGTTAGACCCGGTGGATCTACTGTTATAAGGTGTGTTGGATCTCTGATGTACTTCTTCAACAATGAGATATGAAATACATCATGTACACTTGATATAGATGGGGGTAGTGCTAACTGATACGCCACTTTCTCACGTTTAGCGAGAATCTCATATGGCCAGACGTATCTCGGACTTAGCTTCTCTTTCTGTCTGAATCATTTTAAACCTCGCATAGGTGATACTTTCAAGAATACCTTATCACCTACAACGAATTCAAGGTCTCGACGTCAAGTATCTGCATATTGTTTCTGACGATTCTAAGCTGTTCTAACTCTTTCCTTGATAATGTCGACTACTCGACAAGTCTCTTCAATAAATTCTGGTCCAACGATACTCCGTTCACCAACTTCATTCCAAAACAAAGGAGTTCGTTACTTCCTACCATACAGTGCTTCATAGGGTGACATCTGTATAGTAGCCTGATATCTGTTGTTATAGGCAAACTCCATCAATGGTAGTTTCTCATCCCTTGATCCCTTGAAATCAATAACACAGGCTCGAAGCATGTCTTCTAAAATCTGAATGGTATGCTCCGACTGTCCATCTGTCTGAGGATGGAATGTAGTACTGAATTTCAACGTTGTACCCATAGCCTTCTGTAATCCTTCCCAAAACTTTGAGGTAAAGCGTGGGTCTCTATTGGACACAATGCTATCAGGTACAGCATGTAATCTGACAATATTATCCACATATAGCTTGGTTAACCTCTCTAGGGTATACTGAGGTCGTACAGCTATGAAGCGAGCTGTCTTAGTCAGACGATCTACAATTACCCAAACCACGTCAACTACTCGGGGAGTCAATGGTAATCCGGTGACGAAGTCCATAATGATGCAGTCCCATTTCCATACTGGTTTTGGCAGTAGCTGCAATAATCCTGCAGGTCTTTGCCTTTCAGCCTTTACCCTCTGACAATTTAGGCATTGAGACATAAATTTAGCTACATCTGCTTTCATTCCTCTCCACCAATATAATTTCTTCAAATCATGATACATCTTTGTACTTTCAGGATGTACCGAATAAGCGGTGGTGTGAGCTTCCTTCATTAGTCTGTGTCTAATGTCCAAGTTTTTCGTTTCAGGAACACATACTCTTCCTTTGTACTTTTGTACCTTTTCAACGTCCAAGGTGTACTCAGGAATAGTCCTACCTTTTTCGATGTCTTCTTGCACCGTTCTCAGATAAGGGTCTGATTTAATAGCGGCCTTCACTTTATCTAATATATCAGGTTTAATCTTCAATGTGGCAAACATATTTTAAAATCGATGAATAAACCCTTAGTTGGTTGATCCACCCGGTGCATCTACCACGAACTGCTCATTACCATGATTGAATACTTTTCCTGTAACACACATTGTCGCAGTCGTGTTAACCTCTCCTTGGGATTTTATCACTGCTTTTCTGCTTAGCGCATCAGCAACTACATTAGCCTTTCCTGGATGACACTAGATATCGCAATCATAATCCTTTAATAGTTCCAGCCATCTTATTTGTCTCATGTTCAACTCCTTCTGATTAAAAAGATAAGTGAGACTCTTATGATCTGATTTAATCTAAAATTTCTCTCCATATAGTTAATGTCTCCATATCTTGACAGCATGTACTGCTGCTGCTAATTCTAAGTCATGAGTGGGATAGTTCTTCTCATGTGTCTTTAGTTGTCTTGAGGCACATGCAACTACTAGTTCTCCTTGCATAAGCACACATCCTAAACCAAACCCAGACGCATCAGTGTATAAGGTAAATGGTTGTGCTGGAATAGGAATAGTCATGATGGGAGCAAATATCAATCTAGCTTTCAATGTTTGAAAACCTTCTTCACATTTATCGGTCCAAACAAACTTTTCTCCTTTCTTAGTCAAAGTGGTGAGAGGTATGGTGATTCTAGAGTAATCTTCCACGAATCGTCGGTAATACCCAGCTAGACCTAGGAAACTTCTGATTTCTACAACACTCTTAGGTGCTTCCCATTTAATAATGGCTTCAATCTTGCTTGGATCCACTTTAATTTCTTCAACGGATACAACATGGCCTAAGAAAGCATCCTCATTTAGCCAAAACTCACACTTTATAAATTTAGCGTAAAGCTTCTCTTTTCTTAGTCGCTGCAGAGCAGCTCTTAGATTCATGACATGAGTTTCCTTGTCCTTGGAGTAGACCAATATATCGTCAATAAACACAATGATTGATGTATCCAACATATCATGGAATACCCGATTCATTAGTTCCATAAAAGTTACAGGTGCATTAATCAATCCAAAAGACATGACTAAAAATTCATAATGTCCATATCTTGTTCTGAATGCTGTCTTTGGAATATCACCTTCCTTAATCTTTAACTGATGGTATCCAGACCGAAGATCAATCTTGGAGAACACCTTGGCACCTTGCAACTGATCGAACAAGTCATTGATCTGAGGCCACGGGTACCGATTCTTGATTGTAAGCTTATTCAATTCTCGATAGTCTATACACAGTCGAACACTACCATCCTTCTTCTTCACAAACAATAGCGGCACTCCCCATGGTGTTATGTTGGGTCTGATATAACCCTTGTCCAGTAATTCCTGAAACTATACCTTTAGTTCCTTCAGCTCAGTAAGAGCCATTCTATAGGGTGCTTTAGATACTGGTTCGGCTCTGGGTATCAGATCTATAACAAACTCTGTCGCTCGATCAGGTGGTAGTCCTAGTAGTTCGTTAGGAAATACATCTGAAAAATCACGCACAACATCAATATCTTTCATTCACGGTACTTCCTTGGTGAGATCAACCATGGATACTAGATACCCAGCTCCTCCTTTCTCAAGGCATTTTCTATCCTTTAATGCAGAGAGGATGAGTTTTCATTTATGGGAAAGTTTGGTTCCTGCAAAGCTAACCTCTGCTCCTTCCTTGTCTTTAAATGTCAATTTCTTTTCTGCACATAATAGGTTTACAGAATGCCGAGCTAACCAATACATTCCCAAGATAGCGTCAAAGTCTGTCATCTCGAGTTGAATCAAGGTTGCATTCAAAATCTTCTCGCCGATAAGAACTGGACATGGTCTATAACCTTTTTTAGTTTCACTTTTAATCCCATAGACGATTGTACAAGCAATTTGTAGTCTACAGATCTGAGGGGTAGATTTAGCTTCTTTCCAAATGACACAGATATAAAAGAATGAGTAGCTCCAGAGTCAAAGAATACTCTGGTGGGTACGTCATTAGTAGGTACGATACCTGTGATTTGTTTTAATTTAGTCTACATGCTCACACAAGGTAATACAAAATGAAAGGTTCAGGTCATACCTGTGACCACATCAGGCGATGCGGCAGCATCCTTAGATGTAACTGCATAAACCTTTCCTTGTTGTAGCTGCTTCCTGGGCTTTGGACACTCCCTTGAATAATGTCCCATTTGATTACAGTTATAGCATTTTACTCCTTCACTATTTTGCTTCTGTTGAGGTTGGACTGTTGGAGTAGTTTTTGGCTGCAGCATTAAAGCCTTGAGTACGGAAGAGTTTAAATGTCTTTGTGTTCCCTCCGTTATATGAATTTCCATTTGGCCTTTTTATACCTCTATTCTGAGCAATGTAGCTCTCCCTCTGGCTCGATTCTAGCACTCGAGCAATCCGTACTGTTTCATTATAACTTTATTTTCTAGCCCCAAAACATGCTCTCGAATGCTTCCCCTAAGTCCCATGATGAACCTTCGAGTTTTAGTATTTTCCTCCTGCATGCTAGAGGGAGCAAAGAAAAACAGCTTTTCATAATGCTGTTGATATGCATCTACAGTCATCTGTCCCTGATACAAACTCAGGAACTCTCTTTCCATAGCGTCTCTGAAACTTCTGGGAAAATATTTCTCAAAAATGCCTCTTTATAAATAGCCCAGGTCAATTGGGCGTGCTTTGTTAACAGATAACTCCGAGTAAACTTCCACCAGTGGTGTGCATCACCTTTCAGCATAAATGTGGCACACATCACTTTTTCCTCCTCATTAATAGTCATCATCATGAAATTCCTTTCCATCTCGTCGATCCAATGAGCTGGCCATAAAGGATCCGCTGGCTTGCCGTTATATTTCTTAGGCTTCATTTTCAGAAAATGCTAGATCAATCGAGAATGGTCCAACTGATACTGAGCATAGGCCCCATACATAGGTGGTTGATACTGGTAACTACCTTGGGCTACCTCAGGGTTTTGTACTTGAGCTTGTACAACTGGCGTTTGAGGTGCTTGGGGTACCGTGTTGCTACCCCCTGGTACTGTGCTAGCTTATCTGGCTGGTATAGATGTAGTATGTACAGTTGGAAAAGCCATTCCCATAGCAGCTTGCATATTGGCTTGCACATGCTATATTTGCTACAGCTGTTGTGCTAGGTTCATTACTGTTGTAGTCAAATCTGTAGGTGGGGCTAGCAAGTTTCTAGGATTAGCCTGGCCATTAGCTCCTGATGGTGCCACATTCTGATCCTCTTGTCCTTCAGGATTTTCATGGCTATCTTCCTCCACAGGTGGTGGTGGTGGAATTGGGTTACGTCCTCGCCTAGTTACTCTTCGCCCAGCCATTTCCTTTTTCGGTGGTGGTAGTGTCTGAAAAATCATAGAACATGTGAGGCACTCATAATATACGTCATTCCCATGTCAAAATCCAATTAATCAATGTAAAATTCCAATTTTCCAAGTCATATAGTCAAAATACTGTATTTCTATCAAGTGATCGATGGTGGGGTCGCAATATGTCCGACTACAGGGTATGTGACCTCACAAAACCCTGTTAGCTCACCGAGAGCCTGTGGTCGATCATGTGATCGCAATATGTGGGACCACAGGTCCGACCACCCGAAGTCTGTCAGCTCACTGAGAGCCTGTGGTCGATCGTGGGGTCGGTCGTGTGGTTGCATATTTAGTCGAATTTTGCGACCACACGACCCCAAATCAGGTTTTTAAACCTGATTTTTGGAGTTATTTCCCACTTTCACTTTTGTTTTCAACTCAACTCGCTTCCACTGAGTTGCTACAGTGTCAACCACTCGTATTTTGTGACTTTTTCTTCCATTCACGACCTCTGCTCTGTTCCTTCAGGTATGTTCTCTACTGGTCCTCATTTTTAAGCTTTCAAAACTAGGTTTTTCTCCCTTTATAGCGTTTTCTTCAAATTAAAATTTTTCTAACCATAAAAATTTGATTTTTATTGGGGTATTTTGCTAATGGCCACCCAATGGATGAAAACCCTCAAGAAAATTTGAGTTTCATCGGTTAGTTTTTTAGAAACTTGAAAATTTCCATTTTTGACCTAATTTTTGGGATTTTTCCAAATTGTTGAAATTTGTTCAAATTCGATCTTCCTAGTTTAAATTTCCAACTGTATGAGCCTTGCAAGATGGTTTGGGACATATGTAAGTCCTCCTGCCCAACTGTTTGGGGGAAAAGTGAGGCTTTTGGCCAAATCATGCCGTTATAATGCCAAAATTTTTGAGTTTTGCTCCATAACTCATATCTTGTCTATTTGTCTGTGTCTTTGCAGATAACATGGCTCGCACCAAAGTTCCCAGAGTTCATGATCCTATTCGCTTCCGATCTAATGAAGCAGAGGCTCAGTATGCTCGTTATGAGCGTAAAAAGGTTGAAGGGGGTCATTGTGTAAACCTAGCTAATCTAGCCTTGTTTAATGTGGAGGGTGCTTTTGGTGACATGGGTTGGCCCGTGATATTATATGAGGGTTGCACCTGTCCTGCACTAGTGAAGCAGTTTTATTGCAATCTTCAGGTAGTGGGTGATCCAAATGATACTGACAGTGGTAGGGAGCTCAGGATTACTAGCTATGTTAAAGGGTAGAGATCTCCTTTAACTGCCAGGAGTTGACTGACCTCCTGGGCATATCAAATGATGGCCCCTTAGTATACTGTGCACCCAAGGAACCCTAGTTCCTATCTTTGATGATGCGTGCAGAGATTGACCGCCAGCTTCTTAGGGATGATCGCTGGGAGATGAAGGCAGTCAACCTACGGCTGGAACCTCGGGTGTACTGCAAAATTATTCAGCATAATCTGATTCCTCTGAGTGGGCATTATGAGAAGATTTCCCAGTTGACCTAGTATCTCTTGTACTGCATCTGCACTAGGCAGCCCGTCTGCCTTCCATATATTATTATCAGGACGATCATCTGTGCTACGACGCCTGGTCAGATAGGCAACCTGCCCTATGGGCGTTTGATCACTACCCTGCTCACTCGCTTGCATGTCGATTTAGTTGATGAGAGGATTCATGAGGACACCTTCTCGTCTGACCTTGACTGGGAGGCCATCTGCAAGATGGGGATGCGGGATGTGCAGGTCAGTGACGAGGAGAGGAACGCTATGGTGCGTCCCCGTACTCGGGTCGAGATAGCAGACGTTGAGGCGGCAGCAGCAGCAGGAGTCCATGGAGGTGATGATGAGGATGATGATCGTATGTACATGGATGTGGATGCCATACCTCCTCCATCACCACCGCATTCCACTGGAGCTGGCCTTTCTTGGGTTCCTTCTTGCTCAGCTGGTCCCTCACACCCACCACCAAATGACATGATGGGGCTGTTGCGTGAGATTAGGGAGGCCCATCGTGCGACTGATCAGCGGATGGCCGATCTGGCAGCTAGTCTCCAGGTGACCCAGACTCAAGTAGCCTGGCTTACGAGGGTGTATGCTGAGGATTATGACCGAGATTGTGAGGCACCTCCACCTCCAGCACCTCCAGCTCAATGGTGCATTCTTTTCTTTTTCCTTGTATTACAGAGTAACTGTCCGGCTTGTGGACCGTACTCTGATTTGGATATATATATATATATATAATATTTTTATTCGATGTATATATGAAACTTGTTTCTCATCTTAATAGTGCATTATTCTCTTTCTTAATTTTTGTCTCATACAATATAGGTTCTTATAGTGTGTTCTTATTAAAGCTTTTAAATTTTATCCTAACTCAGTTCACAAATTTTATGAAACTATACCGGTTTAATAGACAGAGCCCGAGAGCTCTGATACCAAGTTGTCACACCCTAATTCTGAACCAACTAGAATGGTGTGATGAACCGTCTATGATCCAACGGTTTAACCAGGATCTCGAATAGGTCGTGTCCCTTAGCTTAAACCATATACATCCACAATCATAATCAGAGTAAATAAACAATAGCAAAAGTCTTTAATATTAATGAACTGAGAATCTATCAGTGATAACATAAAATAAAGTATCCAACTATCTCCAAAAACTAAGACATAAATAAAATAAATTAATCAATTACATCTTCTAAATAATCCAACAAATAATCTAATCAAAGACGCATGAGTTGCACTCGCACGACAAATCATGCGACTCCATCATAGCTTCTGCATCCATCGCCGCAACATGCCCGTACATTGGAGCATTCATATAATCTTCTAGTATAGGACCTGCATCATCAATTAAAAATATTCGACGTCGAAAGGATGAGCACACATCATGGCTCAGTGAGCAAACAAAACAATGCAACAAACATATGCATGTATTCAATTCATATCTTTGGTCTGGTTCATAAGTATGCAATGTGCAATAGAAAGGATATGTGGCTGCCGTACCTCTATACACGAGTGTGTGAAGCAATCCAATGGATCAAACACCATTGTCGTCCCACATGCACCCATCATGGAATAGAGATAGAGCTAAAGTGCCCAGATCAAACACCGCATAACACTTCCCCTGATGCCCTACCATACCAACACGTAAGCCCCTATTGGCAAGGGCTTGCAAACTAGGCTCGCAACTAACCAATCCTAATGTCAAACAGTGTATCCAAGGCCTCACCCTAGCATCCCTCAATACGTCCATAGAGATAGAGCTAAGTTCCCCCGGTAGAGTCAGAGACTACACGGTCCGAGACCACCTCCCCTAATGCCCTACGACGTAATAGTTCTGCTATGGTAATGGCGCGATGTCAGTGGACAAGACTTGTGTCACACCCCAATTCCAGATGAACCAGAAGTGTGAGTGAACCAGCTCTAAACCACGATTCACACCTGGATCACAATAAACCGTTCAACCAATCATTCCCAAGCAATCTAACTTAATCAGAGATTAATACATAGCAGCGGAATAAAATAAATGAACTGAGATCTATGTGGTAATTTAAAATAAATAATCAACTTATTCCATCATCCACAAAATTTAAATAATAACTATTACAAAGTTTTAGCAGAAAAATAAACCCATCACTGAGAGAAAATACAGAATGAGCACTCGCATGACGCATCAGGCTCGTCCTCTACAGTCTGTGTTTCCAAAGCCGCCAACGTACTATAGGCTGGAGCAGACATGAAGTCTTCCACAGAGCAACCTGCATCAAGATCTGAAAAAGAAAAAGGATATATCCGGGTGAGCTCACAACATAGCTCAGTAAGTACAAAACCAATGCAACAATACAATATGCATGGGATAACATTACAATTTGGGTCAGGTATAACTTGCAAATATGCTATGGTAAGGTTTGATGGCCACCGCACCTCCATGCACGAGAGTGTGAGCACACCCAACAGTCAGGCACCTACCACACTACTACTGTTGCCCCACATCACTCACTCCGGTATGGAGATAGGGCTCGAGTTTGGCGGGCAGGAAGAACCACAATCCCACGTCCTCCCCCTGATACCCCATACCGTACCAATACCTAAACCCCTATTGGCAAGGGCTTGCAAGTGGGTTCCATTTCTAACCAGTCCTAAATATCAATACAGTATCAATGGCCCTACCCCAGCACGGCTCCCTGTGACATAGAGATAGGGCTCGAGTCTGACGGGCAGGAAGAACCACAATCCCATGTCCTCCCCCTGATACCCTATTCGCACCAAGTCTGCTAAAGTAAAGGCTATATGACCCTACCCCAGCACTACTCCCTACGACATAGAGATAGGGCTCGAGTCTGGTGGGCAGGAAGAACCACAATCCCACGTCCTCCCCCTGATACCCTATTCGCACTGAGTTTGCTAAGGTAAAAGGCAATACGAGAAAAATGTTAGCTGTGGATATATCCAGGGCACACCCCCTTCACATTCCACACACTAACTAAAACATACACATGCCTAACATCCAACAATCCTAGCATTTGAAATGCATGAATATATAAAGATAAAAGAAACAACTACATGGCATGTGAGATGCACAGACATCAAGCAATATATATCCAGATACAAAATTATATCACAAAAGTTTACTGTTAATTAGTTATTTAGGTTTGGGGTCTTGTCCCTTACTTGACACGTGATAAAACTCCCACTCTGCGTCACAAGGTTTACTCGCGTTGTCTACAGGTCCTACATAAGCATATATATAAGTTAGAATTTATTTATTAAGGTTACATAGGTCAGAACCAGGTTTGGCCAAGCAGACCAGTCTCGGAAACCATGCCGGTCGCAGGTACCGGTTGCAGTGTTGTGCAATCGGTATGTGTAACCGGTATATACCGGTTGCACTTACCGGTCTCACTCAGATCTCACTGAGTGAGACCGGTATGTGCCTGTGGTATATACCGCAGGCCCATACCACTGGACCTTGCGTCCAACTGGTATACCCCGCGGTTTGGATCTGAGAGCGAGATCTCGGATCTCCCCTCCTTGTCGACTAATGATTAGGTCTCTAGGGTGTCTCCTATCCTTTACTAAGACCCAAGCCTTCTAATGGCCTTAGGATTTCGGCTAGAATGCCGTATCAAACCTAGGTTGGATCCAAATGAGGAAAACAATGGAAATTATAGGCTTTTTGGATCGCTGTGCCGCTTCGCGGCTCCGATCCGACATCCTAAAATTACTAAGAGGATAGAGCACTTACCGGCGATGACTGTTGGTTGGCGGCATGCTCTTCCTTCTTGGGAGGCTTCCACCTCCTTGCTCCTTCTCAGCTCTTCTCCAGACGGCTAGGGTTTTTGAGAAGGAGCAATGGAGTGTCTCCTTCTCTATTAATAGAGGGAGGCTGTCCATGGAAAGCCTTTCCCTTAGTTGGAAACTTTCCAAGTTTCCATTCTGAGAGAAAGACCCGCTGGAGTCCGTCTCCAGCCGAAATCAAGCATACCGGTTGCACATACCGGTTGGAGTGCCCACAACCGGTATAGTCCAACTGGTATACCATACCAGCTGCACATACCGGTTGGAGTGCCCATAACCGGTATAGTCCAACCGGTATACCATACTGGTTGCACATACCGGTTGCACTGACCGCAACCGGTATAGCCAAACCGGTATGAGGCTTAGGCATTTGTTTTACAGTTTTTCTTACCTGAAATTTGAGTGGATCGTTACCCGGCTTTGCCCTCCGGTCCGATTATGATTGGGAGACCTGTCATCATATATAACCATGGATTAGACCCGGTTTTAAAACACGGTTCTTACAACTCTACCACCCTTAAAAGGAATTTCATCCCCGAAATTTGCATGTAGGTCTCACAATTCCCCCTCCCTTAAAAGAAATTTCATCCCCGAAATTGTACGTACCTTCGGAGTCAAAGAGATGGGGGTATTCTTGTCGCATGGCATCCTCCTCCTCCCAAGTAATTTCTTCTACATTCTGGCTTTTCCAAACTACCTTGACATAATGGATAGCTCGCCTTCGAAGTTGTTGTACCTTTTTACTAATGAGCTGTATTGGCACCACCTCGAAGGTTAAGTCTTCTGTCAAATCTGGGGGGTCTGCAACAAGAATATGTGAAGGGTCTCTCACGTACTTATTCAGTAAGGACACGTGGAAGACGTCGTGGACACTAGACATCGCTGGTGGCAATGCAAGTTGATAGGCTACTTTGCCGCATCACGATAGAATTTCATATGGTCCCACATATCTAGGACACAATTTTCCTTTTCTGCCGAACTGCTTCAGGCCTCTTACTGGCGACACCTTCAAGAACACTTTGTCACCAACCATGAATTCCCGTCGTCTGTTATCAGCATAGTGCTTCTGACGCACCTGAGCTATCTTTACTCAGTTCTTGATTTGATCTACTGCCTTGCAGGTTTCTTCCACAAATTCTGGTCCTACGATCCGTCTTTCTCCAACTTCGTCCCATAATAAAGGTGTCCGACATTTCTTGCATACAAGGCCTCGTATGGGGCCATCTGGATTGTAGACTGGTAGCTGTTGTTGTAGGTAAACTCAATGAGTGAAAGCTTCTCATCCCAAGCCCCCTTGAAGTCAATAGCACATGCCCGAAGCATATCTTCTAGGATCTGAATGGTCCTCTCCATCTGACCATCAGTTTGAGGGTGGAAGGCTGTGCTAAACTTTGGTTTCGTCCCCATTGCCTTTTGTAGTCCTTCCCAGAACTTAGATGTGAAGCGTGGATCTCGATCAGACACAATACTCTCTGAAACTCTGTAGAGTCTGACTATATTGTCTACATATAACCTTGCCAACCTGTCCATAGTATATTGGGGTCTGACAGGGATAAATCTGGCTGTCTTGGTGACGCGATCTACAATTACCCATACTGCATTCACCGACCTCGGAGTCATAGGTAGGCCAGTGATGAAATCAATGGTTATACAATCCCATTTCCATGCTGGCTCGAGTAATGGTTGTAGTAATCCTGCAGGCCTCTGTCTTTCTTCTTTGACTTGCTGACAGTTTAAACATTGAAATACATGTCGGGCCACATCAGCTTTCACACCCCTCCACCAGTACAACCTTTTCAAGTCATGGTATATTTTAGTGCTTCCAGGGTGTACTGAATATGGGGTGGAGTGAGTTTCCAACATAATCTGATTTTGGATTTCCAGATCTTCATCCTCAGGTATTCACAAACGCCCATGGTATCTGATTACCTTGTCTGCGTCTAAAGTAAAATCAGGATTGGCTCGACCCTTTTCCAAATCCTCTTGAACTGTCCTGAGATATGGGTCTTATAGGACTGCTGCCTTTATTTCTTCCTTCAGGTCGGGCAAAATCTTCAATGCTGCAAACATTAAGGTAAACTGGTGTATCAACCCTTTCTCAATAGGATCATCTGCTGACTTTATTAAGAGTTGTTCTTCATCCTCTAATGAACCAGAAACAACAGCGCACAATGTTGCATTTGTACTTGGTCCTGCTTCAGGGTTCGATGCCCATATCCTGCTCAGTGCATCAGCTACAATGTTAGCTTTACCAGGGTGATACTGAATGTCACAGTCGTAGTCCTTGAGTAATTCAAGCCACCTCTTCTGCCTCATGTTCAGGTCTTTCTGGGTGAACAGATATGTCAGGCTTTTGTGGTCAGACTTAATCTGGAATTTCTCGCCATACAGGTAGTGCCTCCAAGTCTTGATAGCATGAATGACCGCTGCCAATTCTAGGTCATGTGTAGGGTATTTCTTCTCATGCTCTTTCAGCTATCTTGAGGCATAGGCTATCACCTACTCTCCTTGCATCAGCACACAACCCAGTCTCAGACCTGAAGCATCTGTATATAGTGTAAATAGATGGTCTGGAGCTGGAACAGTCAATATAGGTGCTGATACCAGTCTTGACTTCAATGTCTGGAAGTATTTCTCACATTCATCGGTCCATATGAACTTCTCCCCCTTTTTGGTTAATCTGGTGAGTGGAACAGAAATCTTGGAATAATCCTTCACAAACCTTCGGTAGTATACAGCTAAACCCAGGAAGCTACGAATTTCAGCAACTGTCTTTGGCGCCTCCCATCCTACTATGGCAGAAATTTTACTGGGATCGACCTTGATTCCTTCAGCAGACACCACGTGACCCAGAAATGCTACTTCATTTATCCAAAATTCACATTTCTTAAATTTTGCATAAAGCTTCTCTTGTCTCAGTCTTTGCAATGCTGCTCTTAAATGCATTTTATGTGTTTCCTGATCCTTGGAGTACACTAAAATATCGTCGATAAACACGATAATCGACGTATCCAACATGTCATGGAATACCCAGTTCATTAGCTCCATGAATGATGCAGGTGCATTAGTCAACCCAAAGGACATCACTAGGAACTCATAGTGCCCATAACGCGTCCTGAAGGCTGTCTTGGGGATGTCTGCTTCCTTAATCTTGAGCTGATGATACCCTGATCTCAGATCAATCTTCGAGAATACACTTGAACCCTGTAATTGATCAAACAAATCATCTATCCTTGGTAGTGGGTACCTGTTCTTGATAGTGAGCTTGTTTAATTCTCGATAATCCATACAGAGACATACGCTACCATCCTTTTTCTTGACAAAGAGCACAGGTGCTCCCTAAGGTGAGTTACCAGGCCTTATAAATCCCTTGTCTAGCAGTTCTTGCAGCTGAGGCTTTAATTCCTTTAATTCGGTAGAGCCATCCTGTACGGTGCTTTAGACACCGGTGCCACCCCTGGTAGGAGGTCTATCACAAACTCAGTAACTCTATCTGGTGGTAAGCCGGGTAGGTCTTCTGGAAATACATCAGGGAATTCCCGCACTACATTGATGTCCTCCAATTTTGGTAAGTCAGCGCATCCACCACTGATACGAGGTATCCCACTCCCCCTTTCTCTATGAACTTCTTTGCTTTTAAGGCTGAGAGTATGAGCTTTCTCTTCCTAGGCAACTTAGCCCCTTTGAAGTTGAACTCAGTCCCTTCACTGTCTTTGAACATAAACTTCTTCTCGGCACATAATAGGTTTGCCGAATGTTTAGATAACCAATCCATGCCAAGAATTACATCAAAATCTGACATCTCCAGCTGGACTAGATTGGCTTCCAACTTTCGTCATTCAATAAGTACTGGGCAAGGACCATAATATTCCTCTAGTACTACCTCCATTCCCATGGGAGACCGAACTAACAGACTTGGTTGTAGAGTCTTGATGGGTTGATCTAGTCCTTTTCCGAATGACACTGACACAAAGGAATGGGTGGCCCCCGAGTCAAATAAGACTCTGGCGGGTAACCCTGCTATATTTACTGTACCTGAGGTTTTTGTTCAAGTTCTCCCTTAGTTTCCAATGCACAAACAATTAATGCAATAGTTAAGGAACAAGTATAAAATCATACATGTAACCACATCTGGTGATGCGGCTGCTTCTTCTGTGGTAACAGCATACACCTAGCCTTGTTGTTGCTCCCTCTTTGGTTGTGGGCATGTTTTGGCATAATGCCCCACCTGTTGGCAATTGTAGCACTTTACATTAGGGTTCGGCCCCGTTTCCTGTGATGGCATTGCAACAGTCGGTCTGGGAGGCACTGTGCTAGTTGGTGGCCTGAACGGACGGTATGGCCTGTTGTTTCTTCTGCCTCGGATCTTAGGATTAGGCCTCTTTAGACCCCTACTTTTTGCTATGAAACTTTCTCTCTGACTTGATTCGATGACTCGAGCTGTAAGACCCGTGTCAATCTAACCCGGTCTTACCACCTTGAACCAGGTTTACCTATCATGGTCGAGTCAAATGGACCAAGGGCGTGAAGGAGATCGAGATCCCAGGTATCAAATCGACCCAAAAACACTTAATTTTAGGGGAGGGTCGCATACCCAGCCAAGGAGGGTTGGACCCCCCAAGAACAGAAAGTCAGACCCTCAAATTTGAAGGGAGGGTCGGACATCTTGAATCCTAGGGTCGACGGGATCATCGACCCTCCCATCGACCCTCAGTTTCTGTCGAAACTGAAATTAATAAATTTCCTAATTTTTTATTGGGATTCTTTCCTAATCTCAAAGGGACTTATTTTAGGATGTTCCTACTCTATTTAAAGGACGTCCCTAAGCCTCTTTTACTCCTTTCACAACCCTAATTGAATTGAGAGAAAGAGAAGAGAAGGAAAAGAGGAAGAAGAGAAAGAGAAGAGAATTTAGCCAAAAGAGAAGAGTTGCAGAGAAGGAGTATTCTTCTCATGTATGGATACTAATTCCATGAGTTTCTACAGACCTTAGGTTAGATATTGATGAGAATGTGATCTCGGAGAAACCCAAACCACCAACCATGGTTAGGTTTTCATGGAAACCATAGAAGAATGTATGAAAACTATTTTAGATGGATGATTCATGGTTTCAGACCATGGAATGAATATAGAATGGAATGTAGGAGCAAGCCATAGGATTCCAAGCACGAAGAATGGACTAAAAGAGGGAACTGGACCAAAGTGCAGCAAGGGTCGCACCGAGGGTTGATGACCATCCGACCCTAGGTGATCCTGACCATCGACCCTCAGTGTTCGGGAAGTTCAAAGTTTGGGGAGGGTCGCACCCAAGGTCGATCATGACTCCGACCCTACCTCCGACCCTCAGTTAACAGAATGGTTTTTAAATTCAGAATTAATTCTAATTAAATTCTATCGACTTTGTTAGGTCTTCTAGCAATATAATAACATTATAAAGGTGATTCTAAAGCTTGGAAAAGTATCTATTAGCAAGCTAAGGTGAGGAAACAGAACTCTAAACTAATTGGTTAATAACAAACTATTTTTCTTTTTCTTGAGTCCAATGCCATGCTTGATTCTATGCGAATATGTTTGTAATGTGCATACAACATGCCATCCAATATTTCTATTACTTGTTCATGCATATTTATTTTATTGTTTATAACATGATGATGATGATGATGATGATGATGATGATGATAGGAATAGGCATGTGATTGTATATGTGTGGTTGGTGTACTTGATGCGAGCGAGTATCAGGGGAGGTGTGATGAGAACGTCAATAAACGTTAACCTTTGGCGGGTCTCAGCACTTTAGCTCTATCTCTAACTCAAGTCTTGTGCATTGACATCGTCGTATCGCCATTACTTTAGCAGAACTATTATGTCGTAAAGTATCAGGGGAGGTGGTCTCGGTCCTTGTAGTCTCTAACTCTACCGGGGGGCCTTAGCTCTATCTCTATGGACATTCTGAGGGATCTTTGGGGTGAGGCCTTGGATACACTTGTTTGGCATTAGGATTGGTTAGTTGCGAGCCCAGTTTGCAAGCCCTCACTAGCAGGGGCTTACGTGTTGGTATGGTATTATATAGGAATAAACGTTAACCTTTGTTGTATAATGTCATGATTAGGGTGGATGGGGACGACGATAAACGTTAACCTTCGGGCGGACTTCCACACCCTGTGTGTAGAGGTGGGGTTAATAAACGTTAACCTTTGACCACCCAACCTTTCTATTGTGCATTGCAAACTATAAACCAGACCAAAGATATGAATTGATTGCATGCATATGTATTATTGCATTGTTTTGTCTACTCACTGAGCCGTGATGTGTGCTCACCCCCTCGACGTCGAATATTTTTAGTTGATGATGCAGGTTATACAGTTAAAGATTACATGAATGCTCCAGCGTATGGGAACGTGGCGGCGATGGAAGCAGAAGCTGAAGGGGATACACATGACTCCTCTTGCGAGTGCAACTCATGTGTATTCGATTAGATTTTTCTTAGGTTTTTTTATTTGAATTTAATAAAGACATGTATTTGATAATTATTTATGTCCTAGTTGATACAGAATAATTTGCTATTTAATATTTATATCACATAGACCCTCAGTTCATTTATTATTAAGATTTCCGCTATTGTGTATTTACTCTGATTATGATTACGGATGTGTGTAAGTTTAGATAACGCGGGGATAGCCTACTCGAGATCCTGGTTGAACCGTTGGTTTGCTAGCGGTTCATCACACCATTCTGAAAAGTATGGAATTGGGGTGTGACACGAGCCAACTGTACAGCTTCATTATAAATGTTCAACCCTCGACCCAACACATGTTCTCGGATAGCACCCCGAAGACCCATAGTGAAACGACGAGTCTTTGTTTCTTCTTCCTGCATACTGGTTGGTGCAAAGAAGAATAACTCCTCATACCTCTGCTGGTAGGCTTCTACAGTCATCTATGACTGCCGCAGGTTAAGGTATTCCCTTTCCATCTGATCAGGAAAACTCCTGGGACAGTACTTGTCAAAGAAGGCTTCCTTGAATATGGGCCAAGTGATGATCTGGTGCTTTGTTTCCAGATACAACCTGGTAGAATTCCACCACCCATTGGCCTCTTCCTTCAGCATGTGGGTGGCATATAGTACTTTGTCCCCATCCTGACACTCCAGTAGCCGAAAGTTTTTCTCTATTTCAGCTATCCACTGTGCTGGCCACAGTGTTTTCCCTGACTTCCCTGTAAAGGTGGGTGGTTTAAGCTTTAAAAATCCATCCACTGCCCTGGAAAGGCTACTCTGAGCATAAGGAACATGCCCATATGGTGCCTGTCCATACCATTGTGGCAAATATGGGTAGCCACCCTGATTTCCTCCCTGATATCCACCATAGTATGCACCCTGATATGGAAACTGATACCCTCCCTGATATTGGTTAGGAATTGGCGTCCCTATAAATGGGTAGGGTACTGTGTTGGGTTGATCATGTTGTGGTGGTCCTTCATTAGCTATGCTAACCCCCACTAGTGCAGCTTGAACATTCTTAGCATTTGTGGATGGCATGTTTGTAGGTGTCGACACAGGCCCAGGTGGCCTAAACATTTTTAGCATTTCTTCAAAAAACTTCTTCTGCTGAGCCTCCATATTAGTGACCAAATTCGCCATCATTGTCTCGGAGCTAGTAGAAGGTTGTCCCTGTGACGGACATTCTTCATTTACCTTCATCAGATCCTCAGTGTCATTTAGGGGGTTGAGTTCTTCCCCTCTCACCCTCTCTGCATTTTCTTCTGAGTTTTATGTTCCTGAACTTCTATCCAAGGTAGGCGCCCTAGAGTGACAGCGTCTGCGATGAACTCTACGTCCATTTCCTCCCACCATTAAAGCAATTTAAATTTCCCTGTACGATATCTGAATACATTGAAACACAAAGAACAACTTAGAAAATTATTCCAACAATATTTGGTCTCAACATATGCAGCATAAGTATTCATCAACAGGGAAAGAATCATAAGCAAAAAATTTCAGTTATCTGTCGAAATTTCCACATGTACAATGTCTTATCATGCAGGCGTGAGGTCTAGGATCAAGTTCAGACAAATTCTCAGGATGGTTTTGTACTCCCCATCTCCGTAGGGTTCCAGCGGCAGTACCGGTCTCTCCTGGAGTGAGACCGGTATAGCTGACCATTCATACCGGTCTGGCCATACCGCAGGCAGTACCGGTCGCACAGTCCATTATTATGTGCAACCGGTATACCCTGCGGTAGGTACCGGTCGCACCATACCGCAGGGGGGTACCGGTCGCACACCCCATAAATATGTGCAACCGGTATACCCTGCGGTAGGTACCGGTTGCACCATACCGCAGGGGGGGTACCGGTCGCACTATCCAGCCCAGATGTGCGACCGGTATCTCTAAAAACCTCTTAAAATCGCGATTTTTGGTTTTATTTCTCACTTTTCTCTTTTGAGTTACTCCGGTGGCGATTTCTCTCTGGGTCTCCGAGTCTCTACAGTGCATCCGGTACCCTTAAGATTATTTCTACTTCATCCTAGGATACCAATCTCGTCTCTCAGGTAAGCTCATCCTTCTCTTCTCTCTTTTGAAAAAATTTTCATCGTCTTTTATACCAAAATCTAGGTTTTTCTTGATTTGAAAGTTTTTATCCATAGAAAACTTCTTTCTTTGCTTGAGAAAGGTTTTAGGAGTCTAAATGTGTAAAACCCCTCAACTAATTTGAAGTTTTATCGATTGGTTTAAGGATAATCTCAAAATTTTGACTTTTAACCTAGGTTTCTAGGTTTTTTCGAGATTTTTGATAAATTTGTTAATATGCCTCCATTTTTTTCTGTTTTGATGACATTGTTTGACCTATGTTAGCATTGTATCATCACCATAAATCATTCCATTCATATTAGGTATGTTGTTAGGATTTTTCACCATTTTCTATCGTTATCTGAATTTGTCTCTAACTGATTCTGGTTCTTTGTTTAACAGATACATTATGTCTGGACGTCGTGGAGTGGGGAAACGATCGTATATGCCTGGTATGCACAGGCCACATCCCCCTCTAGTCTTATATGATGAGAGGTACTTCCCGTCAGAGGCGGCCGCTTCACGCCTTGCATGGTTTTGGGCCCAGCGTATCGAAGCAGGCCGTTTTGTTAACTTGGAGCATCTTCACCGCTTTGATGTGGATTCTGTTTTTGGGATAGTAGGTTGGTTACCCCTTCTCCAGTATAGGGAGACTACTCGTCCCAACTTGGTAAAATTATTCTTCACCAACCTGGAGGTGGAAGGTGACTTGGAGGATTGGGAACATGCCAGAGATCTTCGCATCACCAGTTATGTGAAAGGGGTGATGATTTCATTTAATGTAGCCGAACTGGCGGCTCTTCTGGAGATTCCTGACGACGGGGAACTCATTTATTGTCCGCCCAGAGCCAAAGGATATCTCACTGAGGACTTGCGGGCAGCTATAGCCGTGCAGATCTTATTACCTGGTAGAGTCATGTTGGCTTCCAACCTACATCCTCAGCCTCGCCTTTTCTATCATATCATTCAACATAACATTGTTCCCCGGAGTGGACACTATGGAGAGTTATCCCAGTTGACTCAGTACCTCACCTACTGTGTGGATACTCGACAACGGGTTTGCTTGCCTTATTTGATTATGTGGATTATGATCTTTGCAGCCATGCCTGATGTGTCAGGCAATCTCCCATATGGTAGGTTGATCACAGCTTTGCTACAGCGTCTGGGTGTGGATATGCAGGGTGAGGTGGCTGTAGAGATCACCATGAGTTTTGATATAGATGCCGAGGCCATCTATAAGATGCAGATGGACGATCTAGAGCTCAGTGATGAGGAGTTATAGGCTCGTCCTCTCCTACCTAGGAACCATGTGGCCCTTGCAGTAGCAGCAGCTGCAGCAGCAGCAGAGGCAGCCGAGATGGGAGAAGATGAGGATGCACACATGGAGGACATCCCAGCACCTGCACCCCAGCATTTTCCAATTGCAGGACCTTCTAGGCCTTCTCCAGTTGCTGGACCATCTAGGCCTTCTCCAGTTGCTAGGCCATCCAGGCCTTCTACAGTTGCTGGACCATCCCATCCCCCTTCGGACCCTATGATGAGCATGCTCACGGAGATCAAAGATACCCAGAGAGTCATCCTTGATACCCAGAGGGACATCCTAGATACCCAGAGAGGACTCATGGATTCTTAGCGTGAGATGGGTCAGGAGTTGGGGCGTTTAGCTCGTAGCCTACGGGTCACACAGGACCAGGTTCATTGGCTCAGAGAGGTGTACGAGCGGGACTATGATATTATAGACCCGGTACCATCCAGGCCTGCTACACCACCTTAGGCAGATGTAGTTTTTATTTTTATTTCATGTATTTTGTTTTCTTACTAGAGTAACTGTCCGACTTGTGGACTGTACTCTGTTGTTCACTTGTACTTAAAGAATTTTTTTTTTTATGAAATGATTAATTTGTTTTCTTTAAATTCTTCAGTGTTTATAATTGTTCTTCCATTATTAGTATATTATGCAACTTTCTTAAGTCTCAGGCATCAAACAAGCTTATGCTGTGTTCTTATTAAAGTTTTTAATTTTCCTAACTCAGCTCATTGGACATAGTTAGACGCAGAATGATTAGCTGGACAGAGCCTAGGACTCTGATACCAAGTTTTCACACCCCAATTCCGGATGAACCAGAAGTGTGAGTGAACCGGCTCTAAACCACGGTTCACACTAGGATCTCAATAGACCGTGTCAACCAATCATTCCCAAGCAATCTAACTCAATCAGAGATTAATACATAGCAACGGAATAAAATAAATGAACCGAGATCTATGTGGTAATTTAAAATAAATAATCAACTTATTCCATCATCCATAAAATTTAAATAATAATTATTAAAAAATTTTAGCAGAAAAATAAACCCATCACTGAGAGAAAATACATAACAGCACTCGCATAACGCATCATGCTCGTCCTCTACAGTCCGTGTTTCCAAAGCCGCCAACGTACTATAAGCTGGAGAAGACATGAAGTCTTCCACAGAGTAACCTACATCAAGATCTGAAAAAGTAAAGGATATATCCGGGTGAGCTCACAACATAGCTCAGTAAGTACAAAACCAATGGAACAATACAAGATGCATGGGATAACATTTCAATTTGGGTCAGGTATAACTTGCAAATATGCTATGGTAAGGTTTGGTGGCCACCGCACATCCATGCACAAGAGTGTGAGCAAACCCAACAATCAGGCACCTACCACACTACTACTGTTGCCCCACATCACTCACTCCGATATGGAGATAGGGCTCGAGTTTGGCGGGCAGGAAGAACCACAATCCCACGTCCTCCCCCTGATACCCCACACCGTACCAATACCTAAACCCCTATTGGTAAGGGCTTGCAAGTGGATTCCATTTCTAACCAGTCCTAAATGTCAATACAGTATCAATGGCCCTACCCCAGCATGGCTCCCTGCGACATAGAGATAGGGCTCGAGTCTGGCGGGCAGGAAGAACCACAATCCCACGTCCTCCCCCTGATACCCTATTCGCACCAAGTCTGCTAAAGTAAAGGCTATATGACCTACCCCAGCACTACTCCCTACAACATAGAGATAGGGCTCGAGTCTGGTGGGCAGGAAGAACCACAATCCCACGTCCTCCCCCTGATACCCTATTCGCACTGAGTTTGCTAAGGTAAAAGGCGATACGAGAAAAATATTAGTTGTGGATATATCCAGGGCACACCCCCTTCACATTCCACACACTAACTAAAACATACACATGCCTTACATCCAACAATCCTAGCATTTGAAATGCATGAATATATAAAGATAAAAGAAACAACTACATGGCATGTGAGATGCACAGACATCAAGCAATATATATCCAGATACAAAATTATATCACAAAAGTTTACTGTTAATTAGTTATTTAGGTTTGGGGTCTTGTCCCTTACTTGACACGTGATAAAACTCCCACTCTGCGTCATAGGATTTACTCACGTTGTCTACAGGTCCTACATAAGCATATATATAAGTTAGAATTTATTTATTAAGGTTACATAGGTCAGAACCAGGTTTGGCCAAGCAGACCAGTCTCAGAAACCATACCGGTCGCAGGTACCGATTACAGTGTTGTGCAACCGGTATGTGCAACCGGTATATACCGGTTGCACTTACCGGTCTCACTCAAATCTCAATGAGTGAGACCAATATGTGCCTGCGGTATATACCGCAGGCCCATACCGCTGGACCTTGCGTCCAACTGGTATACCCCGCGGTTTGGATCTGAGAGCGAGATCTCGGATCTCCCATCCTTGTCGACTAATGATTAGGTCTCTAGGGTTTCTCCTATCCTTTACTAAGATCCAAGCCTTCTAATGGCCTTAGGATTTTGGCTAGAATGCCGTATCAAACCTAGGTTGGATCCGAATGAGGAAAACAATGGAAATTATAGGATTTTTGGATCACTACGCCGCTTCGCGGCTCTGATCCGACATCCTAAAATTACTAAGAGGATAGAGCACTTACCGGTGATGACTGTTGGTTGGCGGCGTGCTCTTCCTTCCTGGGTGGCTTCCACCTCCTTGCTCTTTCTCAGCTCTTTTCTAGACGGCTAGGGTTTTTGAGAAGGAGCAATGGAGTGTCTCCTTCTCTATTAATAGAGGGAGGCCGTCCATGGAAAGCCTTTCCCTTAGTTGGAAACTTTCCAAGTTTCCATTCTGAGAGAAAGACCCACTGGAGTCCGTCTCCAGCCGAAATCAAGCATACCGGTTGCACATACCAGTTGGAGTGCCCGCAACCGGTATAGTCCAACCGGTATACCATATCGGTTGCACATACCGGTTGCACTGACCGCAACCGGTATAGTCAAACCGGTATGAGGCTTAGGCATTTTTTTTTATAGTTTTTCTTACCTGAAATTCGAGTGGCTCGTCACCCGGCTTCGCCCTCCGGTCCGGTTATGATTGGGGGACCTGTCATCATATATAACCATGGATTAGACCCGATTTTAGAACACGGTTCTTACAACTCTACCACCCTTAAAAGGAATTTCGTCCCCAAAATTTGTATGTAGGTCTCACAACTTAAGTAGAGATAGAGCTAGAGTCTGGTGACCAAGATAAACCACAGTGTCACATCCTCCCCCTGATGCCCCACTCGCATCAAGTACACTAACCACACACAAACATTCATATTCCTATTCCTAGCATCATCATCACATCATGATATAAATAAACAAAAATAAATATGCATGAGCAGTAATAACAGGAATATTAGATGACATGTGAAATGTACATTACAATCATACAAGCATAGAATCATTCATGGTATTGTATTCAATAAATAAAATAGTTTATTATTAGTCAATTAATTTAGGTCTTGTTCCCTCACCTTTGGTTGATAGTAGATCCTCGTTCAAACTTTGTAATTTACTTTTAAACCACTTGGAAACCTAACGAATTTATAGATTTTAAATTAGAATTAATTCCCATAAATTTAGACTAACAGAAACTGAGGGGTCGCAGGTGTGGCCGCACCTGTGGTCTCAGTTTCTGCGACCACAGGGCGTAGGGTCGCAGGGTGTGGTCGCATATCCTGCGACCATACGTGCGACCACACCCTCCCTGGAAACTTCCCTAGGGCATGTGGTCGGACATGTGTATATCATGTGGTCGCACATCATGCGACCACACGTGTGATGGTCGACCTTTCACTCTCAACTTTATTCCTTCATGTTTGGATCCCTTGGCTTATCTTCATGGTCCTTCCTATGATTGTTCTCTAGCTCAGAACTAGTATTTTATACCCAATCCATTTTCAACATAATTTTCTCCATGGATTCTCTTGGAATTTGTCCATGGATTGATGATTTGGGTTTCTCCTAATCCTGTCTTCTTTATGAACAATTCTAGGCTCTCAATTTAACATGGGAAATATATTCATACCTTAAGCTTGCTGAAGATTCAGAGTTTTCTCTGAATTTTCCTCCTTCTTAGTCTTCCTCTTCAATTTTCCTTTTCTTCCTTCTCTTCTCTTTCTCTCACTTTCAGTTTGAGTTCTAAAAGAGTGAAAGAGGCTAAGGGATGTCCTATTTATAGAGGAAAACCCTCCATAATATGCCTTAATGAGTTTAGGAAAGAACCCCTTTCGGATTTGGAAGGTTTTCTAATTTCAACTTCTATCTGGGTTCGTGTGGTCAGAGGTGGGGTCATAGAATCCATCGACCACACCTTCTGAAATGTGCGACCACACAACCAAAATTCATGTGGTTGCACTATTTTGAGGTGTGGTCGGTCACACCTATTTAGGTATGCGACCACACACTCATAATTGATTATTTTTGGGTTGATTTCATAACTGGTCTTGTGGTTTTTTCACGCACTTGGTCTACATGGCTCGACCATGATAGGAAGACCTGATACAAGGTGGTAAGATCGGTTAGTTCGATACGGGTCTTACAATATCAGATCCTAAATGCTGTCTTTGGAATGTCACCATCCTTGATCTTCAACTGATGATACCCAAACCTAAGATCGATCTTGGAAAACACTTTTGCTCCTTGCAATTGATCAAATAAATCATCAATTCGAGGTAGGAGATATTGATTCTTGATCGTGAGCTTGTTTAGTTCCCTGTAGTCTATACATAATCTGACATTACCATCCTTCTTCTTATCAAATAACACTGGCGCTCCCCAAGATGATATGCTTAGTCGGATAAAACCCTTGTCCAGTAAATCCTATAGTTGTACCTTCAGTTCCTTTAATTCAGTAGGAGCCATTCTATAGGGTGCCTTAGATACTGGTGCTGCTCCGAGTATAAGGTCTATAACAAAATCTATCACTCGATCAGGTGGCAAACAAGGTAATTCCTTAGGAAATACATCTGAAAATTCTCGTACCACTTCTATGCCTTCCAGTCGTGGTGCTTCCTTGGTGAGGTCGACCACTGACACCAGATAACTGGTTCCTCCATTCTCGAGGCATCTCTTAGCCTTTAATGTAGAAAGAATGAGTTTTTCCTTACGGGGAAGTTTGGTTCCCGTAAAACTGAACTCTACTCCTTCCTTGTCTTTAAATGATATCTTCTTTTCAGCACAAAGCAGACTCGCTGAATGCTGGGATAACCAGTCCATCCCTAGGATGACATCAAAGTCTACCATCTCAAGTTGCACCAGGTTGGCATCCAAACTTCGTCCGTTTATGAGAATTGGACATGGTCCATAACCTTGGTCTAATTCTACTTCTAATCCCATAGGTGATCGTACTAGTAATTTACTGTCTAAAGGTCTGAGGGGTAGGCTTAGCTTCTTCTCAAATGACACAGATATAAAAGAATGAGTGGCCCTAAAGTCAAAGAGTACTCTGGCGGGTATGCCACTAATGGGTACGTTATGTTACACCCCAATTCTGCACCAACCAGAATGGTGTGATGAACCGTCAATAAACCAACGGTTCAACTAGGATCTTGAATAGGCTATCCCCATTTTTGTTAAACCAAAATACATTCTACATTAATCAGAGATAATAAAGTAAATAGTGAAAGGCTTACAGATAATGAACTGAGATCTAGTCATGATAAATAATTAATATTCCATTTATCTCCAAGTAACCAAAACATAATTTAAGACATATTACAATATCTAAATACGGAAATTAAACACTAAGCGTATCCATAGTTGAAACGCTAGCTTGACGAATCACAATAGTCCTCCATAGCTTGCTCATCATAGCTGCCACCCGTTTACATGTTGACTTGTTAACATAATCTTCAATCGTAATACCTGCAACATCAGAAACTAAAAAGAATTGCACGCACGAGGGTCAGCTCTCCAACTTGAGCTCAGTGAGTAAACAGAACAATGCAACAAACATATGCAAGCAATCAATTCGTATCTTTGGTCTGATTCATAAGTTTGCAATGTGCTATAGAAAGGTTCGAAGGCCGCCTCACCTCTATACACGAGTGTGTGAAGGTACCCAATGAATATCGGCATTGTCGTCCCACATGCACCCACCATGGAAACAGTGTACCCAATGAGTATTGTACCACATGCACCCATACCAACACGTAAGCCCCTGTTGGCGAGGGCTTGTAAACTGGGCTCACAACTAACCAATCCTAATGTCAAACAGTGTATCCAAGGCCTCACCCCAGCATCCCTCAATACATCCATAGAGATAGAGCTAAGGCCCCCCGACAGAGTCAAAGACTACATGGTCCGAGACCACCTCCCCTGATGCCCTACAACGTAATAGCTCTGCTAAGGTAATGGCGATACGACGATGTTAGTGGACAAGACTTGAGTAGAGATAGAGCTAGAGTCTGGTGACCAGGAAAAACCACAGTGTCACAAGAATATTGGATGACATGTTAAATGCACAATACATGTATACACGCATAGAATCAATCAATCATGGTATCGGACTGAATAAGCAAAAATAGCTTTTTATTATCCAATTAGTTTAGGTCTTGTTCCCTCACCTGACGCTTGTCTGATAGTTTGCTCCACGTCACAAGGTCCAAACGTGCTATCACAAGGTCCTACATGATATTTGGGTTTAGTTAGAATAGGTTTACGTTAGTTGGAAACCAACAATGACAAAACACATCTCACAGAGCTGACCGGTCATAGATACCGATCGCAGCGCTGTGGGGAAAACCTGCGACTGGTATGGTCAGCCGGTCCCCACAAACCAGTCCCTGAGAGGTACCAGTCGCGGTACCGGTCGCATATGGTGCAACCGGTATGGTTCGATCGGTATGTCTCCGGAAGACCATACATCGGTCACCCTCTATTGATCCTAGGGTTTTTCCTACACATCCCAGGTCTAAGCATTGAGTTAGAGTTGTTTCCAACTGCATTCAAGTCCTAGTTTCGATGATCTCAACCTAGAACTTGAATCTAGGGTTTAACTACTAAATTAGGGTTTGACGACAACATAGGGTTTAGATCAATACCTCGCTTTGCATGGTATTGATCCAACTACAACTAACCATTCTAGATTACATATGGTAGAGGAAGGTTTGAGCACTTACCGTTGACTTGCGGTAACTTGTTCTTCGTCAAACGGCAATGTCGGCTCTTCCCTTTCCTTCCTAGCTTCTTCTCCTTCTTCAGCCTCTTTCTCCTTTCTAGGGTTTGTGAGGATCATGGAAGAGGTTTTAGGAGGTTTAGAGGGGTTTATATAGGCTAGGTTTAGGTTTAGGAAGCCTCCTAGCATTAGGAAAGTCCTTCAGTTTGAAATTTGGAAAGTGGGACCCGTAGAGATCCGTTTCTGGATCTTAGTGGTCTGCTGCACAGGTTATACTGGTCGACCGGTACCAAGACCGGTACCATCGATCGGTATGAATTATTTCATACTTAATCGGTCTATTTTTGTACCTGTTTGTCATCCGCTCGTCCCATCTGGCCCGGAGATGATCGGAAGACCTATTACGACATGAAGGAAAGGTTTAGATCGGGTTCATGGAGTGCGAGTCTTACAACTCCCCCACCCTTAAAAGAAATTTCGTCCCCAAAATTTGCATGTAGGTTTCACAACTCCCCCACCCTTAAAATAAATTTCGGCCTCGAAATTTGAACGTACGGTTCTTATAACTCCCCCTCCTTAAAATAAAATTTGTCCTCAAAATTTGAATTTACTTTGGAGTCAATAGGTGGGAATTCTATTTCCGCATTGCATCTTCTTCTTTCCATGCAATCTTCTCCACGTCTTGTCTTTGTCAGATTATCTTCATATAATAATTATCCCAGTTTTTGAGATGTTGTACTTTTCAACTAGTGAACTAGGTTGGTACCACTTCAATAGTTAAATCTTCTATCTAATCCAGTGGATCCGTGGTCAATACCTTTATATGGATCTCCAATGTACTTCTTCAATAGAGACACGCAAAATACGTCATGCACACTAGACATGGACAGCGGTAACACTAGTTGATATACAACTTTTCTACGTCTCTCCAAATTTTATGAGGTCCAAAACATATATCGGATACAACTTTCCCTTCTCGTTGAATTGTTTTTAATCCATGCATAAGTGATATCTTCAATAACACTTTGTCACTTATGGCGAACTCGAGGTCTTGGTGTCTCTTTTGAGAAACTTGAGCTATCTTGGCCCTTTTCTTTGATCTTGTCTGCTACTCGACAGGTTTCTTCAACAGACTCAGGTCTTACAATTCCTTATTCACCAACTTTATTCCAAAACAAAAGAATTTGACATTTCTACCGTACCATGCTTTATAGGTGACATCTACATAGTTGCTTGGTAGCAAATTCAATCCACATATAGCTTAGTTAGCCGCTCCAAAGCATACCGAGGTCGTATAGCAATGGAATGAGCTATCTTCCTAAGGCGATCAACAATCACCCAAACTGCGTCAATCGTTCTAGGAGTCAGTGGCAAATCAGTGACATAGTTCATTGTAATGCAGTTTCATTTCTAGACTGGCTCTGATGGTTGTTGTAGTAAGCCATGTTGGTCTTTGTCTTTCAGCCTTTACTTGCTGATAATTCAGACACTGAAACACGCACTAAGCTACATCTGTTATCATTCCTCTTTACCAGTACAATATCTTCAGGTCATGATACATATTGATACTCCAGGATGTCCTGAATATTGAGTACGATGGGCTCTTATCATTATCCTCTTCATGATATCCGAGCCTTTATCTTCAGGTATTCAGAATCTACCTCTGCATCTGAGTACCGTCTCCGCATCCAAAGTAAGTCAGGGTTAGGTTTTTCCTTCTCTAAATCTTCTTACCCCGCTCTTAGATATAGATCTAACAAAATTACTACCTTTACTTTGTCTATCAATTCAGAGATGATCTTTAATGTTATGAACACAAGCAAGGAACTATTGCTCCATAAGTTCATCCATAAATTTTCGCTCAATTGGATCATCACGAGTTTCTATTATATGTTACTCTTCTTTCAAATCTGAATCTGTTGCTGTGAAACATAAGGCAGCATTTATACTGGGTCCTTCCTTGGACTTCATAATTCCCTTTTTCTTTAAGGCCTTAGCTACTACATTAACCTTGCTCGGTGATATCGAATATCGCGGTCCTAATCCTTCAAGTGTTCTACCCATCGTCTTTGTTTCATGTTCAACTCTTTCTGGGTGAAGAGATAAATAAAACTCTTGTAATCAGATTTAATCTAAAATCCTTCTCCGTATAGATAATGTCTCCACGTCTTGATTGCATAAATTACAGTTGCTCACTTCATGCCATGAGTTAGGTGATTCTTTTCATGCTCCTTCAGTTATCTTGAAACATATGCAATCGCTTGTTCTCCTTGCATAAGCACACATCGTAAACCCAATCCAGACGGATCAATGTATAAGGTAAATGGTTGTCCTGTAATAGGAATAGTCAAGATGGGAGAAGATATCAATCTAGCTTTAGAGTCTGGAAACACTCTTCACACTTATCAGTCCAATTAAACTTCTCTCCCTTCGTGATTAGCTTGGTAAAAGGTATTGCGATCCTAGAGTGGTCCTCCATGAATCGTCTATAATAACCAGTTAAACCCAAGAAACTTCTGATCTTTGCAATATTCTTTAGGTGTTTCTCACCATAAGATTACTTATATCTTAATAGGGTCCACTTTAATCCCTTTTTATGATGCTACGTGATCTAAGAAGATCACTTTGTTAAATTAGGTCTCATATTTCTTGAACTTGGCATAAAGCTTTTCCCTTTTCAACTGTTGTGAAGTTGTTCTAAGATCCGTTGTATGAGTTGCTTCATTCTTGGAATAATCAAAATATTATCAATGGAAACTATGACCGATGTGTCCAACATGTCATTAAACACCCAGTTCATCAGCTCCATAAAAGATGTAAGGGTATTGGTTAATCCAAACGTCATAATCGAGAACTCATAATGTCCAATCCTGGTTCTAAAAGCTATCTTCGAGATATCGTTGTCCAAATTATTCAGCTGATGATATCTTGACTGAAGCTCAATCTTAGAGAATATCTTTGCACCTTGCAACTGTTTAAACAAGTCATTGATCTGATGTAGTAGATATCGATTCTTGATTGTGTGCTTGTTTAATTCCCGGTAGTCTATACAGAATCTGACACTACTGTCCTTCTTCTTCACGGATTGCATTGGTGCTCCCCGTGACGCAATACTAAGCCTATTAGGACCCTTGTCTAATAACTCCCGTAGTTGAGTCTCCATTCTTTCAACTCTATAGGAGCTACTCTATAGGTGCCCTTGACACAAGTATTGTCTTTGGTAACAAGTCGATGACAAACTCGGTCACATTATCAGATGGTAACCCAGGTAAGTCTCCTGAAAACACATCAAGAAATTTATGCATCACATCAATATCTTCCATCTATGGTGCTTCGTATACCACAGATACTATATATCCAACTTCTTTCTCTTCAACGCATCTCTTCGCCTTTAGCATATAGAGGATCAGCTTTCACTTCTTAAGCAACATGCTTCCAATAAAACTAAATTATATACCGTCTTTACTCTTGAATGATAACCTCTTCTATGCATATAACAACTTTGTAGAGTGTTGAGACAATCAGTCTATTCCCAAGATGACGTCAAAGTTTGCCATCTCAAGTCGATTTAGGTTGCATCCAATTCTGTCCATCCATATGATTTGAACATTGTTAATAACCCTCATCCAATACAACATCCAGTTCAAAAGGGCTTGAACTAGCAAAATCTGGTATAAGGTCTTAAGAGCTTGTGTAGTTCCTTCATCTCTTATGATTTTTCAAGACTATCGTCAAAATCTTATATCTTAAAAAACTCATTAGCTTATATTTCCTTTATTACTGTTGTTCTACCCTGATCTCTCTTTCATATACCTCGAAAAATATCTTATGATTGTTACTTACTTTCTTCCTCATGCACTCTTTTATAGACATGACCATATCCATCCATTCAGTAATCTCGAAACAAATCCTCCATTATTTTATCTGAGGTTCATTGGCTACAGCATTTGATCTGAATCCAATCATCTTTTTTCCAATAATTCCATTATCACTAAACATCTTTTCAATGGATGTCGAGAAATGTAAGAATCAGAATATTTATCCAAAAGTAATTCATTTCCTCCTTTCAATTTAGTATAATGACAAACACTTGCTTTATCTAATGAACTTAAGTTTAAAAGATCAAGAGTAAATCTGTGGTAATCCAACCAGCATCAAAAGGTCGTTAAGTTGCACGGTGGTCCAAATACATGGAAAATAGAGGTTCTATAACTCTTAACCTCATGGTTATAGGTTCTATCGAGTATATAATGTCATTGGTCGAGGCACTATTAGAATAAATCAGGAGAAAGATTTGGTACATCAATAAATCAGGTATAATCGAATAGATGTACGCTCAACATGATTAAACATTTATTGTTCATGTTGTCGATCATGGAAGTAGCTCAGATTGGTATAATTAGGACTAATACTAAATAAACAATAACTATAACTCCAATTGACAGGTTAAATCAAGAAGGTATCCTGTCAAGGTACGAGAATTAGAATCAGGTATGTGCATCCTCATAAGAGTAAGTCAATAATGCACCGCATCCTATATAAACCTATTTATTTATAAGACCACAATAGATTTGATCCTTTGCTGAAAACGTTTGAGGCTTCATCTTCAGGAAACATTCCCCAATCCTTGTCAGATCATTTTGTCATGATGCAGCTATCCCATACATTGGTGGCTGATAAGGGTAACCACCTTGATACACTGCTTGTTGTGCACCAAGCTTCTGCACTAGGGTGTGCGTTACTGGTACTTGCTGTATGTTAGGCACTGTGTTATAGCTAACAGGTGCTGGAGGTACAGTATTGTTACCAATTGATACCGTACTTGGTTTGACCAGGAGGTGTTGATGTAGCATTGGCAACTTGGATAGTGATTCACATAGCAACTTGCATAGTCGGTCTCTTGTATTTTGTCTGGCCAAGTTTATTACAATCGTAGCCAAGGTACTTGGTAGTCCAGGTGATTGGCTGGAGTGGCCTGGTTGTTCACCTCCTTTGATTTGCTCCAATCTGATTATCATTATTTAGCATCTGCTCAGATGCGTTTTCATTACCCATTCTCAACCCAGTTAGTGGTGGGGGGTCAAGTTGCAACCTCTTCTTAATGCTCAGTGGGCAATGGATTAGTGTATGGTGGATCTCACTCTGAGTCTCCACTTCACCCAGGAGTAAAGCTTTATCTTCTTTTATAGTTACTCTCAATTTTTGGTGTATGGCCATTGTTCTCCTATCTCTGTTGGATTTAGTCCGAGATCTTTCCTTTTAACTTTACAGGGACTTAGGCTTTACTAGCCATTTTCTTTCTTTTCAAATACATTGAGTTTCACATCTTGTGAATATTAACTCGGTATTCTAATTTTTCTGCTTTACAGATGCTTCCTTCTTCTTACTGTACTATATCCTTTGTATACTTAGATAACTCCCCGACTTATAGATCATATCCTATATTATTTGTTTATCAAGATAAGTCTTGAATTTTCTCTTTCTGTTTGTGTATATTTATGGTTCCACCTTTTATATGTACATTATTGCCTTGTTTAAGTTCTGTCAACCAACACAGGTGCTTATGGTGTGTTTGTATTAAAGCTTTTAACTTATCCTAACTCAGTTCATGGACTCCAGTAGAAATGTTTAAGTTTGATGGGCAAGGCCTGAGATCTCTAATACCAAGTTGTCACACCCCAATTCTGCACCAACCAGAATTGTGTGATGAACCGTCAATAAACCAACGGTTCAACCAGGATCTCGAATAGGCTATCCCCATTTTTGTTAAATCAAAACACATTCCACATTAATCAGAGATAATAAAGTAAATAGCAGAAGGCTTATAGATAATGAACTAAGGTCTAGTCATGATAAATAATTAATATTCCATTTATCTCCAAGTAACCAAAACATAATTTAATACATATTACAATATCTAAATACGGAAATTAAACACTAAGCGTATCCATAGTTGAAACGCTAGCTTGACGAATCACAATAGTCCTCCATATCTTGCTCATCATAGCCGCCACCCGTTTACATGTTGGCTTGTTGACATAATCTTCAATTGTAATACCTGCAACATCAGAAACTAAAAATAATTGCGCGCGCGAGAGTCAGCTTTCCAACTTGAGCTCAGTGAGTAAACAGAACAATGCAACAAACATATGCTTGCATTCAATTCATATATTTGGTCTGGTTCATAAGTTTGCAATGTGTTATATTCGAAGGCCGCCTCACCTCTATTCACGAGTGTGTGAGGCTGCCCAATGAATATCGGCATTGTCGTCCCACATGCACCCACCATGGAAACAGTGTACCCAATAAGTATCGGCATTGCTGTACCACATGCACCCATACCAACACGTAAACCCCTGTTGGCGAGGGCTTGCAAACTGGGTTTGCAACTAACCAATCCTAATGTCAAACAGTGTATCCAAGGCCTCACCCCAGTATCCCTCAATACGTCCACAGAGATAGAGCTAAGGCCCCCCAACAGAGTCAAAGACTACACGGTCTGAGACCACCTCCCCTGATGCCCTATGACGTAATAGCTCTGCTAAGGTAATGGTGATACGACGATGTTAGTGGACAAGACTTGAGTAGAAATAGAACTAGAGTCTGGTGACCAGGAAAAACCATAGTGTCACAGGAATATTGGATGACATGTTAAATGCACAATATACGCATACACACATAGAATCAATCAATCATGGTATCGGACTGAATAAGCAAAAATATCTTTTTATTATCAAATTAGTTTAGGTCTTGTTCCCTCACCTGACGCTTGTCTGATAGTTCGCTCCGCGTCACAATGTCCAAACGTGCTATGACAAGGTCCTACACGATATTAGGGTTTAGTTAGAATAGGTTTACATTGGTCGGAAACCAACAATGACAAAACACATCTCACAGAGCTGACCGGACACAGGTACCGATCGCAGCACTATGTGGAAAACCTACGACCGGTATGGTCGGCCGGTCCCCACAGACCAGTCCCCGAGAGGTACCGGTCGTGGTACCGGTCGCATATGGTGCGATCGGTATGGTTCGACCGGTATGTCTCCGGAAGACCATACACTTGGTTCTCGTCTTCCGTCGGTCACCCTCTATTGATCCTAGGGTTTCTCCTACACATCCTAGGTCTAAGCATTGAGTTAGAGTTATTTTCAACTCCATTCAAGTCCTAGTTTCGATGATCTCAACCTAGAACTTGAATCTAGGGTTTATCGACTAAATTAGGGTTTGACGGCAACATAGGGTTTAGATCAATACCTCGCTTTGTATGGTATTGATCCAACTACAACTAACCATTCTAGATTACTTATGGTAGAGGAAGGTTTGAGCACTTACCGTTGACTTGCGGTAACTTGTTCTTCGTCGAACGACAATGTCCGCTCTGCCCTTTCCTTCCTAGCTTCTTCTCCTTCTTCAGCCACTTTCTCCTTTCTAGGGTTTGTGAGGATCATGGAAGAGGTTTTAGGAGGTTTAGAGGGGTTCATATAGGCTAGGTTTAGGTTTAGGAAGCCTCCTAGCATTAGGAAAGTCATTCGGTTTGATATTTGGAAAGTGGGACCCACAGAGATCCGTTTCCAGATCTTAGTGGTCTACTGCGCAGGCTATACCGGTCGACCGGTACCAAGACCGGTACCATCGACTGGTATGAATTATTTCATACTTAATCGGTCCATTTTCGTACCTGTTTGTCATCCGCTCGTCCCGTCTGGCCCGGTGATGATCGAAATACCTGTTACGACATGAACGAAAGGTTTAGAATAGGTTCATGGAGTGCGGGTCTTACAACTCCTCCACCCTTAAAAAAAATTAGTCCCCGAAATTTGCATGTAGGTTTCACATGTTACCTATGATATTAGTCTTAAATTAATCTATATGCTCATACAAGACGTTACAACAAAAGGTCAGGTCATAGCTGTGACTACATCGGATGATGCAGCCGTGTCTTCAGCAGTTACTGTATAAACCTTGTCTTGTTGCAGTTGCTTCTTCGGTTTAGGGTAGTCCCTTTAGTAATGCCCTACATTATCACAGTTGAAGCACTTAATTCTAGCACTTACTTGCCTTTGTTGAGGTTGGACTGTTGGTGTAGTCTTGGCTGCAGCATTGAAACCTTGAATACGAAAGGGTTTAAATGTTCTGGAGTTTCCTCCGTTATAATTAGTTCCATTAGGACTCTTAATGCCCCTATTCTGAGCAAAGTAGCTCTCCCTCTGGCTCGATTCCAGTACTCGAGCAATCTGTACAGCTTCATTATAGATCTTCTTTTTCAATCCCAATACATGCTCCCGTATACTTCCCCTAAGTCCCATGTCGAACCTTCGGGTTTTGGTATCTTCTTCCTGCATGATAGAGGAAACAAAAAAGAACAGCTTTTCATAACGTTGCTGATAAGCGTCTACCGCCATATGTCCCTTATACAGACTCAGAAACTCCTTTTCCATTGCATCTCGGAAACTCCTAGGAAAATACTTCTCGAAAAAGGCATCTTTAAAGGTAGTCCAGGTCAATTGTGTGTGCTTTGTCAGCAGATAATTCCAGATAGATTTCCACCAATGATGGGCATCACCTTTCAGCATAAAGGTTGTGCATAATAACTTATTTTCTTCATTAATAGTCATCATCATGTAGCTCCTTTCCATCTCATCGATCCAGTGGGCTGGCCATAAAGGATCCAACGTCTTACCAATAAATTCCCTCGGCTTCATCTTCAGAAAATGCTCGATTAGCCTAGAATGGTCCAGCTGATACTAAGCATATGCTCCAAACATAGGCGGTTGGTACTGGTAATTGCCCTGGTTATATCCGCCTTGAGGTACTTCAAGATTTTGTACTTGAGCTTGTACAACTGGCATTTGAGGTGCTTGGGGTACCGTGTTGTTCATGGTTGATGCTTGGGGCATGGTGTTGCTACCCCCTGGTATGGTACTAGCTTGCCCTGTTGGTAAAGGTATTATATTTGCGGCTAGGGGAGCAATTCTTATAGCAGCTTGCATTTTGGTTGCATGTTGGTTTGCATTTGCTATAATTGCTGCACTTGTTGTGCCATATTCATAACCACTATAGTCAATTCCGTAGGTGGGGCTGGCAAGTTTGTTCGGTTGGCTTGGTTATTGACTCTTGGCGGTACCATATTCTAGTTCTCCTGTTCCTCAGGGTTTTCATGGGCATTTACCTCTACAGGTGATGATGGAGGTGGAATTGGGTTACGTCCTCTCCAGGTTATTCTTCACCCAGCCATTTTCTATTTTCGACGGTGGTAGCGCTTGAAAGTCAAAGAAACATATGAGGCAAGTATAATATACATTGATCTTGTCACACCCCAATTCCGCACATTTCAGAATGGTATGATGAACCGCTAAATAACCAATGGTTCAATCAGGATCTCTAATAGGCTATCCCCGCGTTATCCAAACTTTACATGCATTCACAATCATAATCAGAGTAAATACACATTAGCGGAAATCTTATAAATAAATGAACTGAGAACTAAAATGATATTAATAATTTAATAGAAAATTATTCTGTATCAAACCGAGACATAAATAATTAAGTATTAAATACATGTCTATAATCCAATGAAGAAACCTATAAAAATATCTAATCGAATACACACGAGTTGCACTCGCAAAAAGAGTCGTGTGTATCGTCTTCAGCTCCAACTTCCATAGCTGCTACAGTTCCGTACGCCGATGCGTTCATATAATCTTCAACTGTATAACCTGCATCATCAACTAAAAATATTCGACGTCGAGGGGTGAGCACACAACACGGCTCAGTGAGTAGCCAAAACAATGCAACAATACATATGCATGCAAAAATCAATTTATATCTTTGGTCTTGGTTTATAGTTTGCAATGTGCAATAGAAAGGTTGGGTGGTCAAAGGTTAACGTTTATTGAGACCGCCTCTATACACAGGGTGTGGAAGCCCGCCCGAAGGTTAACGTTTATCGTCGTCCCCATCCACCCTACCATAACATTATACAACAAAGGTTAACGTTTATTGCTATATAATGCTATACTAACACGTAAGCCCCTGTTAGCGAGGGCTTGCAAACTGGGCTCGCTACTAACCAATCCTAATGCCAAACAGTGTATCCAAGGCCTCACCCCAGCATCCCTCAGAATGCCCATAGAGATAGAGCTAAGGCCCCCCGGTAGAGTCAGAGACTACAAGGACCGAGACCACCTCCCCTGATACTCTACGACATAATAGTTCTGCTAAGGTAATGGCGATACGACGATGTCAATGCACAAGACTTGAGTTAGAGATAGAGCTAAAGTGCTGAGACCCACCAAAGGTTAACGTTTATTGACGTTCTCATCACACCTCCCCTGATACTCGCTCGCATCAAGCACATCAACCACACACATACAAGCACATGCCTATTCCTATCATCATCATCATCATCATGTTATAAACAATAAAGTAAATATGCATGAACAAGTAATAGAAATATTGGATGGCATGCTGTATGCACATTACAACATATTCGCATAGAATCAAACATAGCATAGGACTCAAGAAAATGAAAACAGTTTATTATTAACCAATTTAGTTTGGAGTTAAGGTTCCTCACCTTAGCTTGCTAAAAGATACTTTTCCAAGCTTTAGAATCACCTTTATAATGTTATTATATTGCTAGCAAACCTAACAAAGTCGATAGAATTTAATTAGAATTAATTCAGAATTTAAAAACCATTCTGTCAACTGAGGGTCGATGCTAGGGTCGATGGGTCTATCGACCCTCCCTCCATTCTGAACTTCCCGAATGCTGAGGGTCGATGGTCAGAAACACCTAGGGTCGGATGGTCTATCGACCCTCGGTGCGACCCTTGGTGCACTCTGGTCCAATTTCCACTTTTAAATCCATTCTTCGTGTTTGGGGTCCTATGGCTTGCTTCCTCCATTCATTCAACAGTCATTCCATGGTCTAGAACCATGTATAATCCATCTAGATAGCTTTCGTGCATCCTCCTATGGTTTTCCATGAAAATCTAACCATGGATGGATGGTTTGGGTTTCTCCAAAATCCTACACTCAACCATATCTAACCTAAGGTCTGTAGAAACTCATGGAATCAGTATCTATACCTGAGAAGATTACTTTTCTCTGCAATTTCTTCTCCTTTTTGCTAAGCCTTCCTCCTAGCCTCCTTTCTTCCTCTTTTCCTTCTTCTCTCTTTCTCTCAATTCAATTAGGGTTGTGAAAGAAGTGAATGTGGCTTAGGAACGTCCTTTAAATAGACTAGGAATGTCCTATAATAATCCCACTGAGATTTGGAAGGAATCCCAACCGAAAATTAGGAAATTTCCTAATTTCAGTTTCGTCAGAAACCGAGGGTCGATGGGATGGTCGATGATCCCGTCGACCCTAGGGTCTTAAGCTGTCCGACCCTCCCTTCAAAACTGAGGGTCTGACTTTCTGTTTTGGGAGGTCCGACCCTGCTTAGCTGGGTGTGCGACCCTTCCCTAAAATTAAGTGTTTTTGGGTTGATTTTATACCTGGGATCTCGATCTCCTTCATGCCCTTGGTCCATTTGACTCGACCATGATGGGTAAACCTGGTTCAAGGTGGTAAGACCGGGTTAGTTTGACACGGGTCTTACAGATCTCGTGTTAATCTCATAATAAACGAGGCAAAAATTCCAATTTTAAAGTCATTCAGTCAAAGCAGGGCATTTCCATCGTGGGTCAATGGGTGTGGTCGCACTATATGCGACCACAGGGTTAAGACCCTATGATCCCTGGTAGCTCACCGAGAGCCTGTGGTCAATCATGGGGTTGTTCATGTGGTCACACTTTTGGTCGAAATCTGCGACCACACGACCCCAAATTAGGTTTTTAAACCCAATTTCTGAGTCTTTCTTTTCCATTCACTTTTAACTTCTACTATTCACAACTCAACTCGCCTCCACTGAGTTACTACAGTACCGACCACTCACCTTGAGTGAAATTTCTTCAATCAACCACCGGATTCCTCATCTCCACGGTAAGTTTTACATTCTCATTGCTCTCTTTGTCAAAATTCATTCAAGGTTTTCATCGCATATTTCAATCTTTTCCCAATTAAATTTTATTTACCCATAAAAATTTGATTTTTATGGATAAACCTTGCTATTGGACACCCAACGGACAAAAGCCCTCTAATAGATTCGGGTTGTACTGGTCGGTTTGGTTAATCAATGGAAAACCCACCTTTTTTTACCTAGAAATTGGGGATTTTTTTTTTCAAACTTCCAAAATTTCTTTAATTTTGTCTTAATTAATAGCAAGTTCCCACTTAATTGGTCATTGCATGATGGCTTATGATGTACGTGAGTCCGCTAATCCAAGCATTTGGGCAAAAATGAGGCTTTTGGCCCATCACGCCGTTATAATATCAAATTTTAAATTTTCACTATATCTAATAAGTTGTTTGTTGGTCTATGCCCTTGCAGACAACATGGTGTAAGCATCCCATTTTTACCACCCTCAGCATAAGTGAACCAATATGGTAGGTTTCCGGCCATTAACCCAAAGGTTGGTGATTCTCTAACGAACCCCATAGTAGGGTCATAGGCTATTACCTACTTAGATGAATAGGTCGTGAAATTATCTTCGAAATGAGATCGAAATCATCAAATTCTGACGTCAAACAAGGAAGATATCGTAGTTTGAAAGTGCAAGGGCATTTACGTAATTATCGTATGATGCATGCATTATCATTCAAACTTCAAGACATCATATCTTGGTCATCTGATATTGGAATCAGATGATTCGAAGGCTAATATTTCTTATTTTCAGTCTTCTTCAAAGTGGACGTGAAAAATCACGGGTAGAAGTCACCAGTGGACCCCATGCAAGCTTTCATGCAAAAATATTGTTAGAACTTCAAAGCTTCATATCTTTGTCGTTCTACGTCGGATTCAGATGATTCCAAGGTCATTATTCTTCATTTGTGATGTTCTACAAAGTGGACGTAAAAAATCTCGGGTAGAAGTCTCTGAAAGATCCCATGCAAAATTACACATGGAAATGGTCATTTAATCTTTGGAAATTCATATTTTGGTGACCCCATATCCAAATCAGGTAATTTCAGTTTCATTATGTTCCATTTTTAGTACTCTACAAAGTGGACGTAAAGGATTTCTGGTAGAAGTCTCCGAAGGATCCCATGCAGAATGGTCAGTCAAATTATCGATAATTGACCTGCTTAAACTTTAAAAATTCATAAGTTGGCCATTTTATTTCCAAATGAGATGATTCATGTTCCAATATTCCTCATTTTTAATGTTCTACAAAGTGAACATAGAAAATTTGGAATAGATGCTATCAGAAAATTTTATATGGAAAAGTGATAGAAATGGACTACGAAATATCAACCTTAGTCCAAACCAGTTTAATCCAGCTTAGTCTAACTTAGCCTGGCCTAGCTCAGACCAATCCAGACCAAGTTATGTTAGTCCATATGCATGTATTTCTTTTATGTGTATATGTTATTATATTATTATATATATATATATATATATATGTATATATATATATATATATATTTATATATATATATATATATATATATATATATATATATATATCTTATGGATATATTGTATGTATTAATATAGACCGTGGAAAGAGAGAGGAAAGAGAGGCCATGGGAAAGAGAATGGGAGAAAGAAAAAAAAGAAAGAGAGAGAAATAAAAGAAAAAAAGAAAAGAAAAAAAAAGATCTCCTTCACGTTTTCTAGAAAGAAAACGTGAAGGAGAGGAAGGAAAAAAAAAAAAAAGAAAAGGAAGGAAAGAGGGAAGGAAAAAAAAAAGAAAAAAAGAAAAAAAGAAAAAAAAGAAAACGTTTTCTAAGAAAGAAAAGAGAGGGGGAGAAAGAAAAAAAAGGAAGGAAAGGAAAGAAGAAAAAAAGGAAAGAAGAAAGAAAGGAAAGAGAGAAGGAATTTTCTATAAGAAGGAAAGAGAGAAAGGAAAGAGAGAAGAGATTTTCTAGAAGAAGAATGAGAAAAAGGAAAGAAAGGAAGAAGAAAAAACATGGGAAGGAAGAGAAGAAAGGAAAGAAGAAAAAATGGAAAGAAAGGATTTTCTAGAAGAAAAAGAAGAAAAGGAAGGAAGAGAGAAGAAGGAAAGAAGAGGAGAGGATTTTCTAGAAGAGAAAAAAGAAGAAAACGTGTGGAAGAGAGAGGGAGAAGAGAAAAGGGAAGGAAGAGAAGAAAGGAAAGAAGAAAAAAGGAAAAAAAAAAAAGAGATTTTCTAGAAAAAGAAGAAAAGAAAAGAAGGATCTTTTAGAAGATGAGAGAAAAAAGCATAAATAGGCCAAGAGAAGAGAGAGGGGGCTTCTTTTTCCAGACCACAAGGAGAGGAGGTCGTGAGTGAGAGAGAGAAACAAGAGAGAGGGAGAAAGAAAGAGAGAATAAAAGAGAAAAGAAAGAAAAGAGAAGAAGAAAAGAGAGAAAGAGAAGAGAGAGAGAAGCAGAGGAGAGGAGAAGGAGGGTTCGCATTCAAAGATCTTGATACGACCTCCAATCATCCAACATCGATGGTTTTGCTCGATTCGAGCACAAGGTTAGTACTCTAAACAAATTTAGAGGTCGTTAGAATGCTCGAATACCAATTTTGTTTGAAAAATGCTAATTTCCATGAAATTTCGATCAGGAATGCTCTATTACAAGCTTATTAATATTAGGATGCCTATGTCTAGCATTTTTCATGAATGATAATTTGTCTAAGCTATTCAATGATGAATTTTTAAATGCTATATGATAATGTTTGATGTTTTTTACAAATTTCATAAAGTGGTTTTCTAATCTGAAATTTTTAGAAATTTTCAGATTTAGGATTCAAACTTAGGACGTACATCACATGTAATTTTTCTTGGATTTTGAAGCCCAAATTTTTATGGGAGTCTCTCTGATATGTTAGAAGACTATCTTAAAAATTTTGTTCCATTTCGAATTGGGAAAATACATCAAAAAAATTTGTCTTTGACATTGCCGTTTAACTTGAATGTAATGCAATCCTCCATCAGAAAGTCTCTAGAAAATGGTCTTATGGCCATAATCAGAAATCAGCTTCATATTAAATTTTTATATATAAATGTCTTCTCAAAAATGACACTGATTTCATATTTTTTTAACTTTTTTTATTGAATTGATATTAATTTTTAAGTGCATAGTGCTCTGATTTTGAATCTGTCATGATGTACTGATTTGCATGATTGAAAAGAATCATTTTTTACAAAGAAAATATGCTGTTTTAACTTATTTTTTTTATGAAATTTTAGATCAGACAGTTATCTACATAGACATATGTCTGTATTTAATTTTCATTAAGTATAGGATTTTATTTGGAATTTATGGTGCAACTGGTCAAAAATCTGAAACAGATTTGACCAGTGCACATGTCCGGTCTTAGGGCATATCTTTGACCTATTTTTGCTCTCTGTTGAGATTCAAATCATTTATATGAAATATAATATACTAAGTCATCTTTCTATAAAAAAATGTTGAGCTTGATTTGAGTTGCAAAAGACCTACTTATGGTCATTCTTGCGTAATGTGACAGAATCTGAATGCAGTTCATAGCTTTGTCCATTATCTGAAACCTTGTGTCACAATTTTGACAGTTTTGAGTCATTAATCTTTCCAAATGTCTTCATAAAAATTATAATTTTTCAAAGAACATTGAACATATGTTTTTTAATAATTTTGCACTTTTCAAAAAAGGTTTCATTGATGTCTCATTCATTGTAACATGCAAATTGATTGTTTGAGCAAATTCTATCATATTTGGATAAATGACTATATTTGGAGCATTCATATGCTTTGTTTGGATTGTGCATACCATATTTGCCATATTCCATGTGTTTCTATATTTGGTAGAATAAATAGATTTTTTTACCATATTTAGCAAATTCTTAATTTCTTACCATTTTTAAGTTTTACTATGCTTAAAAAATAGCATATAAGATCTTTCCTTTTTTCAAAAAAATTCATGTCATATATGCATTCTATTATTGGTACTTACCATATTGATATATAAATGCATATTAGATTTTGCCATATTAGGTCTTGTCATGCATAGATTGGCATATTAGATCTTGCCATATTAGGTTCTTGCCTTATTTGCAATGCATGTCATATTAGGGAGAGATTTTCATAATCTTACTATATTTTGTGATAGTTACCATAAATATCATACATGTCATGCTTAGAATATTTTATTTATGGCTATAACTTAATTTATGTTGCACCCTAGTCGAACTACCATATCTATACACCTAGCAAACATATTAGGCGTGGGGACGTGCATTTAGGCACCCACATTCTTGGGAAGGGTATAATGGGAATAATAAAAATCTTAATAAAGAAAGAGAATGTTTTGCCAAATCTTCTAAAATTAGAACTTAGGATGAAAAGGGTAATTCATGATGATTTCCACCTCTCAGTAAACCTTAAACCTAGAATAGGTTCTCAATCCTAAACCTAGAATAGGTTCTAAAGCCTAAACCTATAACAGGTTATCCCATCATTTTCAAACTACGTGGATTCTGATTCTTAGGGCAAATCCTAGGATACGTAGGCTATTTGCGAAAATCTCACATTCAGATCCACATCTTAGTCCACTTGGACTATCCATAGATCCACTAGGATATTTATCCACATTTTGACCCAAATAGGGTTATCCACATTTTAACCCAGATAAGGTTATACATATTCCAACCCATAAAGGTTTATCCATATTTTGACCTAAATAGGGTTACCCATAGTCCACTAGGACTATCTATCAATTTGCATGGACTATCCAGATCCTAACCCATAGGGTTTCTCATCCTTTCAAGCATAAACTTCAACTTGAACAATGAACTTAATCATGCACAAGCATAAATCACAGCTATAAACTTTAATCATACCTGAACTATGATGGTGAATCTGATTTTTGGAATAATTCTATGATACGTAAGCAATCTGGTGGATACAGATTCGGTTCAATGATATCAAATCACTTGGTTTGGTTCGGTTTAACAGATAGAGTTTAGCATAGGAAAGGCATCGGAGACCGATTTTGATCGGGCGGTTTAGGTGCCTAACCCCTTCCCATAACCATAACCTGACGCTTACCCAAACTCTGATGGACCAGAAATCCAATCTTAAGGGTCATGAGTCGATTGAAGTCTTACCTTGGGGTGAGATTTCACATTTCTAAGGTCCTAGACCTTAATCTAGGTGGCGACTTACAAAAAAAAAAGATTTTCCATCTTTGTCCTCACAGTGGCGACTCCGCTGGGGATATAAACGTCAAACTCCTAAATGAAAACTTTCCTTGTGTGAATTCAATGCTAGCTTTTAGGATACTATATTTATTCTTGTATAATATTGCTTTGGGGGGACTGGGTTCTGTCACACATTCGTGCGAGTAGCCGAACCGGGTCCCATGCAGATGGGGCAACCCGCTAGGCGAAACACACAACCTTGGCCTGTACTTTGTGAGACCACGACCGGCGAGCAGCCTCTAACGAGCGATTCTTGGGTCCGCCTGAGAATCCGTTATGCTACTCCATGTCGCTTAGATCCTTGCAACATAGTATATAAAGGGATTGGGGGCTCATTATTCATCGTCCATTCGGTGGCTTTTTCTATCCTAACTCAGATTGTAGCCCAATGTTTGTTATTTTTGGTTCATCCCTGAACTGACCCAGTAAAATCTGCTTAACCATGACATCCATGTTCGAGACGTCAAAGTTCTGCCCGTTTTTGTCCTCGATTGGTCAACATGTTAGAATCTACACGATGACCATCTTGAACTCTCACCCATTGGGAGTATGAGGTATGTATACACCTGTTCTACATCATAGTAAACGGTCACTATACACCCTCCATTAAGTAAGCTCGATGTGTCGAATCTCTCATTGTTAACACGTCGATTTTGAAAAATGAACAGAAATCCCTGTCAAGACATAGATACCATGGTCAAGAAGAAATTTACTAGTTTGTTCATCCATGAACCGCTTTTGATAACCATCCCTAATAAATACGATGGATTAATATATCCATTTCAATTTCATCGAATTCGGTAGTCCAATTGACCAGACCTTGGTACCACTGATTATCCATTTTGGAATCACGAGGTCCCAAGACTGAACACATGGCTTAATCAAATTCAATTAAATTGACTGTTTACCCGATCACCCTTATGAAGGAGCTAACTCTTGTTTGGTTGAGTCATCCTTGATTGTGTATGTAACTTCTTTCCACTCCCGTCATCTTAGAGTCCTAATATTTATCACTTGTGGGTTCTTTTCCGGTACAAGCCAAGGAGTCAGCCCAAACCACAACCATTTCTACCTCTTGGATAAGGGATCCAATTACTGGGAGGTTGTCTAAGGTATAATCACCAGAGCCAGTTAGTCCCATCTCAACCACATCAACTGAATCAATGGCTAAAGGATCAAACCAAGCCCCGAGCACTATGGATGCCAGGATGGAAAAGATGGAGGATACCATGGGAATGATAGCTACCGCAGTAAGGGATATACAATTACAATTGGAGGCTCAAGGGTCGACCTCTGAAAGGATAAATATGGCACCGCCACAAGGACCGGGTACCCCTAACCCAGCTATTTCAAAAAATTTCATAAACCTGACATTCGAATATATGGAAGGTGCCATACCCCAGAAACAGTCCATCATTCAGGCTACCCCAGTGACCAAGAAAACGAAGGAAGAAGATGGCCCATATAGTGTTAGACTGAGTCAAGTGGAAAAAATACTGAGGGGCATGAAAGGAGTAAAAAGTCAAATCATTGATGCCGAAGGATTATGCTTCTTTCCAGAAACTAAGCTGCCTCCCAAGTTTAAATGGACCACTGAGAAATTTGATGGGACAGGAGACCCCAGGACCCATTTAAGATCATTCACGGGCCTATTAAAGCAAGGCGAAGGGTTTACTGATGAACAATTATGACAAGCATTCCAATTCTCATTCATGGGCGGGGCTCATCAATGGTTGATGAATCTAAACCCATCACAGATACATTCGTGGTCAGATATCACCAAAACATTTATCAGTTTCTATTCCTACAACACAGAGATAAAGACCCACCGTAGGCAATTGGAAACCATGGTCCAAGTACAAGGAGAGACATTCACGGCCTATTTAACCCGGTTCAAAAGTGTAGCAGCAAAGCTTTGGGATTGATCTTCTGAAAGAGATCAAGTGCAGATAATGATGAGAGGTTTAAGTGGGTCATATAAAACATATATTTTTGGTCAGGTCATCCTATCATTCGAAGGGCTTGTGGTTGCAGGACAACAAGTAGAGGATGCCATAACCCGGGGAGATATATTACCGAGAAAGTCAGAAAGGTCAGAAGGGGCGTCGAATAAAAGGGCATACCCATCAAGAAATCCAGGGAATCAATCAGTAAGCAAATAGCTAATACCAATTCTGAACCATTGATCTTGGGAAGTTCAAGTTACACCCCACCACAGCAAGCAATACCAAGGAGGCAGTTTATCGATTTGGGTATGACCCGATCCAAGGCTCTGGACAAGTTGATACAAGCCAAGAAGTTGACAGTGCTTGACCCTCGTCCACCTCCAAGTCCTCTTCCATCCAATTTTTGTATGGACCTATTCTGTAAGTACCTCAATCAGCATGGGCATGACATGGACAACTGCTACACATTAAGGCATGCCATACAGGATTTTAAGGTTCAGCCCCGAAAAGTGTCAGTGGCGAATAATCCCCTCCCTCACCACAACATCAATTTCATAGAATGGGGAGATGAGCCCTCGGACCTTATGCCCGTCATAGAAGGAGTAAGCAATATAGTTGTCACATCTGGTGACGAAGTAAACATGTTGGATAACCATCAACAAGAAGAAGAGGAATATGATTTTTATTTTTCAAAAGATTCATCACACTCAATAACTCAAGTACAGCAAGAAGAAGACGAAGAACCATTCATCATCTACCTCTCAGATAAGGAGATAGAAGTAAATCAAGTTGACAATCGTTTCCTTGAGATGGAGTTCATATTCCCAGAGGATGAGTAAGAAGTAGCAGAAACCAGAACAGGGAAGAACTACAAACGATCTCACCTGATGGTAAATGATCCAATCCAAGCTGTAAGAGAGAAAGGTAAAGGACCTGCCAACCAACTAGAACCTCCAAACCCAATATTGAAACAATTACAAAAGACCCAAGCCAATGTGTCCATTTGGGAGCTTCTGATGGCTTCCAAGGTCCACAGGGATGCAGTACTGAAATCCCTAGCAAGCATTCAGGTCCCAGTTTCAATGGAGGTAGAAGAACTAGCCATGCTAGTAGGGGACAAATATGCCGTTAATGCAATTGTCTTTGGAGATGCAGATCTTCCTCAAAGAAGTAAAGATCATATATAGGCTTTGCATATTACCATCGAATGCCGGGGCAAGAGCATTTTTCAAGTTTTGGTTGATAATGGGTCGGCCTTAAATGTATTCCCTTTTCGTACCTTCAAGCATCTAGGCTTCAGCGAGTCAGAGTTGAAACCTTCGGATATGACCATCAAGGCGTATGACAATACCAGAAGGGCTATATTGAGTGTCTTCAGAGTACCAATTCAAGTAGGACCGACTGAGTTTGAAACAGAGTTCCAAGTTATTGATATTTCTGCCTCATTCAGCATGCTTCTGGGTAGGCCTTGGATCCATCCGGCCAATGCGGTGGCATCTACTTTGTACCAGAAGATTAAATTCATCCACAAGGGTACTACTGTGACAATACATGCAGACTTTGCAGTCGTGAATACCTTGGCCACTGGACAGAATAATGAAGAGTCACAAGGGGATACAAGGCAGGATTTCTCTATCAGAGTATTCCAGGTTGACAACATCTTAGCCACAACTGAGCCAGATCCTACAGGTACGCATCTGCCCTTTTCCTTTCATCAATTACTTAACATGCTCTACTTTCCAGGTATGGGCCTTGGTTCCCACCAATATGGTGATGTCACTTTCTTATCTCTATTGGTCAATGAGTATAGATTTGGACTGGGGTATACCCCCACCGAAGGGGATCTGAAAGTAATCAAGCAAAAGCAGAGGAGAGTTGACGAAAGATTTCAAAAGCTCGAGAGGATAAAATATAAGTATAGTAGTCAATATGGTAGCAGTACAATAAGAGCATCAGACAGAGCTAGTGGAGATTGGCGACCGCAAAGGACGGATGAAGCAGTCTATCAAACAATAACTGGGGGGTTGTACAATGTGCAGGATATCCAGTTTTTGAAGATCCTCAATAGGTATTTTGTCAAAGAAGGAGAGGACAACAACTATTGCGGATTTTTAGAACCTTGGTTCAGTACCCACCTTCAAAAGCAAGTACCTGGGTTCGAAATATTCCATGATTGTACTCTTGACTGGGAAGAGCTGGAGCAAGTCAAGATCCAAGAGCAGAGCAAGGAGCAGAAATCCAAGACAAAAGTAATCAACATCAGCAAACTGTTCGACGATGATCAAGTGATGATGCTCCCCAGTGAAGATCAAGATAGGAATCCCGATGTACAACAATTCACCCTACCCATCAACGAAATAATCCCCAATTGGAGTTGTCATGATAATTTTGTTTACCCAAAGGGCTTGCCATGTAATCCACATATAATGACTATGTCTGAGCCTAGGGTCCTTAGGTCTTTAGATAAGATTGAGTCCTTTTCAAATTTTGAGTTCGTTCCACTCGGAATCATTTCCTCTGTTCCTCTGCTTTTGAATATAAATAAAGATGATATTTTGAATTACATTGCGTCTACTTCTTCCTTTCCTTCTCCTTCTAACTCTAACTTTGAAAATGATGAGAATGATGAACCATTTCCTGAAATATTACAATCCATCCAAGCCTTAGAGGAGAAGAAGGCTCAACCAATCGGCGAAGACTTCAAAATAATTAACCTCGGTTCAGTAGAGCAACCTCGAGAAATAAAGATCGATGCTACCTTGACGGAAGAAGAAACCAAACAAATGATGGAATTACTGATGGAGTTCCAAGAAGTGTTTGCCTGGTCCTATGAAGATATGCCTGGCATAGACCCTGAAGTTGTACAGCATAAGATACTTTTGGTGTCAGATGCAAGGCCATGTAAACAGAAGTTGAGGCGGTTAAGGCCTGAATGGACCCTTAAGGTTAAAGAAGATATCATGAAATAGTTTGACGTAGGATTCCTGGAGGTTACGAAGTACCCAGAGTGGTTAGCAAATGTGGTCATCGTACCCAAAAAGGATGAAAAACTGAGGGTGTGCATTGATTATAGAAACCTGAATAAGGCTAACCCCATATACAACTTTCCATTACAAAAGATAGACATCCTAGTGGAAAACACTGCAAATCATGCTCTTTTGTCCTTCATGGATGGATTCTCAAGGTACAATCAGATAAAGATGGCACCTGAAATAAGGAGAAAACCGCCTTCATAACAGACTGGGGCACCTACTGTTACACTGTGATGCCATTTGGGCTGAAGAATGCTGGGGCAACTTATCAAAGAATGGCTACTACAATCTTGCACGACCTGATCCATAAGAAGGTAGAGGTGTATGTAGATGATATGATCGTAAAATCGTTCACCAGAGAAGGTCACATCCCGGCATTAAGGAAGTTCTTTGAGAGGATCAAGCAATACAAACTAAGGCTTAACCCCCAAAAATGTGCATTCGGGGTAATAGCGGGGAAAATGCTAGACTTTATGGTCAGCCAAAGAGGAATCGAAATTGATCCGGATAAGATAAAAGCCATCTCTGAAATGCCATCTCCTCAGACAAAAAAAGAAGTAAGAGGTTTCTTGGGAAGACTTCAATACATCAACCGGTTTGTTGCACATCTCACCGCAACATGCGAACCAATTTTCAAGCTACTCTGGAAAGACCAGCCAAAGGATTGGAACCCTCAATGTCAGATGGCTTTCGACAAAATCAAAACCTATCTGCTGAATCCACCAGTCTTAGCCCCACCAGTACCAGGGAGACCACTACTCCTCTACTTGTCAGTACTAGAGGGTTCTATGGGATCAATGATAGCCCAGCATGATACGGATGGAAAGATAGAAAAGGCAGTATACTACTTGAGTAAGAACTTCACAGGATACGAAGCCAATTATACACGACTGGAGAAGACATGCACAGCCCTAGTCTGGATAACAAGGAGATTAAGACATTATATGTTATCCTACAAGGTCATACTCATTTCCAGAATGGACCCCCTGAAGTATCTATTTGAGAAACCAGCTTTGACAGGAAGGTTGGCCAGGTGGCTATTGTTGTTGTCTGAATTCGACATCACATACACTACTCAGAAGTTTATCAAGGGGAGTGTAATTGTAGAATATCTATCAGCTCTACCGGTTGAAGATAACCTCAGACATTTGGAAGATGTATTCCTAGATGAAGAAGTCCACACAACTCAAGAAGAGGGGAAGAATGACACATGGATAATGTTCTTCGATGGAGCCGCAAATCATATGGGATACGGGGCCGGTGGCTTATTCATAGATCCAGAGGGGCATTCGTGTCATTTTCATTCAGATTAGACTTTGACTGCACAAACAACATTATAGAGTACGAAGCATGTATCATGGGACTGAAAGCAGCTTTGGCCATAGGGATCAGCAGATTAAAGGTCTATGGTGGCTCATCAATTGTTTTCTACCAAGTCAGAGGGGATTGGAAAATCAAAGACGAGAAGCTGATACCTTATCAACAATGTGCAATAACCTTGGCTCGGAAGTTCATGCAAATTGAATTTGACTACTCCCCAAGAGATACCAATAAGTATGCCGATGCATTGGCCACCTTAGCTTCAATGATTGGAAATGATCCTTTGGGACGTATCAAACCCCTAATCATAGAGAAAAGAGTACGACCAGTCCACTTGGAAGAAGTGAATGCATTGACAGTCGATGGCCGGCCATGGTTTGCTCCTATCATAGATTTCATCAAGGAAGGAATGTATACAGTGGAAGCTACAATAGGTGAGAGGAAGTCTCTTAGGCGATATGCCTCCCAGTTCATACTATACGAAGATATCCTGTACAAAAGATCTCATGAAGGAGTGCAGTTAGTCTGTGTCGACGAGGAACAGGTGCAAAATGTCATCGAGCAAGTCCATCAAGGAATATGCGGACCTCAAATGAATGCTAGAATGCTTGCAAAGAAGATTCTCATAATGGGATATTACTGGAACACAATGGAAGCAAACTGTGCAGAGTTCATAAGAAAATGTCATAAGTGCCAATCCATGCTAATTTGATACATGTGCCTCCAGCAGAGTTGCATACTCTTAGCTCTCCATGGCCTTTCTCAACTTGGGGCATAGATGTGATCGGAAAGGTTCACCCTAAAGCTTCAAATGGGCATGAATTCATCTTGGTCGCCATCGATTACTTCACAAAATGGGTAGAGGCACAGTCATATGCCAAGCTCACAGCAAACAAAGTGGCTAAATTTCTACAAGAGTATATCATATGCCGGCATGGAATGCCTCAGTCTATAATCTCAGATCAAGGACAACACTTCAGAGGGAAAGTCCAAGAATTATGTGACAAGTTCCACATCAAAAGGCACAGGTCCTCTCCTTACCGTCCACAGACAAATGGGGTAGTATAAGCGGTCAATAAAAATGTCAAGGTTATCCTTCAGAAGATGGCAGAATCTAATGTTGATTGGGCAGAAAAACTACCTCATGCACTCTAGGCATACAGAACATCCATAAGAACTTCCACTGGGGCAATTCCATATTCACTAGTATATGGTATGGAAGCAGTCCTCCCAGTAGAAATAGAGGTGCCATCACTGAGAGTCTTGATGGAATGCAAGATTCCAGAAGCTGAATGGTTGCAATCTAGATATGACGAGTTGAACTTCGTTGATGAAAAAAGAATGAAGGCAGCGGATAATGTGAAAAAATACCAACAAAGAATGGCAGCGAACTTTAACAAAAAGGTGCGTGCTCATCACCTAACAGTAGGGGACCTGGTATTGAAGGAACAAAGAGCACCTGTCCATGACCCTAGGGGCAAGTTTCGTCCTAATTGGAGCGGACCGTTCATAGTAAAAGAAATCTTACCTAGGAAAGCTGTTCGACTGGTTAACATGGAAGGCATCGAGTTACAATACTTGACCAACTTGGATCAAGTGAAGAGATATTATGTGTAGCCTCTACCTCTTCAAAAAAAATGGAGGCTGTAGAAGGCTTGTTTCTCACCTGCTGACATCAACAACGAGCATCAACCATTTGAAGAACTTACCGACATGGTTGACTAGATTCTCCAATGGGGCACAACGCCTTTCACCCGGGAATGGTTCATCTTATCATCATAATCAAGGAAAGAATTTCCTGTTTGTTGGCTAAACGCATTCATCCGTCCATCTATCCAACGGATTTCCCAAGAGTTACACATCAAAGCCCATCTTTCATATCATTTAATATAAACTCTCATGAGTATATCAATCTGAGAAATTATAAATAAAAAAATCTGGTTGGAACTCTTATCTATCGTATATTACCTCCGAAGGCATCCCAAGATTCCAACAAGCCCATCCTTTCTCAAGCCAATAAAATGGGATCTTCTCGGTAAGATAAGCTCATTCTACATAAACAACCACAAACTCCTCCAGGTGGCAGACCCACCTGGATAGTTTCTTGTCAATCCCATTTGGACCTTCACTTTTGCTCATCATGTCTATAGATTTAAGTACTCAAAACTTAGACAGAGTCAGTCATATGTATACATTTCATATGTAATCGACTAAGGGAATTTCAACATATCTAAACAATAACAATTTAAGATAATTCCAATAATTCATTTTTAACCTCTATTTGTATGTCGGGATTGCTACAGGTCACACCCGGGAGGCTGACAATCCATTGATCCGTCGGACAAAATTACAGAGATGGACAGAGCACAGAAAAATTGGAGCTGGCGTATTGAGTTCATAGAAGATAGCTCTTTCTTGCAGAAGCATCAACTAGAGGCACTTCCTCAATTAACAACCATAAAATTATGTTCAGACCTTTTGAAAGCAGCCGCTCAATGTTGGGATCCAATAGTTCAAGTCTTCAGGATAGGAGAAGTTGAGTTATGCCCAACTATAGAAGAATTCAGAGCTTGCCTCTTGCTCACACCTAAGTGGAAGATCTTCAAACCATCTCCAGGAAAAAATTACAGGCATGAGATACAAGATTTTTTCAGCTGGGATAAGAAAGAAATGTGTCATTTTGTACAAGATCAACGGCTACAGATAAAGCGCATGATCAAGGCATATGTTCATACAAGTCCAACAAGGAAAGAAGCACAGGATCAGAGAAGACATGTTTACCTATATTGTAGCATAGCCTGACTATTGCTACGAAGTTGCACAGATACAGAATCTCTAATCATAATAGATCTCATCAAGCATGCGAGACAAGGTTTTGACATCATCCCTATAGTGTTGGCCGAGACATTAAAGGGCCTTGACTTCATGGCAACTCATCAAGATCAGTTTGAGTTGGACAATTTCAGTGGATCACCATATCTTCTTCAAATTTGGCTAACAGAGAAGTTAGGATTAGTTGAGGAATCTAAAGCAACGACCCTCAACCCTTTTCAATTGGCAAAAAGAACAGATCCTATGGCTTATCAGATGGACACAGACTGGTTCAGCCACCTCAAAGAAATAACCACAGCAGACATCAGATGGAAATGCACTTGGTGGAAGCAAGAGCGGGTTGTCACAAATACAGAGAATAGTTTGCATGTCCGGTTCATGGGGTTGACTCATACCTCATTTTATTCCCCAACAAGGCTACCTCAGCAATTCAATATCCCAACAAGCACCAACAGAGAAGTGACTGATTCTGAACTTCCCAGAGAGTTGACATTAGATCTGGTTGATACCATTGCTCATGAATGGAATAATCGAAATGTTCAAACACTCCCTAGAGTTACACCAATCAAGAAACTAATAGCATTTTAGGTTTTTTTTTGAATTTCAGTATGTTTCATGAACTATGTCTCTTAAGATTCAACAAAGAAACATTTGATTCACCATAATCATTCATATGCTCTATGAAATTTTCAATGTTCTGACAAGTGCAGGTACTCAAACCAGAATCTTAATCAAAAGAAAAGACATCAAGTCTTACATCCAGACAAATCGAAGCCGAGTCCAAGCTCGTACAATCAGCCTTGTATTTTCAGCCTAGCTCCATACAAGAAGAGGTTCCAAGCCTACAAATCAGCCTTGTATTCGCAGCCTAGCTTCGTACAAGAAGAGGTTTATCAGCCTACAAATGGATCAAGCCAGGTTCAAGCCCATAAGTACCTTGCATCATGAGTCCCACCTCAGCAAGAAGAGGTTCCCAGCCTATAAATGAGCCTTCTATTCACAGTCTAGCTTCATACAAGAAGAGGTTTATTAGCCTACAAATGGATCAAGCCGGGTTCAAGCCCATGAGTACCTTGCATCATGAGTCCCACCTCAGCAAGAAGAGGTTCCCAGCCTATAAATGAGCCTTGTATTCACAGCCTAGCTTTATATAAGAGGAACAATCATCAATTTTCCAAGAAGAACAAGCCTTCTTGCCAGAAGAACTACGTTCTGGGCTTGATTTTTAGGACACCCTTAGAATACGTAGGTAGTTTAGGACAAATTACCCTAAGTGCAGCCCAATAAGCAATCTCACCCATATCCCAAAAATATGGTTCTTTTATCTTCAGCCTTCAATTGGTAACAATCTCGGTTAAAGAGGGGCATCTGTAAGCACCCCATTTTTGCCACCCTCAGCATAAGTGAACCAATATGGCAGGTTTCCGGCCTTTAACCCAAAGGTTGGTGATTCTCTAATGAACCCCACAGTAGGATCATAGACTATTACCTATTTGGATGAATAGGTTGTGAAATTATCTTTGAAATGAGACCGGAATCATCAAATTCTGACGTCAAACAATGAAGATATCGCAGTTTGAAAGTGCAAGGGCATTTACATAATTATCGTATGATGCATTCATTATCATTCAAACTTCAAGACATCATATCTTGGTCATTTGATATCGGAATCAGATGATTCGAAGGCCAATATTCCTTATTTTCAGTCCTCTTCAAAGTGGACGTGAAAAATCTCGGGTAGAAGTCACCAGTGGGCCCCATGCAAGCTTTCATGCAAAATTATCGATAGAACTTCAAAGCTTCATATCTTTGTCGTTCTACGTCGGATTCAGATGATTCCAAGGCAATTATTCTTCATTTGTGATGTTCTACAAAGTGGACGTAAAAAATCTCGGGTAAAAGTCTCCGAAAGGTCCCATGCAAAATTATACATGGAAATGGTCATTTAATCTTTGAAAATTCATATTTTGGTCACCCCATATCCAAATCAGGTAATTTCAGTTTCATTATGTTTCATTTTTAGTACTCTACAAAGTGGACGTAAAGGATTCCTGGTAGCAGTCTCTGAAGGATCCCATGCACAATGGTCAGTCAAATTATCGATAATTGGCCTACTTAAACTTTAAAAATTCATAAGTTGGTCATTTTATTTTCAAATGAGGTGATTCAAGTTCCAATATTCCTCATTTTTAATGTTCTACAAAGTAAACGTAGAAAATTTAGAATAGATGCTATTGAAAAATTCCATATGGAAGGGTGACAGAAATGGACTATGAAATATCAACCTTAGTCCAAACCAGCTTAATCCGGCTTAGACTAACTTAGCCCGGCCCAGCTCAGACCAATCCAGACCAAGTTATGTCAGTCCATACGCATGCATTTCATTTATATGTGTATAATGTTTAATATATTATTGAATATAATATATATATATATATATATGTGTGTGTGTGTGTGTATACATATATATTATAGGAAAGATAGAGGAAAGTGAGGCCGTGGAAAGAGAGAGGTAAGAGAGGCCATGGGAAAGAAAATGGGAGAAATAAAAAAGGAAAGAGAGAGAAATAAAAGAAAAAGATCTCCTTTACGTTTTCTAGAAAGAAAACGTGAAAGAGAGAGGGAGAAAGAAAAAAAAAAGAAAAGGAAGGAAAGAGGAAGGAAAGAAAAAAAAAAAAAAAAAAAAAAGAAAAAAAAAAAAAAAAAAAGGAAACATTTTCTAAAAAGAAAACGTGAAAAGAGAGGGAGAAAGAAAAAAAAAAGGAAGGAAAGGAAGGAAGAAGAAAAGGAAAGAAGAAAGAAAGGAAAGAGAGAAGGAATTTTCAAGAAGAAGGAAAGAGAGAAGAGATTTTCTAGAAGAAGAATGAGAAAAAGGAGAGAAAAGAAGAAGAAAAAACGTGGGAAAGAAGAAAAGAGAGGAAAGAAGAAAAAATGGAAAGAAAGGATTTTTTAGAAGAAAAAGAAGAAGAAGAAGGAAAGAAGAGGAGAGGATTTTCTAGAAGAGGGAAAAGAAGAAAATGTGTGGAAGAGAGAGGGAGAACAGAAAAGGGAAGGAAGAGAAGAAAGGAAAGAAGAAAAAAGAAAAAAAAAGATTTTCTAGAAAAAGAAGAAAAGGAAAGAAGGATCTTCTAGAAGATGAGAGAAAAAAAGTAAAAATAGGCCAAGAGAAGAGAGAGGGGGCTTCTTTTTCCAGACCACAAGGAAAGGAGGACGTGAGTGAGAGAGAGAAACGTGAGAGAGGGAGAAAGAAAGAGAGAAGAAAAGAAAAAATAAAGAAAATGGAAGAAGAAAAGAGAGAAAGAGAAGAGAGAGAGAAGCAGAGGAGAGGAGAAGGAGGGTTCGCATTCAAAGAGCTTGATACGACCTCCAATCATCCTACATCGATGGTTTTCCTATATTCGAGCACAAGGTTAGTACTCTAAACAAATTTAGAGGTCGTTAGAATGCTCGAATGTCAATTTTGCTTGAAAAAGGCTAATTTCCATGAAATCTCGATCAGGAATGCTCTATTACATGCTTATTAATGTTAGGATGCCTATGTCTAGCATTTTTCATGAATGATAATTTGTCTAAGCTATTCAATGATGAATTTTTTAATGTTATATGATAATATTTGATGTTTTTTGCATATTTCATATAGTGGTTTTCTAATCTGAAATTTCTAGATTTAGGATTCAAACTTAAGACGTACATCACACGTATTTTTTCTTGGATTTTGAAGCCCAAATTTTTATGAGAGTCTCTCTGATATGTTAGAAGACTATCCTAAAAATTTTGTTCCATTTGGAATTGGAAAAATACATCAAAAAAATTCATCTTTGACATTGCTGTTTTACTCGGATGTAATGCAATCCTCCATCAGAAAGTCTCTAGACAAGGGTCTTATGGCCATAATCAGGAAATCAGCTTCATTTGAACTTTTTAGATATAAACGTCTTCTCAAAAATGGCACTGATTTTGTATTTTTTTCAATTTTTTTATTAAATTGATATCAATTTTTAAGTGCATAGTGCTCTGATTTTAAATCTGTCATGATGTACTGATTTGCATAATTGAAAAGAATCATTTTTCACAAAGAAAATATGCTGTTTTAAATCTTTTTTTTAATGAAATTTTAGATCAGACAGTTATCTATATAAACATCTGTCTGGATTTAATTTTCATTAAGTATAGGATTTTATTTGGAATTTATGGTGCAACTGGTCAAAAATCTAGAACAGATTTGACCAGTGCACATGTCCGGTCTTAGGGCATATCTTTGACCTATTTTTGCTCTCTGTTGGTATTCAACTCCTTCATATAAAATATAATATATTAAGTCATATTTCTATGAAAAAAAGTTGAGATTGATTTGAGTTGTAGAAGACCTACTTATGGTCATTCTTCCATAATGTGACAGAATCTAAATGCAGTTCATAGCTTTGTCCATTATCTGAAACCTTGTGTCACAATTTTGACAGTTTTGAGTCATTAATCTTTCCAAATGTCTTCATAAAAATTATAATTTTTTAAAGAACATTGAACATATATTTTTTTAATAATTTTGCACTTTTCAAAAAAGGTTTCATTGATGTCTCATTCATTGTAACATGCAAATTGATTGTTTGAGCAAATTCTACCATATTTGGATAAATGGCTATATTTAGAGCATTCATATGCTTTGTTTGGATTGTACATACCATATTTTCCATATCCCATGTGTTGCTATATTTGGTAGAATAAATAGATTTTTTTACCATATTTTGTAAAATCTTAATTTCTTACCATTTTTAAATCTTACTATGCTTAGAAAATAGCATATAAGATCTTTCCTTTTTTTGAAAAAAATTCATGTCATATATGTATTCTATGATTGGTACTTACTATATTAATATATTGATGCATATTAGATCTTGCCATATTAGGTCTTGCCATGCTTAGATTGGCATATTAGATCTTGTCATATTAGGTTCTTGCCTTATTTGCAATGCATGCCATATTAGGGAGATTTTCATAATCTTACTATATTTTGTGATAGTTATCATAAATATCATACATGTCATGCTTAGAATATTTTATTTATGGCAATAACTTAATTTATGTTGCACCCTAATCGAACTGCCATATATGTACACCTAGCAAACATATTAGGCGTGGGGACGTGTATTTAGGCACCCACATTCTTGGGAAGGGCATAATGAGAATAATAAAAATCTTAATAAAAAAAGAGAATATTTTACCAAACCTTCCAAAATTAGAACTTAGGATGAAAAGGGTAATTCAGGACGATTTCCACCTCTCAGTAAACCTTAAACCTAGAATAGGTTCTCAATCCTAAACTTAGAATAGGTTATAAACCCTAAACCTAGAACAGGTTCTCACATTCTAACCTAGAACAGGTTATCCCATCATTTTTGAACTATGCGGATTCTGATTCTTAGGGCAAACCCTAGGATACATGGGCTATTTGGGAGAATCCCAAATTCAGATCCACATCTTAGTCCACTTGGACTATCCATAGATCCACTAGGATATTTATCCATATTTTGACCGAAATAGGGTTATCCACATTTTAACCCAGATAGGGTTATCCATATTCCAACCCATAAAGGTTTATCCATATTTTGACCTAAATAGGGTTACCCATAGATCCACTAGGACTATCTATCCGTTCGCATGGACTATCCAGATCCTAACCCATAGGATTTCTCATCCTTTCAAGTATAAACTTCAACTTGAACAATGAACTTAATCATGCACAAGCATAAATCACAGCCATAAACTTTAATCATACCTGAACTACGATGGTGAACCTGATTTTTAAAATAATTTCGTGATACATAGGCAACTGGTGGATACAAATTCGATTCAATGATATCAAACCACTTGGTTTGGTTCGGTTTAACAGATAGAGTTTAGCATAAGAAAGGCATAGGAGACTGATTTCGATCGGGCGGTTTGAGGGCCTAACCCCTTCCCATAACCGTAACCTGACGCTTACCCAATCTCTGATGGACCAAAAATCCAATCTAAGGGTCATGAGTCGATTGAAGTCTTACCTTAGAGTGAGATTTCACATTTCTAAGGTCCTAGACCTTAATCTAGGTGGCGACTTCCAAAAAAAAAGATTTTCCATCTTTGTCCTCACACATGGCTCGCACTAAAGTCCCCAGAGTTCACGATCCTCGTCGCTTCAGGTTCATCGAAGCGGTGGCACAGTATCCTTGGTTCCAACTCAAGAAGGTGGAAGGGGGTCATTGTGTCAACTTGACCAGTCTAGCCTTATTTGATGTGGAGGGGATTTTTGGTGATATGGGCTGGCTCCCCGTGATTCTGTACAAGGGCTGTACCCGTCATGAGTTGGTGAAGCAGTTTTATTGTAATTTATAGGTGGAGAGTGACCCAGAGGATATAGATAGGGGCAGAGAGCTCAGGATCACCAATTTAGTGAAAGGGGTAGAGATCTCATTTAACTGTCTGGGGTTGGCTGATATCCTGGGCATCTCAAATGATGGTCCCTTGGTCTACTGCGCACTCAAGGAACCCCAATTCCTTTCAGTGAGAATGCACACCAAAATTAACAACCAGATTCTTCGGGACAACCGTTGGTAGATGAAGGCAATTAACCTACGTCCAGAGCCTCGGGTATGCTGTAAGATCATTCAGCACAACCTGATTCCCCAGGGTAGACACTATGAGAAGGTTTCACAGTTGACTCAGTACCTTCTGTACTGCATTTGCACTAGGCAGCCTCTCCGTCTTTCTTATATCATCATGAGGACCATGCTCCATGACACTACGCCTGGTCTGGTGGGTAACCTACCTTATGGGCTCTTGATTACCACTCTGCTCACTCGCCTACAGGTGGTCCTAGTGCATGAAAAGATTCATGAGAGCACCTTTTCAGCTAACCTAGATTGGGAGGTCATCTGTAGAATGGGGATGCGAGATGCATAGGTCAGTGACGAGGAGAGAAACGTTATGGTGCGTCCCCTTACTGGAGTGGCGGTAGCAGATGCAAAGGCAGCAGTTGCAGCTGCAGCAGCAGCAGAGGCATCGGAGAGTGACGATGAGGAGGATGATGATTGGATGTACATGGATGTGGATGTCATACCTCCTCCATCACCACAACATTCTACAGGAGCCGGACCTTCTCGGGCTTTTCAGTCAACTGGTCCTTCACGCCTACCATCAGATGTCATGATGGATTTATTGTGTGAGATTCACGATGCTTAGCGTGCTATTGATGGAAGGGTGGCTAGTTTGGCTAAGAGTTTTCGGTGACCCAGGCATAGGTAGCCTGCCTCACAAGGGTGTATGCCGAGGACCGTGGGAAATACCGAGAGGCATCTCCTCCTCCCGTGCCATGACAAGTACATTTTCTTTTTAGTTGTATTATAGAGTAATTGTTTGGGTTGTGGACTGTACTCTGGCCCATGATGTACATTTATCTTATTCTCATTTTGGTATAAATATAAAATTTGTTTCTCCCTTACATACATGTATTATTCTCTTTCTTAACTTATGTCTCAAACAACACAAGTGCTTATTGTGTGTTTGTATTACGATTTTTAATTTGTCCTAACTTAGTTCACGACCCTTGTGGTAGTATTTTGGTTTAATAGGACAGAGCCTGAGAGCTCTGATACCAAGCTGTCACACCCCAAATCTGGACTAACCAGTGGTGTGATGAACCATCAAAGAAAAACCAACGGTTCAACTAGGATCTCGTATAGGTTGTGCCCATCCGATTAAACTAGATACATTCCACAAGCATAATCAGAGTAAATAAACAATAATAGAATTCTTTAATACAAATGAACTAAGTATCTAACAGCAATAGCATAATTAATTATCCAATTATCTTCAAAGCAACTCAAAACATGTTTCGATAACTAAATAACTAAACTAATCGAAAACACATGAATTGCACTCGTACGATGGATCATGCACATTTTCCATAGCTTCCACATCTATCGCCACTACGTGTCCATACGTCGGTGTGTTCATGTAATCTTCAACGGTAGGACCTGGATCAACAACTAAAATATTCGACGTCGAAAAGGTGAGCACACATCACGGCTCAGTGAGCAAATAAAATAATGCAACAAACATATGCATGCATTTAATTCATATCTTTGGTTTGATTTTTAAGTTTGCAATATGCTATAGAAAGGATTGGCGGCCAACGCACCTCTATACAAGAGTGTGTGAATCCTCCCAATGGATCGAACACCATTGTCGTCCCACATGCACCCACCATGGAATAGAGATAGAGCTAAAGTGTCCGGATCAAACACCGCCAACACTTCCCCTGATGCCCTACCCATACCAACATGTAAGCTCCTATTCGCAAGGGCTTGCAAACTGGGCTCGCAACTTATCAATCCTAAATGTCATACAATGTATCCAAGGCCTCACCCCAGCATCCTTCAATACGTCTATAGATATAGAGCTAAGGCCCCCCAACAGAGTCAGAGACCACACAGTCCTAGACCACCTCCCTTGATGCCCTACGACGTAATAGTTCTGCTAAGGTAATGGAGATACGATGATGTTAGTGAACAAGACTTGAGTAGAGATAGAGCTAGAGTCTAGTGATCAGGATGAACCACAATGCCACGTCCTCCCCCTGATACTCTACTTGCATCAAGCACACTAATCACACACACATAATCACATACCTATTCCTAGCATCATCATCATCATCATATTATAAATATACAGAAATATGTATGCATGAGCAGTAATAGCAGAAATATTGGACGACATGTGAGATACACATTAAAAACATACAAGCATAGAATCAATCATGGCATTGGACTCGATAAAAGTAAATAGTTTATTATTAGCCAGTTAGTTTAGGTTCTGGTCCCTCACCTGTTAGAAACATTCAATCTTTGTCAAGCTTCTAAACTCACTCTTGAACCTCTTGGAAACCTAAGAATTTGTAAGTTCTAAGTTAGGGTTCAAGTTCATCAAATTACAGTAGTCAATGGTCCAATCCCAGAATCAAACAGACATCCAGAAGCTGAGTGGTCGCAAGTGTAACTGCACCTATGGTCTCAGTTTCTGCGACCACAAGGTGTGGGGTCAATACGTGTGGTCATATATAGTGTGACCACACACATGCGACCACATCCTCCCTGGAAACTTTCTGAGGGCATGTGGTCGACACATGTGCCTCGTGTGGTCGATCAAACTGCAACCTCACGAGTATTGGTCAACTTTTCCACTCTCAATGCAATACCTTCATGTTTTGATTCCTTAGCTTATCATTATGATCCTTCCTATGATTGTTCTATGGCTTAAAATTCATACTTTTACATCATCCTTCACCCTAATAGATTCCCTTCATAGATCTCTAGAGTTTTGTCCAAGGTCTTAGGATTGAGATCTTACTTTGAATCAATCTCTCCTCCATAACCTATTCTAGGTATTCAATTAATGTAGGGAATGATTCCATACCTTAAACTTACTGGAGATTCAAAGCTTTCTCTATAATTCCTTCTCTTAGTCTTCCTCTTTAATTCTCCTTGTCTTCCTACTCCTCTCTTTCTCTCTCTTTCAATTTGGATTCTAAAAGAGTGAAAGAGACTAAGGGATGTCCTTTATATAGAGGAAAACATCCATATAAAGTCTTACTTTGATTAGGAAAGAATCCCCTTTCAGATTAGGAAGGTTTCCTAACTTCGGAGTCAGTTATACCATAGTGTGGTCGCACGTGGGGTCGCAGTATCCACCGACTACACGTCTCAGATTCGAGTGGTCTCAGTATTCTGGGGTGTGGTTGACTACACCTATTTAGGTATGCAACCACACGTCTCAATTAGATGATTTATGGTTCGAATTACATACCTAGCCTTGTGGTTTCTTCACGCACTTGGTCCGCTTGGTCCAACCATGATAAGAAGACCTAATACAAGATGGTAAGACCGGGTTAGTAAAGTACGGGTCTTACAGGTGATGTGGAAGGCAAGGTTCAAGTGGTGCAACTATCAGAAGGAGGAACAATGGGGGACAAAGACGAAGCCTGCATCCCTAGAGAGGGTCTGTGAACTTGTAGGATGATTCATACCTTTTGCAGAGGATTAATTTTCGATCATTTACTTGTGACAATCCTTGAGTTAGAGCCTTCTACAACTTGTCCACTAAATCTGCCTTTTTCCTTTGCTATGGTTGCTAATGGAAAGATCACAATAGTAGTTGCAGGGACTCTTAACCATAGCATTTATAATGCTATCTCAAAACCCTAATTCATTCCCACAATGAAAGGTTTATCTCTGGCAGGTGAGAAACATGGCATATCCTGCCTATCGAATAATGTGAGATCCCCACTGGCCAATTGGACAAGTAAATAATGTTGACCAATAAAATCTCTAAAAAGATCTTACAGTCTCTCACTTGGGCTACTTTAATTTACTAGACTATCATCAGCCAGTTTGGCCATGAAATCCAATTATTCAAATGAATTGTCATAAACTTGATCCAACCAACAACCAGAGCAATATCGAACAACAACAAAAAATATACTTCACTATATGGCATACAACTTTTTGTCGTCACGAACAAAAATTTACTTGATGGCATGAATCGTCCCGAGATAATATCATGAAAGTAACATTATCATGAGAATCCATAACCTAATTAAATCATCTTCGATCTAGTTGCCTTGAAAACCTTATAGGCAATTAACTTGATGTTACCCAATACCATAGCAAGAAGCCATTAACTTGGGTGAACAACAGATCATGGCTTACTACCTTTAAACATTGGCTTAATACTGTCTTGTTATCCTTTTTAGCTAAATACTGCCTTTTGAAGCTTTGGCTAAATACTACTTTTTGAAGTTTTGACATGTCGAACACAAAAAATATGTCCAGATTAGAAATAATACAAAAACTGAATCATGAAACATAACCATGGTATAAATTAATTGTGCCTATAAAGTCCATAGGCAAAAGAATGAATACAATCAAGTATCAATAAAATACAAAAATGTCTATCCAAGCACATCACAAAACTCCCACTGGTAAAGTCTTTGTTGAAGGATCCTCTATCATATTGTCCGTCAAAATGTGCTCCACAGTAATGTGATTCTCGTTGACCTTTTCACTTACCAATTGATACTTAATCTCTATATGCTTAGAAGCACCTGATTTCTTGTTGTTTTTTTAGAAGAACATTGTTGACTTGTTGTCACAATATAATAATAACGGTTTGGAGATATTATCCACAACATTCATACCAGAAATGAAGTCTCTCAACCAGACCACTTGCTTTGTGGTCTCAAATAGTGCCACGAAATCTAACTGCATAAGTGAAGAAGCTAGAATAGTTTGTTTTGCACTCCTCCCTGAAATAGCTCCTCCAGCCATCATAAAAATATACATTGACATGGACTTCCTCTCATCAGTACATCCACTGAAAATTGCATCAGAATATCCAACCACCTTTAGGGTATCACTACTGCCAATGTGCAATAAATAAGCATGTAATCTTTTGCCTTCGATAAATAATGCAGAACCTTCTTTACCCCTGTCCAATAAGTAGTACCTCTGTCCAATAAGCAGTCCCTACATCTGACTAAAACCATCCCAGCATACTCACTGCAAAGGCGATGTCGAGAATAGTACAAACCTATGCATACATCAGACTCCCTACTGCACATACATAAGGCTTGTGCACCATAGATCTCCTTTCAATATCATTTCTGGAGCACTACTGCTTGCTCATTTTTTTTTTCTTACTGATTGATACCTCTCCCATTGAACAAGTAGACATATTGAATCTCTTTAGAACATGATCACTATAGGCCCTCTGAGACAATCCTAGTAGTCTACGATTTCTATTATGCTTGATCTCAATACCTAGAACAAATGAGTTCTCACCCATGTCTTTCATCTCAAAATTCTCTAACAGAAAACGCTTGCCATTTGCAAGTAACCCCATGTCACTACTGGCTAACAGTATGTCATCATCATACAAGACCAGAAAAAATAAATTTACTCCCATTGATCTTGAGATATATACATTGATCTTTTGCATCCTCAACAAAACCAAAAGAAGATGTAACCTGGTCAAATTTCACTATCTAAATAACTTGCTTAAGACCATAGATTAACTTGTTGAGGTTGCAAACCATTCCTTTTTTATCCTTTACCACAAACCTTCTGATTAAAGCATATAAACGTGTTCTTTCAAATTTCTATTGGGAAAAATGGTCTTTACATCTATTTGATGCAATTCAAATCAAAATGCAACTAGGATCACAAAGATTTAAAGTTAATACCTTCTCTCAGTGTAATTCCGCTTTGCTACAAGTTTTACTTGGTAACTATCAATTCCTCACTGAATCACACTTCACCTTGGATACCCAATTTTAGCCTATGAGTATTTAGTTATTTGACAAATGCATAAAATCCCAAACCTTGCTATTGTCCAAAAATAACAACACATCTTATATGGACATCAACCACTTGAGGGCAATATAATTACTGATAGCTTGCTGAAAACTATTGGGATGGAAGATCTTGTTTATTGCCAAAACATCCACTATGAGGTCTAGTTTATAATTGGATGAAATGACATACTTATGTGGTCTAGTAAATCTTCTCACTGCCTCCTCTAGCTCTGCAATTATCTCATTATTCTATGATTATATATTTGTTATCTCAACTGGTTGCTCAACAGCTATTTTCATAGAGTCTCATCAAACTCTAAGTTTCATGGTTATGGCGACTCACTAGCATCAGTAATAAGTCCAGCATGACTAGTTTCTATTATCCTATTTACTGAGTTAGGACAGTAAAATCAAAATCCTTTGGACCTTATTGGACATTCTAGAAAATAATAGCTCAATGTCCTAAAACCAATTACTCTCTCATGAGAGTTATGAAACCATGTTGCAGCTTTGCAGTCCCAAGCATGAGTATTGCTTACACTAGGATTGACTTATTTGGTACCTTATTAATAATATAGACTGCAATATTAATTGCTCCCACAGGATTAAATACTCTTTTATACTCTTGATCACATTCATTTGTCTTCCTTTTGTTGTCTAATTGAAGACATTGATTACTAAACTGTAATATTTAATTCTTGTAAATATTTGGTCAAAAATACCAAGGAATAGATCAGTATCATTTGGTCCCCTTTAATATTTACCTTCTCTTTCAAATCCGACAATTTTAATCCTTTTGATAAAAGATTTTTCTCCTCTAACTTCGAATATTTTGAAAACATCGACTGAAAAAGATTATGACAAAAAAAAACTTTGATGGAATCTCGACGTTTACCAAGTCCAAAAATTTCTTGTGGCGAATAGCTTTCATTTTTCTTAATTTTGTCATCTTCCCCTTTAAACAATCTTCACATATAAATGTCATCAAAATTTAGGGGGGTCCAGTACCATTCTTTACAATCCTTCACAAATTCTCCTTAGATAAGAGTCCTAGACGTTTATACTAATAATAGGAAATAAAGGTATGCCGTCAACTTCCAAAAGTAGGCAAACTACCTAGAGTAAAACAAAGATTTTGCTACTCATATAGGTTTGGACTATAACTAATACTTAAGTCTCCAATCTCTGGCACTTTCTCACTCAGAAGTTTTATAATCCTTATTCTTTTATAGTTGAGTCTGCCAAGCCTTATAATCTTTCTACACATGTCCCTTCTGAGTCACAATACAAGAATTCTATTTCCTTGACATAAAGTCTTTGACATTTGCTTGAAAAAGTGTTTTCCTTTTCTTTTCTTTTTTTTGTTTCATAAATTTCCTTCCTTAGTGCCTTTGTTTCAAGTTCACCTTTTCTTTAGGTTTCTATAGGCCACTAGGATCTGACTTTGCCTTTAGCTTATCAGTATTAGCTGACAACTCCAACTTGCACTTCCTTACACTCCATTATCATTAAAAGTGGTACAAATGGGCTTAGGTAATAAAATATCTCTATAAACTTTTTAAAAATTTCCAATATTCTTTGGATTTCTCTTTGAATAACCTTTTTCAATGTTCCTAATCTAAACATTACTTTACATAATCTTAAGGACTGAACATTTGCAAGAACCAGAATAGATTTATCTAATGAATACATCTAGGTCGAACAGTCCTAGACTTATTTTCAATTTCTCCCTTATTGCAGTTAGTTCCAGGATGTGTTTTTTAATATTGCCACTTCCATTAAATTTTGTTCCAACCATAAGATGACTCTTCAAAATTTTAAATGACTGATAAAGGGTTGAAGAGTCATCTTATGGTTGGAACAAAATTTAATGGAAGTGGCAGTTCTATCTCAGTAAATTTTGCCTCACCCAAGGAATATCGTGATACTTCCAAGGAATACATAAAGGAGATTTAGGCAAAATTTGAAATGATTGAGATAAAATTGCCTTGGCAGTATCACAATATTACCTCGCATAACCTCTGGGATTCTATCCTCATAAGCTATAGAGATTTCTTATTGGAAGAGTCTCAATTCTCCATTTTCATAACCTTAGCAAGAGAATGCTACTCTCAAGGGTAAAGGCTATAGTTTTATCCTCTCTAAGAACTAAGTCTAGGTCTAGAAATCTTAGTTGTGTTTCAACTGTCTCATACCATTTTTTATAATTTGATCTAGACAAAATAGGAAGTGAACAAAGAATAGTATCAAGGATTGACATCCTGAGATAATTATCAATAGATGAGTTAATTTACAATGCTAAACATACAATGATAGATCCATGACTCATACTTACAAGGAAATAAACAAGTTATCAAAACATAATAAACTAACAATTATTTTCTTTTTCCAAGAGTCAACCGAACTACATAATTATCCTTTGGGATAAGGATGCACTGGTCCTCTCTAATATCCAAGCAAAACCGCCAAATAATTGTTTCTTTTCCAAGAGTCAATTGAACTATATACTTCTCCTTTGTGATAAAGATGCACCAGTCCTCTTTAATATCCGGACAAAACCATCAAGGAATGATGGCGTTGAAAATTACATCACCTTTGGGTGAATGAAACCCCTAAACCAAACAACGTTACTTTCCAAGTGCATATAACTTTTCAATTTTAACAATGTCACCTTTGGGTGTACACCATTTGTCTTGACTACATTTATATAGTGAATAACTTGAATTTGCAGACATCCCTATTGAAGGAAGTGTGCCACTTTGGTGGATTCCACCCAATTCCATAGTAATATCAACAAATCCTAATATGCAGTGTAAGATCCACACTCTAAAAATCCGGTTTAACCTAAGTTTCACATCGTCACAGGTCTTCCAATCATAACCAGACCAGGAGACAAGGCCGGATGATGAACCATAGAATCCAAGTATGAGAAACGAACAATTTAAACCAAGTTATGCATACCGGTCTAACATACCAGTTGGACTATTAGTCAGACCGGTATGTCTAACTGATATGATTGCGCGAGTGGTGATGGACTCCAATGGGTCCCACACTCCGAATCTGATTCTTAGAGATCTTCTAGACATAGAAAACCTCCCTAGAATGGTCTCCCACTCCATAAATAAATCTTCCCTCCTCCTTAAATCCCTTTCAGTGAATCTTAAACCCTAGAGCCATCTAGAAGGAGATCTGAGCAGGACCAAAGAGGAAGGAAGCCGTACGAGAGGGGATTTCCATTGGGAGGAGAGCACCGCCATTCAGAGAATACATGTAAGTGCCCTATATTTGTAGGAAGGTTTGGTTGCGAATCAATGCCGTGAAGTGGCATATTGATCGAAAACCCTAGATCAGTAAAACCCTAATTCTCTATGTGATCCGTTATGAGAAGGATGGGAACATGGTTCTATGATTTCAAACGAAGTAATAACCTAAATCTAATGGACCTAACATGCTTGCAAACCCTAGAATGGTTTAGGAGAAACCCTTGAAACCAAGCCAATGACCGACGAAATAGGGAGGTCTAAGAATGAACTCTAGGACCCATACTGCCGGGCATACCGACTGGACAGAAGGTCCAAGTGGTATGCCATACCGCAGGGAATACCGACTGGACTAAAGGTCTAAGCGGTATGCCATACCACAGGGCATACAGACTGGACTTGTGTCCAAGCAGTATATACCGCAGGGACATACCGGCTGGACCTTAAGTCCGACCGGTATGTTGTTTGTCCAAGGGCATTATGTTGGCCAAACTTGGTTCCAGCTAACTGGAACCCTAGCAACCTAATTCTAATTAATAAGCATGATTGTGTAGGACTTGTAAACAGGGTGAGAGGACTCTGTGACGCAGAGGAGACTTGCAATCACACGTCAGGTAAGGGACAAGACCCCAAACCTTAATTAATAATAACCAGTAAACCGTTGTTTCTGTAATCTATTTGCATGTTGCCTGTGCATATCACATCTCTATCTCTTTTAATTATTGTTATAATATGTTCATGCATATTCGTTATGCTAGGATTGTGGTTTGTTTAGGCATGTGATTGTTTTCGTTAGTGTATGGAATGTGAAGGGGAGTGGATCCTTGGATATATCCTCACACCAATACCTTTTTGTACCACCGTCTACCTAAGCGAGCTTGGTACAAGTAGGGTATTAGGGGGAGGACATGGCATGTGGTTCATCCTGGCTACCAGACTCGAGCCTTATCTCTATATCGTAGGGAGCTATGCTGGGATAGAGCTATAGATACTGTGATGACATATAGGACTGGTTAGAAATGGAATAACGTGCAAGCCCTTGTCAATAGGGGTGTAGGTATTGGTACAGTGTAGGATATCAAGGGGAGAATGTGGGATTGTGGCACCGCCTGCCCACCAAACTCTAGCTCTATCCCTATATCGGAGTGAGTGATGTGGGGCGACAATGGTGTGTGATCCGTTGGGTTTGCTCACACTCTCGTGCATGAAGGAGCAGTGGCCGTCAAACCTTATCATAGCAATTTGCAAGTTATACCTGACCCTAATGTAATGTTATCTCATGCACATTTATGTTGCATTGTCTTATTCTTATTAAGCTAAATTGTGAGCTCACCCTATATATATATATATATATATATATATATATATATATATATATATATATATATATATATATATATATATATATATATATATATATATATATATATATATATATATATATATATACTCTTTTTCAGATGTTGATGCAGGTTATACCGTGGAGGATTTTATGGCTGCTCCGGCGTATGGGACTGTAATTGCTTTAGATCTACAGGCAGGGGAAGACGAGCATGATGCTTCATGCGAGTGTTCCTACTGCGTGTTCCTTTAGGAGTTATTATTTATTATTTTCCAGTTAACTATACGTTGATGTAACAAATTATTTAATTACGTTTTGGTTGTTGAGAATAATTATTTTATTTATAATTAGAAGACTCAGTTCATTTATTTAAAGTCTTTCGCTGTTAATTATTATTTTCTGCTTGTGGTTAGTATGCATGGTTTGTTTGTTGACACAGTCTATTGAGATCCTGGTGTGAGCCGTTGGTTTAGTGACAGTTCACTCACACTTCTGGTTCAGCTGAAATTGGGGTGTGACATGCAGTCTATGTGGGATTTTCACGAATGGTATAGAAATACAAGAATAATCTTTCAAACATTCAGTAAAACATGCACTTCATCTCATCTATTCATCTGGTAATGTATATATGGGATAAAACTGTAAAAATAATGCAAAGTGGTCCCAAAAAGTGACTTTTTAATCAAAACAGTTTCCCCTAGATATCCAAAATTGGACACATTTTATAGAATGAAGCCTAGAATGAGACAAATCCAACGGAAAAAACCAGAGGTCCTTGGTACCTCCCACGCGCCAAGCGTGGGATCACTCGAGGGGTGATCCAAATAGGGCCTTAGGCCCATCTTGATCTGAACCGGTTCAATCTGGATCTGGTCTGGTCCGGTCTAGGTTGAGCTAAACTGGTCTAACTAGAGGGTATCCAGACCGATAAATTGGGTTTTCGGGTCGGTTGTTCAGACCAATGGGTCTGGTCTTGGGGCCACCCATTGGGGTCGTGTTAGCGTTTCACTTAGGCGGGTCGGATCTGGGTTTAACCCAGGGATCTTGATCAGCAATGCTAGCCAAGTCGGTTGGCGTACATGCGGGTAGCACGCAAGCTCGGTCCGCTCTGCCAAGTTGGTCCGATTTGGGCGGAGTTGACTTGGCCAAGCAGACCCGCGGTTCACTGCCAAAAAAATTTTTTCCCTGCCAGCAAGTGGATCTCACTTGCTTTTTCGGCCAGCGTGTCCGGCGGCTAGTGATGGCAAAATTATACTGCCGTCACCATCTCTCCAAGTTCTACGCATAGGTATAAATTTTTTTTAACTTCGACAGTCTAGAAAAATCTAATTGTGTCAGATCTCTGATAGGTTTCAATCAAAACCAGAACGAAAAAGCAATCTGTTCGATCCATCCAATCGTCTCTATTAGGCTTTATTAAATCAAGTCTCATTGATTCTAACCCCGTATAGACTGCTCTGATACCAATTGTTAGAAAATAGATTGATAGAGTTTCATTGCATAACCCTATCTCCACATACAGATACCAAGAACACAATGAGAGAAGTAATCAAATAAGACAAATTGATTCATACATTTTGCAGACAATTGATTTTTGGTCGTTTACTTATGACAATCCTTCGGTTGGAGCCTTCCAGAGCCTGTCCATTAGATCTTCCTTCTCCTTTGCTATGAGTGCAAATGGAGAGATCACAATAGTGACTGCAGGGACTCTTAACGATATTATTTATAATACTATCCCAAAACCCAAATTCATTCCCACAATGAATAGGGAAGGTATGTATTTGGCAAGTGACAAACATGACATATACCTACTTACCGAATAATGTGAGATCCCTACTGGCCAATTAGGCAAGTAAATAATGTTGACCAATAAGATATCCAAAAAAATCTTACCTAAAATAGTAAAATTAATATATTTTTTTATAACATTTGCTCTAACCCCTCTCTCTCCCTCTCCCCGACTTTGGTCGCTGCTGCCCTCTGGCCGATTGCTGGTCTGAAATTTAATTTTGTCGTAAAACTTCTTCTATTTCAATTGAACCTCCATCGTTGTTTCGATCGCAATCCATCCTCCTTCAATCTTTGCTGGCAGAAATTCTCCGTTGATTTATTTCATCATTTTCTCCATCTCCATCGGCAAGTCCTTCTCACTTAGTTTCCGATCATCAATGGCAGCAGCATCGTTTTGTTTCTCAGTCTAATCGCAGTAGCAGATCCTTCTCATTTCCAAATTTGATCGGTTGGTCAATTTTTTTCTTAAATCTCTGGATCTCCAATCATCGTTACAACTCTGCAATTCCTTAGGGATCTCCGATCGTCATCGCAATTTATCTAAATCAAATTCCAGCATTCAAGGAGTGCAGTTTAGCTAAGCTTTAGAAAGTGCCGAATGGTTTCAACAGTAATTTATTTATGTTGGAGAGCGGAGAGAAACCCAATGTTGCCAGGTGAAGGGAATAGTTATAATTTTGGAGTTTCTCTTTATTATAGATTTACTTAGAACATGCAACCTTCTGATTTCACTCATCTTATATCCAAAAGTTAAGGTTAAAAAGGTTTTTATAATAATTTAAAAATATAATTACAATTTTATCATTGTCAAGAGTTGCCATTGTCTCACATGCTTTTCGAGTATACATATGAAATGATATGATTTATACCCTCCCTAAAAAAAGCCTACTACACTAAGAGAGTAAATGAAAATAAGATGAGAAATTATTTGACACTGTCAATAACAAAACCCCAATTTAAAATATGGGTTTTTAGGAATGACTATTTGGAAACTTAATTACATGTTAATTAAGGATCTCTTCATAGCAAATGGATGTGTATGCCCTCACAGTCAATTCAAATAATTAAAAAATAAATTAGATTTATTTATTTATATTTTTATGTAGGACAAAGGAACTCTGTCCTGCTGTGTCCCCTATGCCCTCTCACAATGGCCCTTGAAATGACTAGCGGTGGGATGGTTATTTCCCTGGCCCATGTGAGAGGGTGTAGGAACGACAGGGTTCTTTCTCCCTTTTATGTTTTATGGTAATTACTAGTTTTGTCCATAATTTAAATTTCAGTACTAACTACTCTTGATATAGAGAGAAGATAGCATAGCCAATGAACTATGAACTTTTAACTTCTTTTTCAAAACAAATTTGGGCTCAGGCAACCAGTCTTAAGTCAAATTAAAACATTTTTTACACAACTATGAGGATTACCATATAGGGGCCATCACTGAGTGCTATGGTTATAAACTTTTTTTTTTTTTTTTTTTTTTGGGTAAGAAGTGCTATGGTTATAAACTGGGACTGTTAATGTGAAGATGCTGGTTCAGGTCTGAGAGCAAACACTTTATGCAAAAATAACAAAGCTTAGCACTGTCTTCAATCCACCCCCGGGACCTTGTGAAAGTGGGACATACAGCATTTCCGTACTTGAAATAACATCAGGCTCATTGGTTTGAAAGCGACAAAAGAAGCATATCTCTAGTTAATCGATATTAATTATAAAAAAATAAAAAATAAAAAATAAATAAAAACAAAGGAGCTCCTCTTGGATGATTTCAACTATTTTTTTTCAGATGCATTTCCTGCTCTAGTCAAGATCAATAAAAAAGAGTAGCAAGATTGAACATTTGAAATTGAGTACTGTTAGCATAAAAAAACTGTAATTGTCCATTGCTTTGACTTAGTTAAAGTAGTTAGTGTTAGTTTCAAGGACTTGGACTCCTATTAGTATATGGACTCTTAATTAATTTATTAGTTTGCTTTATTAGTTTCCTTTACCAATTAAGCTTGTTAGTTTTTTTTTTTTTTTTTTTTGAGTTTATTTTGTCTTTAGTTTGTGACTAGGACTTTAACTTGTAGAATTCTAGATCCTATCTAATAGTTGTTTTCTATTTTCTATAAAAACAAACTACAAAGAGAAGAGCAAGACACATGGATTCTATCCATCTTCTCTTATTTTTCTATTTTGTTACAAGTACTATAGTTAAGAATGTTGGATCAATATCTAACATTTTTTTTTCTTTGAATTTCTTCTTTTCTTGTAGGAATGTTACGATTGACCATTTTATGCTTTTTTGGCTTTTGAGTTAGGTAGTGACTTATATTAGTTTGAATTATTTTGATTGATGGAAGTGGTATGGTACTACCTACACTTTATTTTCTTTGATGTGATTACAGTTCATCTCCCCCCCCCCCCCCCCCCCCCCCCCCCCCCCCCAGAAGAAAAAGAGAAACATTACATGGACATTTACACCCAGAGCTCAGGGTATCTTATCATTTTTATGCAGAATTTCTGCATTTTTATTTCTCCAATGAATATTTCCAGAGACTGTCCAAGGATCAAAGGAGAATCAAATTTGAGAACTGCTTTTCCTAGGAAGTCTTCAACAAGAATAAACTAAACAAATATTTGCTTAATAGATTACATTTCAATAGTCCAGGTGAAAAACTCATCATTCATTAAAAAATGGAATATGATTTTCAATGCCAACACCAGAGAAAAAAAATGAGCATTCAATCAGCAATGGCGCAGAGAATATTTAACTTCTAGCAGGTGAATAGAAAGACACTATATCAAAAAGAAGAAAGCCCTGCTATGTACCTTAACTTCTCATAAGAAACCCAAAATACAAATTGCCAAGGACCAAGCCTTGCCCATGTCGGAAAGAACCCTTTCCACAGTGCACGTAAACCTTCAATTCTTACCGTATTCACCAAACAATCATAGGAGCTCTTATACATGACCTTAGCTTCCCCACTTGAAGCTTGATTCATCATTCTAGTCTTCACAACATCTGCAGGACAGCTCAAAGCAGTAGCTGAAAGTCCTGATATGATAGAAGCCAAGGTGTGAGCATAAATACCGTCCTCACGAATCTGATTCTGGATTATAAAACGCTTTGCATGATCATAGCAGGCTAACTCCCCCATGTTGACTAAGAATGCTCTCTGCACATTTGGAACAACCCCTCTCCAAAGCCCCCCAATACCTTCTGTGTGCACAATCTTGTTTAAGGCATCAAATGGACCTGTGTACCTTGGTTGCACACCCTGGCTCACCAACCGACCATCTGCTTGCATTCTGACCTTTACAAGGTCAGCAGGGCTAGCCAAAACCTGGGCAATCATGCCAGAGACCCCTCCGATGAAGGCCTTGCCAAAGAGGGTAAACGAAACGCTTGGGAAAGCCTCTCGTAAGTGCTCATACCCAACAATTCGGATTGGTGTATAGAAGAGATGTCGAAGAATTGCAGGGGAGAGACCCTTATAGAGACCTAGCATGCCTTCATGCTGAACCATCTCAAACGCAACTCGGAAAGCATTAGTAGGGCGAGTTGAAGTGAGTGATTCACCATGAAGCTGGAGCCTCGTCTTTGTGATGTCTATGGGGAAGGTAGTCGTCTCAGCAACCATAGCGGACAGTGAGGTTAATAAGATTTTTGTGTGGGTATTCTCCTCTTTGCTTCTCTTCATGGAGAATGAGAAAGAAACAAACTACAGAAGTTGCAAAATGAGCTACAATAATCTGTGCATGTGGTGCATGAGAGAGAATCAGAGAGGGACAGAACAATTAACACCAATTAACAGAGAAACACAGTAATACAAGGTGGGAGGTCTGATTCTGAAAACTAGTTGCCTGATCGTGGGACACTTCTGGTGCTGGCATAAAAAACTGAAAGAGGCAGCACAGTTGTGCATCCAGCATTCAAGATAACAAAAACGGGAGCAAATAATATTTGATATAACAGTCAAGACTCAAGACTCAAACTTTAAGGGGAAGCCGCCGCCACCTTTTGGGGGGGGGTCCCCCCCCCCCCCCTTTGGGGTTCCCCCCCCCCCCCCCCCCCCCCCCCCCCCCCAGGAATGCAGGAATCCGGATGAAGACAACGTGATGTGAAGTTTCCCACAGTCACACAAACAATCTTCTTTCCACTAATAATGTCTTAAAGCAATGTGGGGACTCGTCAATGTGGTGCCCATTCTTTGAACAGAGCCGTTACTGGAGCAACACTATTTTTGACAAGAAACTCCTATGCTATCCTCTAGTCTCAAAAGCCCTCAAGTACAGCTTCCATCACACAAACTAGGAGGATGGAAAAAAAATCAAGAATTTACTAGTCAGAAGCTAATATCTCAATTTAAACTCTTATGGAAATTTCTCTACGTTTAAGAAGCTGAAGATTGAAAATTTGATGAAGAAAGAAAGAAATGGATGAGAACGAACAACTAGATAGTGAAATTAAGACACGAAATAAAAGCTTAAAGTCAACTACTGCTCATCCATTTTATATCATTAACCAAAAGAAATATTCAAATAAAACAACTTAATTTTCAATATTAGTAATTGCATATCTTAGAACAAATTGTAACATGCACTATTTGACTATGGAGTATCAGAAGATTTATGTTATAATCGCAATTACAATAAGCATACTAACAATGATGATTATGATATTTATATCAATGATCTAACCAAAAAATAAGGTATATAACTAAGTATTAACTAAAAAACATAAATGAGAAGTACGAGCAAAACTGGGATAATTGAAATCCTGAACAAGTGTACGCAACTAATGTATTTCAATGTCAGTTCTATTTTACAACAATTCATTTGTACCCATAGTGCTACAATAAAATCTACAATATCTAAAGAAGATATGTAGTTACCCAAAAAAGAAAAGCGAAATTGGAGTTGGTACATTTTGACAATTGGGACCTGGTACTGGTTTCATCTCTTTCAGTTTTAAATATTTCAAATATTCTTTTGAGTGGTAGAATTTCGAAGTTTCTGTTTACATTTTCAATCGCTACACTTGGTTCTATCCGCTGGAGTTCAAATCTGTCAGCTTGCCTTACTTCCAACAGTTAACGAAAAATTCAACTCAACTAAGTCTTATACCAACATAATGTTGTCTCCAGTCTCCTACACAGATCCTATTTCACCTTTCAAATACATGTCTTCTCTCACCATTTCTCAAAGTCATTTTAGGCCTGGCCCTTGTTCTTTTAGCTCTTCCAATCTAAATCATATCATTCTGTGATATAAATCATATCACTCCCCATTATAGGCAAGGTTCAAGTACTCAGAATCGGGGGCGGGATTGGCCCTTCCTATCCCGATCAGAGATTCCATGTTGGATCGGCCCCCCAAAGCCCTAGAATCAGTCTTGCATGCAAGAAACTCACCCTTGCACTTTGCAGAATTGGGTTTGACTCGGGAACAGCAGCTGATCCGTTCCAAGTCCTCAAACTATGATTATAGATGCATCTAAAGTTATGGTTGTATATCCATGCCACTTCAAATGACTTTCTCTCAACTTGTCACTTAACGAAGCTACTACTAAATTAGATATAACAATGGTTATTCCTTATTTTATCTTTTCTGATTTTTCCACTCATCCAGCTCAATATTATTTTTATATACTAATTTAGTTTATATGTGATTTCTTTATTGCTCAACATTCAGCTCCATACATCTTTGCTGGTTTTACAAGTATCTTATAATTTTTTTTTCCTTTTCAGTTTTGAAGGAATAAATCTGTTAGTTATATAATAAGTGTTAGCAATATAAAAACTAACAGATTTGACGAATCAAAGCAGTTAGCAAAACCATGTAGACTTGTTCCTAGTTAGTTTGTTATTGGTGTTAGTCTCCTTAGTGTACTTTACTTTCTATTTTCCTTCTTAGGTGTAACTAGAACTGTGCTGTCATATTGACATGTGGCAGTCCTAGCTCTTTAAGGTCTTTTACTTTCTACGATTATAAATAGAAGTCATGGGGAGGAAGAGCTTTCCCTATCAATTCTGCCTTTACAACAGAATTGGCTCTGCTCTCCCCTTATTCTTCTCCTCTTTTCTTCCTCTTGGTTCTCTGTTTTTTGGTTGCTTCTTTTACTTTATTTGTTACAAAATCAATTGCACAAAACTCCAAAACCACACTCTACTCCACTTCATCCACCTTGCTCTAATTATATCCATGTACCAACTCAAAACACTTACGTTTTTCACACCCACCAAAAGATTTGGCAAGGTACTCGGCCATGTCCCTACATGGAAGGAATTTGTTGCTGCTTTCGAGCAAAAGTACATCCCCGCTGCTTCAAGTGCATGAAGTAAGCAGAGTTTTTGCGTTTGACCCAAGGATCTCTCACTCTACTGGAGTATGTGAGGAAATTTAATGAGCCGTCAGGTTTGCCCCATATTTGGTGGTAACTGATGATCAGAAGACACGCTAGTTCGAAGAAGGGTTGAGGGATGATATCCGGGGAGGCATCTCAGTACTTCAGCTACCTACTTATGCTGAAGTGCTGGAGAAGGCATAAATCTTGGATGTTTGCTGCAGTAGGGAGCTTGTCCTAGCAACAAGGCTCAAGGAAAAAGGGCTATAACAGAGGAGTCTACCCAGACTCAGAAGTATCAGGAGGCCAAAGAACCTCATCAGGCAACCGTACTTGTTACCGTTGTGGAGTTAAGGGACATATAGCTTGAAATTGTACCACACCATTGGAGGATCAGTCTAGACAACAAGGGAAAGTGTCTCAGGCTCAACAACCACAGCAGACAAGGGATCAAGATCAAGTATATACCATGGCAATAGAGGATAGTGAAGCCCTTTTGACTACAGTCCCAAGTAAACAAAAGTATCATCATCCATGCACATAGTTGTCAAGGCGCCAAGGCAATCCAAGGAGTTGAACGCCTAACGGGGGGCTCCTAGGCAACCAATGTGCCTGCCTAGATGATCAAGGCGCCCGCCTAGGCGACCAAGGCGCCCGATTTTCCAAGGTGTCACAAGGCCGCCTGGGTGCCTATGGAACGCCTTGACAACTATGTCCATGCATATTTGAGGAAATATTGGTTAAAATATGTAAATTGACGATTGCTGTATAGATTTGAATCTAAAGCTTTGAGGACGTATACAAACATGATCAAATTTCGAGGATGAAATTTAATTTAAGGGAGGAGGAATGTAATAGCCCAACTCCTAAGAAAGCACGCAAGTGTCGATTTTTCATTAACTTGGATGAATTAATGAAGAAGAGATATCCAGAGGGTATTTTTGTAATTTAGGCACCCTTACTTGGGTGAGTTTTATATAATTATTATTATTGAAAAATTCATCTTGATATTGATTTTGGTCTAATAGTCAAGGATCAGCAACTTAGCCTAGTGGTTGGTTAATGGCTTAGTGTGTGGGAGGTCAAGTGTTCAAGCCTCCATAGTTACAAGATTGATTTTGGATGATTTTAGGTGCATTTTGGTTTATAGACATGAGAGGAACCCCATTTAATGAGGTGGAAGTTAGGTGGCACCATAGTTGTCAAGGCGTCAAGGCGAACCAAGGCGATGGAGGCCTAACTGGGCGCCTAGGCGACCAAGGCGCCCAATTTTCCAAGGCGACCCAAGGCAGCCTGGGCGCCTAGGCGATGCCTTGACAACTATGGGTGGCACCGTGGCAGCCACTTGGTATCTAGAGATGCATGCATAGGTTGTTGGTTGAGTGGAAAGCCTAGTTGGCAAGAGTGCTTAGGTGGCATGCAAGTAGTAGGCCAAGTGGGAAGTCTTAAAATTAGTGGAATGATGAGTTATATTGAGGAATGATGTGGCAACCCACTATTGATCAATGCTACTTGCATTAATTCCTATTGATTGGATTGCTTTTGTAACAATTCCACAAAGAGATAACAAGCAAGTTCACAAACCAGAAAAAGAGAGAAGAAGATTGAAGACAACAAGAAGAGAAGGAGAGAAAAAGATTTCAACAGCAGCAGAGTGCTACAGCCAAAATCGATAAAAAAAAAAACTCCTCTACCACTTATATTTATAGAGAATGAATTACATCAATTACAAGGAAAGTCTCTAAAATAAGAGAAGACGTAAAAGGAGAGATACAATAAGCTAAATAGGAAATAAACCAACAACACAAAAAGGAAGTCACCAAGCTCGATATTGCTGGTGGTAATTACCGCCTAGCGATATTGAGTGGGCCCTTTTTGGGCTCATATCGTAACACCTTCCCTCAAGCTAGAGTGTACAAATCTCTCAATCCAAGCTTGTAACAATTTAACCGAAATGTAAGCCCAAACAAGGGCTTTGTAAGAATGTCGGCAAACTGATTTGAGGAAGATACAAAGGGAGTAACAACTAGCTTCTTTATAACAGCATCTTGAACGAAATGGCAATCCACCTCCATATGTTTGGTACGTTCATGGAACACTGGATTGCTAGCAATATAGATAGCAGCTTAATTGTCACACATCAAGGAAATAGGGCGAGAAGTAGAAAACCCAAGTTCTTGCAGAAGATTTTGCGACCATAACAATTCAGCAGTAGTTTATGCCATAGCACAGTATTCAGCTTCAGCATTGGATTTGGATATAGTAGTTTGCTTCTTACTTCCCCAAGTAACAAGATTACCCCCAACAATGGTAAAGTATCCAGTAGTGGAGCACCTATCACCATTAGCTCCTGCTCAATCAGCATCAGAAAAACCAACTACATCAAGATGACGATGTCGATTGTAAATCAGACCAGTACCAAGAGGTTTCTTGAGATAACGTAATATACGACAGGCAGCTTCCCAGTGGGCAACCTTAGGAGTATGCATAAATTGGCTAACCACTCCAACAACAAAGGATAGGTCAAGCCGAGTTACAGAAAGATAGATCAGCTTTCCAACCAAGCGTCTATATTTATGGACATCAGAATATTCCAGACTATCACATGTTTCAAGCTTCTTATGTGGGTCTATTGGTGTATCAGCTGACTTGGCTCCAAGAAGTCCTGTTTCAGAAGGAAGATCAAGTACATACTTTCTTTGAGAAAGACTTATACTTTTACTACTGCAAACCACTTAAATCCCTAGAAAATGGTGAAGAAGTCCTAAGTCTTTCATCTGGAACTATTTGTTCAAATAAGACTTGATTTTAGTAATACCAGACTTATCATTTCCTGTAATAATAATATCATCAATATAAACAGCAATAATGGCGACAGTATAGGAACAACGTCGCATAAAGATAGAATGATCAAAGTAATGGACACTGAAACCAAAGTCAATAACAACAGTGTTGAACTTATCAAACCAAGCACGAGGAGATTGTTTAAGGCCATAGATAGCCTTAAGTAACTTGCATACTTTAGTTGAGTTCCCTCCCTGAGCAATATACCCAAGAGGTTGGTCCATATAAGCTTCCTCATGTAAGTCCCCATATAAGAAGGTATTCTTGACATCCAGAGGCCAGTCAAAGTTCATAGCCAAAGAGATAATAACACAAACAAAGTTGATACGAGCAACAAGAGAGAACGTCTCAAAGTAGTCAACCCCAAAGGTTTGAGTGAACCCTTTTGCAACCAGTCTAGCTTTCAGCCTATCAACAGTGCCATCAGAATTATGTTTAACAGTATATACCCATCTGCAACGAACAACGAATTGACCCTCGGGGAGATCAACAAGGGTCTAAGTTTGACGAGCCATCAAGACATCCATCTCAACATCCATAGCTGCTTTCCACCCTGAATGGGATAAGACTTGGGAAAGAGATGTAGGGACAAAAGTAGCAGATAGAGAGTGAACTAAATTTTGGAGGCAACGAGGGAGATGGACAGTAGAAACAAAATGCTCAATAAGAAAGGTAAGTAAAGAAAGCTGACTACAAGTACGAGTACCTTTCGACCGAAACAACTCGGTTTCGAGCCTGGGCGAGAAGAAACTCAGGCTCGAAACTAGCCAGTACAAGGTTTCGGTTCGAAACCACTGGGTTCGACCAGGTTTCGACCCATAACTTAAACCCCCATCCCCTTTTTAGAGTCGAAACCTACTCGAAATCAGTAGGTTTCGACTCCTTTCCCTAATTTTCTCCCCTCTTTGCTCTCCAACCTCATTTCTCTCCATTTTTCTTCCTAAAACATAATTTCCTATGCTATTTTGCAGCTGAATGGTGGGTCATATACGGATCGGAGTCACCCAACCTTCGTGCAATAGCAGTGAAGGTGTTATCACAAACATGCTCCGCCACGGGATGTGAACGAAACTGGAGCACATTTTCGCTTATCCATACTAAGCGACGAAACCGGTTGGGTGCAAAAAGGCTTGAGGACTTGGTGTATGTGCACTATAATTTGAGACTGAAAGAAGAGCACATACGGTTAAGCAGGGACAAAGATGCTAAAACCCCCATTGAGCTGTGTGAGATCTTTGAGTTTGAGGGAGAGGAAGTTGATCCTTTGAATGAGTGGGTTACAGATCGTGGTGAGCCTCAATTAGATGAGGCTGGTGGTCGACCAAGTCGTCTTATTGCTGGAGCCTTAGAGGCTGATGTGGGAGAGTTTATGGCTACTGAGGGTAGAGTCCACGCACATGCAAGACGTCTATTTCAGACTGGTGATAGTGATGAGACGGGGATAATGATGATGATGATGGTGGTGGTGATGACAGATATGCTGCCTTACGCAATGAGCCCGATCAGTATGACCAACCACAGCAGCTAGATCCATTGCCTTCTCCCTTGAGATTCACAGGGGAGACTCAGTATGATCATGGTACACAGGATACTGACCACGGAGCCCGGCCTAGTGGTAGTACTAGAGGGTACACTAGAGGATCACGCCAGCGGTTCATGCCACAGGAGGAGATGGATGAAACAGATCCCATGGATATATCGACCATGTCTGGCAGCATGACAAGGATGCATTTAGGGGAGAGTTCTCAGGCCGGAGGGGCCGGGCATTGGTGTGCACCAGATTTCATGATCACACGGACCTCGAGCCCAGCAATTCCTGAAGAGAGTGGCGGCGAGAGTATCGGTTCGACGGCAAATGGTGGATTTGGATGGTCTACTACTGGGGCTAGTGGGGTTGGAGGTAATAGATATGGGGGTTATTCTAGTTCTTACTCCAGCAATCAATTTAGAGATGACTCGGCCTCAGGTGTTGGCAGTGGCACTGTTGGATCATCGTTCGTCGACTCCATATTTCAGTATATTCCTCCTCCGACGTTCATGCCTACTCCTGCTCCACCCACACACATACTCGATCAGCCTTACCCTCGACAAGGGAACTTATATTATGTTGATGACTCTATCTACTCATGGGCTGTTAGAGACCCATCGTAACAATTGGAGTGATACCATGTCCCGGGATACATACGTCTTTGCCGAGGAGCGTTATCTCCACCATGATACAGCGTTGGTATGTTGCACGTGGGTTTAAATGTACCACTAAGCTTCACGGTAATGGAACGCGGCGGTGAGATTTTCCAAATTTCTAAGTTCAATCATCAATGTATTAATTTTTAATGAATATTGTTAATTAGTGGCTTAATAGTTAATAGCTTAGTACATTACTACATTGTGACATTTGTGTAATATTTCAGCGTACACTACCAAACATTGGTCCACACCACATGTAGCTATTTTCTATGTCTTTTTTGCAAACTAACATTAGAAATAGGTGTAAAATGGTTTAAATAGGGTACACAAAAAAAATCAGACCAAAAAAAAAAACATTTTTAAGCCTCGAAACCATGGAGTCAATAAAGCTGGTACAAAATACTAGGTTTCGGCCTGGTTTCGGTGGTTTCGCCGAGTTGTGCCGGTTTCGAGCCTGACCGAAACAGGTCTCGAAACCGGCACCTTGATCCTTGTGCGGAGTGCAACAGGGAGGACAGGAAAAACCTCAGGATCAGGTGGAGTTGTAGTAGTCGGCAAAGTAGTTGGTGTAGTACTAGTCGGAGCCACTGAAGGACGGCGTGTATAAACCTATAGGGGAGGCGGGGGGGGTCAAACAGTAAGCTATGATTAAATGGTAGGGGGTCAGATGGTGGTTCAGTATCATCAGATATTATAGAAGGGATTGGTGGGCAAGGGGTAGGGAAAGGAGTTGGCACCTACTGGATAGTAGGGCTTGTCTTCAAAGAAAGTAACATCAGCACTGACATAGTGACGTTTAGTAATAGGTTCAAAACATCTATACCCTTTCTGAGTACGGGAATAACCAAGAAAAATACACTAAAGGAAGTGAGGAGAAAGTTTTCCCAATTTAAGATGCATAATATAGACAAAACAGGTACTACCAAAAACTCTAGGGTATATATGAAATAAGAAGTTATCAAGATAAAGGAGATGGAAGGGAACTTTATTATGTAGAACAGAAGATGATATTCGATTAATAAGATAACAAGCAGTAAAGACCTCATCACACAATAAAATTTAGACACATTCATATGAAACATCAAGGACCTAGCAATATCCAGAAAATGCCTATTTTTCCGTTCAACAACCCCATTTTGTTAAGGGGTATAGGCACAACTAGTATGATGTATTATACCATGTTTAAAGCAGAAATCAGAAACAACTGTTTAAACATATTCAAGAGCATTGTCTGTACGTAAGACCATAATGGAAACTCCAAACTGAGTAAAAATTTCTTTAAAGAATTCCCTTGAAAAATACTAAGAAACTCAGAACGATCTTTAATTAAATAAAGCCAGGTCATCCTGGAAAAATCATCCACAAAGGTTACAAAATAAGACAACGCTAACCTATTGGGAATATGACAAGGGCCCCAAATATCAGAATGGACTAAAAAAAAAGGGGTAAAACTCCTAGGAATAGAACTAATAAGGAAAGACGAACGGTGATGTTTCTCTAATTCACAGGCCTCACATTGAAGAGTGGAGAGAGATTTGCAATAGGGATAAGAACTTTCATCTTGGACAGAGACATAACTTTCATCTTGGACAGAGACAAATGACCTAGCTGGTGGTGCCATTGAATAGGGTTAGTAGTAGATGTAGTAGCAATAATAGGAAAACGATCAGTATGCTTTAAATAGCAAAGACCAGCATGCTCACGTCTGCCACTAATCATCTCCCTGGTCCTGAGATCCTGAAAGGTACAATGAGAAGGGAAAAAGGTAGCAACAGAGTTGAGAGATTTAGTTAGTTGACTAAGATAAAAGATTAAGAGGTAAATTAGGTACATGTAAAACAGAAGGTAAGGATATAAAAGGGGTAAGAGAGACATGACCATACTGAGAGGCAGTAGTAGAAGAGTCATTAGCAAGATAAATAGTAACAGGCTTGTTGGTGGTATGAAGAGAAGAAAAGACAGAGGATTCACCAGTCATATGACAGATGGCACCAGATCAATGATCCAAGGATGAGGAGAGGGGTAAGAAAGGAGGGTAGATGTACCTATATGGGCTAGGGTAGCATTAAAAAAGGAACCAGTAGCCTCAAGTTGTTGAATCCTAAAAAGTAGGGTCTCGTACTGGGCAGATGATGGAGCAGGTGTGGATGGTGGAGCTGGCGCAACAGTGGATGCATCGTCAATGGTTACAGTATTAACTAAATTATTAGCCCATTCAGGACGGCCAAACTTGTCCCAACAGGTATCAACGGTATGGTTGGTCTTGTGGTAATGAGTTCAATAACGGGCAAACTTATCAGACGGTGGTCTCCCAGAACCATAACCAGGTGCACCACGACCACGACCATGGGTGGAGCCACGACCTCGAGGGGAGGAACCACGACCACGGCCAGCAAACAAGGCAGACGTATCTTTGGGATAAGGGTCACTCTGAGGAACCAGACGTTGAAGGCAAAAGAAAGTCTCACTCAGGGTAGGTATGGATGCACCGACAAGAAGCTGACTCTTCACAGCCTGATACTCAGGAGAGAGACCAGCCAAAAATTTTGCCACATAAAACTCTGATTGTTAGGCCTTTAACTTATTTATATCAATGGAAAGGGGCTACACAACTTGGATTTCCTCAATAAGACCCTTGAACCCACCATAGCAATCAGTCAAGGATTTGTCACCAATAGAATAGGTGAACATCCTCTCATATAGGTCATAAATACAGGAAATATTATTAACTTGGCCATAGGTCTCTTGTAAATCAGCCGAGATGGCTTTGGCAGTATTGTGAAACATCACAGTAGGTAAGATGGAAGGCTCAATACTATTCCACAACCAAGTTTGAACCATAAAGATGTCACGAAACCATGTATTATAAGTCTTAACAGACTCAGAGTCTTTAGCATCACAGGTAGGAGCATCTTTAAACAACAGTTGTACTTTATCCTTAGACAGGATGTAGGCTTTAATAGTCTGAGCCCAAAGAAGATAATTTGAAACCCCTCTCAATTTTATAGAGATTATTTGAACCTTCGTAGGCTTGGAATCAGACATCATGGACAAAATATATAGCAAACAACACAATCAAGCAATATAAATTTGTTCTTCTTTCACTCGGTTTAACCAACCGAGAGGCCAAAGGAGATAAGGCTCAAAGTGAAACAAGGGTTGGAGGGTTGGAGGGGGTATATATATATATATATATATAAAAGAAAAACAATCCAAAGTCTCGGTTCAGCCAACCGAGTGGCCAAAGGAATGAAGGGCTCAAAAGGAGTGACGGTAGAAGTAGTAGGGTAGTAAAAAAAAAAAATTTATTATTATTTACTCAACACATGAATTAACAAGAAGATGATTGAGAAGTTAAGATCAAACCATTGGCAGTATGGTAGAAGAGAAGTAAATCTCGATCACCTAGCAGCACCAAGAGAAGTAGCACATAGTTAGAGCAAAAATATCAAGGGCCTATCAAACCGAAGCTTTGATGAATGATAGCCAAGGATAGAGTGCTCTAATACCATGTAACAATTCCACAAAGAGATAACCAGCAAGTTCACAAACCAAAAAAAGGGAAAAGAAGATTGAAGATAACAAAAAGAAAAGGAGAGAAAAAGATTTCGACAGTAGCAAAGTGATACAGCCAAAATCGATAAAAAAAACTCTCCTCTCTACCACTTATATCATAGAGAATGAATTACATCAGTTACAAGGAAAGTCTATAAACTAAGAGAAGACATAAAAGGAGAGATACAATAAGCTAAATAGGAAATAAACCAACAACCCAAAAAGGAAATCACCAAGCTCGATATCGCTCGCAGTAATTACCGCCTAGCGATATCAAGTGGGCCCTTTTTGGGCTCATATCGTAACAGCTTTGTAAATAGAAGTTCAAGTGAAGGGTATTTTGGGAAGCTGAATTAAAAGGGTACCAAGAATTTTAGGTAATGTTTTTCATGCAAGTACATGCAAGGCATGAAGGAAGGGTATTGTAGACTTTACACATTTTAAAGGGTACCATGGGAGTATGGACTTGAAAACCCATGCAAGCATTTTAGAATCCTTGCTTGAGGGCATAAAAGTCATTTCATAGATACAAGGGAAATTCAAGTTAAAATATAAATTTCAAGAGGAAGCAAAGAGAGACACTCATTGTTGAATTCGTTGGAGGCAGCAAAGAGAGACACTCATTGTTGAATTCGTTGGAGGCAGCAAAGAGTGTTCCATCCTCTTCCTGAAATTCTGAAACTAGGAGAGAAGAATAAACAGAATATCTATGAGAAAGCGGGGTGTTGAATACTTTGGGAGAGGGAGAGAATGAACTCTCATTTGGGTTGAACCTGAAACCGATTTTGAAAGAAATGTATAACAAAAGAAGAAATAGAAAGCTGAATTTGAGGATTTGGTGAGAGATTTAACCAAAAAGGAAAGTCAGAAATCGTGGAAGCTTGGAGTCAAATTTAGTTGCAGAAATTTTGGACAAGTAGAAGCAGAAATCAAATTTGGGAAGAACTTGTGCAGGAGCTGTTCTTGTTTACTGATCAAGCTTGCTTTGAGGTAAGCAAGTCTTTTCTCTTTTGCATTGTACACAAGAGACCTTGAGAAGGTCCGTTAATGGCAGCAGCCTAAAGAAGAAGATGATCAAGATTATTAATTTTAATTGATGATTTGGAAGTAGGCTAAAAACCATACAAGAGGTTAAAATGAAATTAGAGACCTTAGAATGGTGATTAGGGACCCTAGCCTCAGGTTGAAGATGGGTGAAGAACATAGTTGTCAAGGCGTCACCTAGGCACCGCCTAGGCGTCCAGGTGCACTAGTGGCGCCTTGGAAAATCAAGAGCCTTGGTCCCTTAGGCAAGTGCCTTGGTTGCTAGGCGGGCACCTTGGTCTTTTTGGGCATCCGTTAGACCTTCAATCCCTTGGTTCGCCTTGACAACTATGGTGATGGAAGAACCTCTTCACAATGCCAACTGGAAATCTGTCGGGAACTCATTCCTGCATTTTTCAGCTTTGGCGGTCGGAAGACCCAAGCAGCTGTTCGACCGCTGGTCCGACGATCTGCTTCCAGTGAGCTATTTTAACAAGAAATTTTTCGGCCAGTGGAAGGGTCAGCCAAAGCAATCCGACCACCCATCAGACTGACTGTTCCCAGTTTTGAATTATTGAAAACTTTTTGATTTAGTTCTTTTCTAGTCTTCTATACAAAGAACAAGAGAGCCTGTGGGACATTTTTGCCAACTTTCCACATGATATTACACGAGTAGAAGCTAAATTGATTCATTAATGGGATTATAGGTGATACTTTGGAGATTTAACTCAACTCACTAAGGAAGAATTTTCTTCAAGGAAAAAGGACAGGTGAGGGACTTCATTTCTATTGTAGCAATTATGATTATATGCGGTATGGTTTAATATGAATGTATGAACTGAAATGCTCAACCGTATGATATAAGGTATGCATTTTCCGTATTTTACCTATGATGCTTTGCTTATGATTATATTTAAATGATAACTATGGTTTATGTACTACGGAAAGAATGACGACTTATGCTTTGAACTGTAAGTCTAAGTAAGAATGCTATGGAAATGTAAAATAAGGTACAGAAGACAAGATCCATGCTATCAGTCAGTCTGAAGTACAAATGCTATGAATGTAACAGACATAAAGGAAAGCTAATGTGGAGAGGCACTCTGAGGTAAAAGACCAATGGAATGGCATTGGTGAACCAATAAATTGTGGAAATAGTAAGTAAAAGTAGGGAGGCACCATGAGGTAAAATACCAATGGAGCAGCATTAATGAACCAATACACAGTGATAATAATAAACTGTAATTCCCAGGTTGACACTGAGAGGGGGGGGTGAATCAGTACCCACTAAAATTCTTCCCAACTATGTGAGGCCTGTCCTGATTGATTAAACACTGCTGCCTTGAGCTGTCTGTCTTAGCTGTGCTGCCTTGAGCTGACTAGTTCACATATCTGTTCATTTACACATTTCGTGTAACACACCATGCCACACACCTACAGGTATCCATACCAGAGGTTTGGCCTACCTAGTGTGTACACCCAGACCTGCAACCCACGCACTTCACATACACAACAAAGATATACACATCCACAAGACACAACATATAACGTGGTTCACCTATCACACACTGTGATGGCTACTCCACGGGGCAATACCCTAACCAGGGTTTCGTATTATACCCAATTCGCTACTTCAATAGTATTCTGCTGCTACAACAACTTGGTGCTATACCACCAATGTAATCCAAGCTGCAACTTGGAATTCTGGGCAACTACCCTCAATCCTGTCAAGCCCCAACTTGACAGGTTATACAATGTATATTTCAAATTTGATTACAAACCCTTCCCATATGGCATTTATACAGAAAACAGAGTTTGTGTGCGAGATTACCTCCCGGTCTTCCTCACAACTGATGCAAGCCTCTCTGTGCTAGCATCTCGGCATTCTCTTGGGCTGTACCCCTCATTTTTCACGACGAAGACTTCAATGGACACTCACAGCAGGACTACACACTTTCTTCAAGCTTCAACGAAGCTTTCATGGCCTCACACTGATAGAAAGAGTCTCTTTCTCTCTCCGAGAAGCTTCAATGGAGGGTTCTCACCAAAATCGCCATTAAGAACCTTCAACTCGAGCTCAAACCACTGCCAAAGTCATCTGCTTCGAAAATCCTTCAGATTGATATAGGGCCTCAATCCGACATCGGATGGCCGAGATATCATCAAAAGAAGATCGGTGAATGAGAATATTCCAAACGGAATCTTTCTCCTTGATTCCGTGCGCCGCGACACACTCTAGCGCTGCCGCATCTGACGCAGCGGCGTCACGGCGTTGTCGCCCTTTGATTGGCGGAGAGAGAATCATCCGATTTAGACCCATTGGATCGGTCCGATTTCGTCGCGAAATTCTGCACCGCTTAAAGCCATCGATTGGAATCCTTTTTGCGGCATTTCATCGAACGGGTGATGCGCTGGCCTATTGTCGGCGTCTTGACCGCTGTCTTGCGGCGGGTGCCATGCGCACCGCCTTTGTCGGCGCGTGGCCTGCTGCCTGGCACGCCTCCGGCGCTGGCGGGCCGGTGGTGCGTGGCCGCTGTTGGTGTCGCGCCGCTTGTTGGTGTCTCGGGCGGTGGTGGTGCGTCTTCTGTTGGTGGGCGCGGCTGGTGCCATGCTCGCCGCCGCCAGGCGCGGCCGCTGCCGGGCTTGCTTGCGGCATGGCCCCTTTGTCTGCTTCCGCTGGCGGCTTGCTTGCGACATGGCCCCGGCATCCCGGCATGGCTCGCTAGCCCGGTGCCGCGGGCATCCGCCTGGCCGGGCTGGGCCGGGCCGCCATGTTGACTGGCCACCCAAGGTGGGACCCACTGGTCCCCACCCACTCTCTATCTTTCTCTCTCCTCTTATTTGGACTTTCTTATCAACTTTCTTCAATGGTTCTCTCACATCAACTCGTTGTTAGAGCACTATCCCGGTCATCATGTCTACCCGGTGGGCCTTCGGACACTCTCTCTTCTCTCCGGACACTCTCTCTCCTCCATATCACCTTGTCAAACTCAGAGTTGCCAACAATGACAACCTTAACTTGGACAAGGTTCCAACAATCTCCCCCTTTGGAATTGTTGGCAACCCATATTACATCAGATGACTGCACACACCCTTTGCACACATCCTTTCTCCCCCTTCGACAACATGTTTCAAATGACATATAACCAAAAATACTCCCCCTTCATATGAACTCCCCTTACATAGCCTCACCTGTAGGAGTGCCCACCGCATCTTTCCAATCCTACAGATGAAAAGTGATGCTATGTAGGCATCAACTCCCCCTGCACATGTGCTATCTACCGTGTGCCAAGAGTCACCACTCCTAGCTGGTCTCTGAGTTTCTCAAAAGAGTCCTTTGGAAGAGCCTTGGTGAAGATGTCTACCACCTAGTCTGCTGTAAGAACAAAATCTAGTCTCACTTCCCCTTCAAGCACCTTGTCCTTCAAATAATGATATCTTATATCAATGTGTTTGGTTCTTGAGTGTTGCACCGGATTCTTGGAGATGTTAATTGCACTCATGTTGTCACATTTGATGATCACTAGCTCCGCACTAGTAACACTGAAATCTGACATCTATCTTTTCATCCAGATTACTTGAGTGCATGTAGCTGCCGCTGCTATGTACTCTGCCTTTGCTGTAGATAAGGAAACAAATTCCTGTTTTTTGCTGTGCCATGCTACTAAGCTCTCTCCCAAAAAGAATGCACCACCACTAATGCTCTTTTCGTCATCAATGCTACCAGCCCGGTGCGCATCCCGAAAATGCTGTCAAGGTGAAACTTCTAATCTTTGGATACCACAATCCATAGTCTGTTGTGCCTTTCAAATATCTGAGTATTCTCTTCACTGCCATCAAATGAGTCTCCTTTGGGCAAGCCTGGAATCTAGCTACCAAGCAAATTGCTTGCAAAATATCAGGCCTTGAAGCTGTCAAATACAGTAAATTGTCAATCATTGACCTATACAATGTCTGATCAACTGTTGGTGAATCATCTTCTAAGCTCAGCTTGATATTCACTGTCATTGGTGTCCCTACTGGTTTACAGTCCTCCATCACAAATTTCTTCAACATCTCCTTGGTATACTTCATTTGAGAGATGAAGATGCCATTTTGCCTTTCCCGAACTTGTAGACCCAAAAAATAGGATAACTCCCCTTAGCATAGACATCTCAAACTCGTCCTCATTTTCTCGACAAAATTTTTACATAGCTTGTCACAATGTCCTCCAAAGATGATGTCATCCACATAGACCACAACTACCCAGTGACTACTATCTTCTCGTCATGACATACAGATTGCTGTCCACTATTCCCCTTCGCAAACCCAATTGATGCAAATAAGTATCCAGTCTTGAATACCAGGCTCTTGGAGCTTGCTTCAACCCATATAAGGCCTTCTTCAGTTTGCACACCTTATTGCCATCATCACAAAGCTGAAAACCCTCAGGTTGCTCAACATACATTCTTCTTCAAGATTACCATTTAAAAATGCAGATTTGACATCCATTTGGTACACCTTGAAACCTTTGTGAGCTGCCAGAGCCAAGAACATCCTGATGGACTCAAGTCTAGCCACCTGGAGCAAAAGTCTCCTCAAAGTCAATTCCTTCCACTTGGGCATAACCTTTACACACCCGGTCCGGCCTTGTTTACGACCACCTTTCCATCTTCATTCAACTTATTCCCTGAAGACCCATTTTGTGCCAATTACATTTTTGTCTGTTGGTCTTGGAACTAACTCCCATGTGTTATTCTTTTCAATTTGATCAAGCTCTTCATTCATGGCTTTCATCCAGTTCTCATCCATGCCAGCCTCATATACAGTCTTGGGTTCAACTTCTGACAATAAGGAGAAAGTAGCTGTCTTCATTTTCCTGGTTTGCATCCCAGCATTGGGATCTCTAATTACTTGATGATTTGGATGAATCCTTAACCATTTGTTGTCCTTTGGTTTTCCATCCTTTTGCATTTCCACCTCAACCTCTTGTAATTCTGATTCTATTTCTGATTGTTGTCCCTTTTCAGCTGCCCCTGTTTCATTATCTTCAAGTTCTTCAAACACTGTACTTTTCGGCTCGGCTCTCTTGGAGTAGTGTAATTGTTCATCAACTCGACATCAGAACTTTCAACCACCCTGTTTAGTCTCTTGTTGTAACATCTGTAAGCCTTGCTTTTGAAAGAGTATCCTAAAAATATGCCTTCATCAGCTCTGTCATCAAACTTGCCAAGATTCTCTTCCTTTCTCTTGATGTAACACTTTGAACCAAAAACCCTGAGATACATCACTGTAGCTTTCCTCCCAAACCACAATTCATAAGGTGTTTTGTTCTCATGAGGCCTTAGAAGACATCTGTTGGTGATATGCACTGCAGTATAGATGCCTTCTCTCCGAAATGTTTTTCTTGTGTTGTTTTTCGCCATCATAGTTTCTAGCCATTTCTTGCACCGTTCGTTTCTTTCTTTCAACCACTCCATTCTCGCGAGGTGTTCGTCTGCCGAATGTTGAATTCTCGATCCCACTTTCATTGCAAAATTTGATGAATTCATTCCATGTAAATTCTTTGCCTTGATCGGACCTTAAACACTTAATTGTGTTTCCTGTCTCATTTTCCACTCTCTTCTTGAATGCTTTGAACTTGTCAAGAGCTTCGTTTTGTCCTTCGAAACATCACCCGAGTCATCCTAGAATACTCATCAATAAATAAGATAAAGTACCTTTCTCCTCCAATGGCTTGGGTTCTCATGGGCCCACATAAGTCCGTATGAATTAGGTCAAGTGGTTTCTCGACATGAAACTCCTTTGACTTGTATGTTGCTCTTGCCCCGCTTTCCTTTTAGACATGGTCCACATACATGATTTTCCCGGAACCTTCAAAATGGGAAGATCTCTCACTAACTCTTGTCTACTTATCTTGGCAAGGTTCTTGAAGTTTATGTGCCCCGACCTTCCGTGCCCACGGCCAGTTCTCATCATCCGACTCATCAAACATTTGTTGTCATTTGTCTTTGAGAGAACATATAAGTTGCCTCCGAGTTCGACTCCATGTGCCACGGTCTTTCCTTTTGCAATACTTTTAACCGCACAACCATTTTTAGTGAAAGTCACTTCATTACCCCGATCACGAATCTAAGCGACACTCAGAAGATTATGTTTTAGGCCATTGACATACAATACATTATGAGATTTCAATTTTCCACTATTGATGTTAACAGTTCATCTTCCTTCAATTCTTGCACCATCATTATTTCCAAATCTAACTGATCCACTTTCTTCAGTATTTAGACTTGAGAAAATTTCTTTATTGCCTGTCATGTGAGTGGAGCATCCACTATCAAGAATCAATGGCAAGGGCCTACTGTTGGCCTTAAAGGCCGCCTGCACAATAAAGGATGTATTATTTTTCTTGTTTTTCTCAACCCATATTGCCTTTTCTTTCACTGTAATGGGTTTTCTAACTCTTTCCTCCATAGCCCTTTCTTCTCTCTGAACTTGTCTCCTGGGGGGATTTCTTCTGACATTTCTTCTAGGTTGTCTTTGAGATAGAAGGATGGTTTGGCAATATCTGGCTATGTGTCCAAACTTTTGACACCTGAAGCATTCAATTCTGTCTTCAACTAAAGGTGCAAATCTATTTATGCTTGTAAATACTGGTTGTATGATTTGTCTTCTGCACTTTGCAAATCTATGTCCATAACCATTACACCCATAGCAGTATCCTTTGAAGCTGTCTCCTTTCTTGAATTTATTTACTGTTGTGAAGCCTTCTTTGTCAGTGTTGTTCTTCAAATAATTTTCAGCACTTGACTTCTTTTATTGTTTTGCCTTAACAAAAACAATGGGATCCTCAGCAAACCCTTTACCCTTAGTTTTCTTTATCCTCTGCTCTTCATATCCAAGTCCTGTCTTATTATGGGAGAATCTTTGATAACTTAAGATTTCATCAAGCACATTTTCTTCTTCTTCAGTCTCTTGGTCAGACACCAATGGAGATGAGGTAGTAGCTTCCTTGTAACTTTTCTTTTTCTTCATACACTTTGCAAGTTCTGTTTCTAATCTCAGAATTTCTTCCTCAAGCTTTGAGCATTTTTTAGATCATTTTCAGTCTTCTTTGCTTCTTCATTTGAGATTTTCAAAGTACTTATGAGCTCAGTTGCTTCATTGTACTTGTCATTTAATCTTTTGTTTTTCTTCCTTTCATCTCTGAGATCTGTAAGGGCTGAGTATAGTTCAGCTTCAAGATTGGCCTCATCTTCAAGATCATCCTTCCCTTTGGCAGCTTCATTGTTCTCAAGCATTTCATCAAGTCTGACCATGAACAGAGTCTCACAGTCATCTTCCTCCTCTGACTCATCTGAGGATTGATTCTTCTTGGTCAACAGACTTCTCCTTTTTGGTATGAATTTTCTTTTACCTTTCTTGTCATGACTCTCCTTGGGGTCTTCATCATCAGAGTCATATACTCTTCCTTTCTTTTGACATTTTGATGCAAAGTGTCCTAGTCCTCCACAGTTGAAACATTTCAGTGTTGACTTTCCTATGTATTTATCACTTCTCTTTTTAAGCCTTCTGGCAAGATAGGCTATCAATTCATCATCTGAGTCATCAGACTCACTAATCTCTTTTGCTTTTGATTTTTCACTTGATTCTTTGATCTTCAACTTTCTCATGGCTTCAAAAGCTGCTTCCTTCTCTGTAGGGATTTCATCAACCATTCTCATTTCATAGGTCGTCGAATACCATGTAAATCATCAGTGGTCAGGGAATCCAAGGTGTCCATCTCTTCAAGCACTGATACCTTGGCATTATATAGCTTGGGCAAGGTCCTTAGGATTTTCTTGACAACATGTATCTCCTTTATCTCTTCACCCAAAGCCCTGATTGCATTTGTGATACCATTCACCCGGTTGAGATAGAACTCAATTGTTTCTCCTTCAGACATCTTCAGACTCTCAAACTGAGATCTCAGGATTTGTAACTTAGCCTCTTTTATCTTGTTATCTCCTTCATGCACACTTTTCAGCTTGTCCCAAATTTCTTTGGAGGTAGGACAGTTGATAACTCTGGTGAGCTCATTGCTAACAAGAGATGCTAGAAGGGCTGTGACTGCTTTGGCTTCATTTTCCCTTTTTTTCATTTCTACTGCATCTGTGATGTCTTCTGTGCCAGCCAGACTCCATAGCCTTGAGATATAAGATATGCTTCCATCCTGACTTTCCATACACTGTAGTTTGATCCGTCAAACAGAGGAATTCTTTCATGCCTGTGGTTATCTTCATTGAATGCCATTTTTGCAACCTCTCGCTTCTGCCTGTACCCGAAGTTGTTAGTCTTCCTCCCTGGGGAACCTTGCTCTGATACCAATTGTAATTCCCAGGTTGACACTGAGAGGGGGGGGTGAATCAGGTACCCACTAAAATTCTTCCCAACTATGTGAGGCATGTCCCGATTGATTAAACATCGCTGCCTTGAGCCGTCCGGTCTTAGCTGTGCTGCCTTGAGCTGACTAGTTCACATATCTGTTCATTTACACATTTCGTGCAACACACCATGCCACACACCAACAGGTATCCATACCAGAGGCTTTGCTTACCTAGTGTGTACACCCAGACCTGTAACCCACGCACTTCACATACACAACAAAGATATACACATCCACAAGACACAACATATAACGTGGTTCACCTATCACACACTGTGATGGCTACTCCACGGGGCAATACCCTAACCAGGGTTTCGTATTATACCCAATACACTACTTCAATAGTATTCTGCTGCTACAACAACTTGGTGCTATACCACCAATGTAATCCAAGCTGCAACTTGGAATTCTGGGCAACTACCCTCAATCCTGTCAAGCCCCAACTTGACAGGTTATACAATGTATATTTCAAATTTGATTACAAACCCTTCCCATATGGCATTTATACAGAAAACAGAGTTTGTGTGCGAGATTACCTCCCGGTTTTTCTCACAACTGATGCAAGCCTCTCTGTGCTAGCATCTCGGCATTCTCTTGGGCTGTACCCCTCATTTTTCACAACGAAGACTTCAATGGACACTCACAGCAGGTCTACACACTTTCTTCAAGCTTCAACGAAGCTTTCATGGCCTCACACTGATAGAAAGAGTCTCTTTCTCTCTCCGAGAAGCTTCAATGGAGGGTTCTCACCAAAATCGCCATTAAGAACCTTCAACTCGAGCTCAAACCTGATGCGGGATCCGGGTTGAGAAAACCCTAATTAATCCGCTAATGGGCCCAACCAAATAATAAGATAATCAAATAACAATTTTAGTGGCAGAACTGTAAATATTTTAAAACCTCAACCAGTAATGGCAGATTTGTAATTAGTCAGAACTATTCAATAACTTGAAGAAACCAAACAATACCTTAGGACCAAATTAGAAACAATCCTTATACCAATGGATAAATCTGGAAATAAGATTATGAAGAAGGTTTAAATAATGAAGTAATAATGGTCAAAGGATTTTTTTGTAATTTTCCAGAATAGGACTTCTTCCTCAAGCTCACGACTGAAACATGGAACGATGACCAGATTTAGGAGAAATGGAGAGAACTTTCTCAATAGGCCACGGTTTGGTCTGAAACTTCAGGGGGTGATTCGTATTGCATAGACCTACTGTTTCCCACTGATATTAGAGCACATCGGTGAGGTTAGATGAGGAGGAAAAGTCTGCAACACAGCCTAGGCGGAAGATGGAGTTGCAGTCCTGAGTTTCTGTGTGAAACAGAGTCTTCCAGCAAGGTATCAGCCTAGGGCTCTGGGGTTTAGTTCATTTATGGAAGGGAAGGTTACACCCAGACTTTGAAAATGATAGGGGGAGAGATGAGAGCTGTCGAGAGATTCTATTGGGGCTGGGTTTACCGCCAGAACAGGGGAGGGGTTAGCAAGAGAGAAGAAGTATTAGGAAGGGAGGAAGAAGGAGGGGAACAGACCAAGAAGAGTGGCTGTTCTGGTTCACAAAGATGAAAGGGAGAGGGAGAGAGAGTATGCTTCACTTCTTTCTTCTGCCCGCAGGCAACCACATAAATCTCTGTTGAATGTCATCCTTAGTATATAGGACTCTTATATTTGTTTTATTTCCTTTTATTTTCCTTTGTTAACTAGGACTCTTTCTTTCCTAAGTTCACTAGGACTCCTAGTCTCTCTAGGACTAGGACTCTTTCTTTCCTAAGTTCACTAGGACTCCTAGTCTCTCTAGGACTAGGACTCCTATTAGATTGTAATCTCTTTTCTCTTTTCTTATAAATAAAGGAGAGATGGTGGGAGAACTTTAACTCTCACTTATTCTTTTTCTTAATCAACATGGTATCAGAGCCATAGATCATTGCCTCTCTCTCTTCTTCTTCTTCTCCTCCTCTAAACCTTGCCGCCAGTTCATGAGTGCCTTCTACAGGGCCTGCCGACACCACCTCTGGTTACCGCCAGCCTGAAAACCTCCTAGAACCCTTGCTGCCACCACCTGTACCTGGAATCTATTCCTAACCTGTCCTAAACCCTAGCTGTGTTTGCTACCTCCACCACAAATAGCTCCAAACACTTAGTTCCAAACCCTACCACTAGCCTAACCTACCTACAGGCAGATTTATCCTATTTAAGATTGTTTCCACGCCCTAAATTTTTTTTTCAGGATTATTTATTGATTTGAGGGCTGCTGTCTATCGTGGATCAGTTTGAGATCCTAATTTCTTTAGCACCAACAACTTATGTGCTGCCTTATTGGCTGGACAGCAGCTCCAACTTTTTATGGGATCATATTGTGACCCAGATTTATGGTTCTGATTTCTCTTTACAATAGAGATCGACAAATATTTTTTGGATAGATCAACATCACAGCAACAGGTCGTCGGTTTCAGATCTTTATTCCCCATAGAGATCCATATTACCACATTGGTTCAAGGTAATTTTATTGGGGTCCTGCTGCAGTTTTATTATTCTGTTTTTTTTTATATATTACTCCGATCTATCCTTTGGTGCTTGTGATGTCTTCTGAAATTACATCCGCTGGTATGGACTTTTACACAAAGGAACATTTGACCATTCCCACCAATACCACAAAACTCGTTATCGGGTATCTCACGGGAGCCAAAACTAAACCCATTCGACGATACTACTGCGGACAAATGGAATGCTGAGAATTCCTTAGTAATGCAATATCTTCTTAATTCCATGCAACTGCCATAGCCGAGGGATACCTCTTATTGGATACTTTGCGCGAGATCGGGAAGTCTACAAAGGACACATATTCCCGGGTTGGGAATGATGCCTTAATTTATGCTATGCAAAAAGGTTCATGAAACTACTCAAAGAGATCGTATCTCAATATTATACTCGGTTGAGGAGCCATTGGCGGGCCATTGATTTTTATGACTCCATACATGCCAAGTGTGAAGAAGATGTTACCTTGTTTAAAAAGCGGGAAGAAAAATACAGAGTTTATAACTTTCTAGCGAGGATTGAATGTTGAGCTTGATCCTATTCGCTCACAAATCCTAAGTAAGGATCCTTTCCCTACTCTAGAGCGGGCATATGCTATGGTTCAGCTTGAAGACCAAAGGAGAGCTACTATGTTACTGCCCTCTATTCCCGATAGGTCGCCCTCCGGACATCTACTCCAGCTCCTAAGGGCCCTACTCCACCCGGAGATACCGTTAAATGTGAGCATTGTGGTAAACCCCGGCATACTAAAGACACATGTTGGAAACTCCATGGGAAACCAGCGGACTTTGAAGCCAAGAGGCGTGACAAACTTATGCAAAAAAACAAGACTTTCAAGGGTTGCGGGCACATCGGGACTGCGGCTCATCGGGTTGTTGATCCCACGGTTCCACCGCAAGATAATCGGATACTTCGGGCGCTGGTCGTTTGCTCCAACCACCCTCCGCTGCTCCTTCCGTACCACCATCGTTATTGCTCCTACTTCTACCACTCCGGGTTCTCACCTTGCCCATTCGGGTATGTGTTTCGGTGGCCCTTTGTGCGTCAATGGTCTCTAATCCTTGGATTATTGACTCGGTGCCACGGATCATATGGCTTGGTAACCATAGCCTATTTCATGAGTACTTCCCCTAATCCCGAAATTATCTTGTTCGTGTGGCCGATGGGACTCTCTCCTCTGTCTCGGGGACCGGTTCCATCCAATGCACTCCTTCTTTAGCTTTGCGGTCCATTCTTCATGTTCCAAAATTTAATATCAATCTAATGTCTATTAGTAGTATTACCTCTACTCTAAAATGCAAAGTGGCGTTTTTCCTTCTTCTTGTTCTGCTTTCGGGATCGGAAGCAGAGAAGGCGGTGGATGTGGTAAGATGCGGGGGTGGTTTGTATTTGCTTGAGGAAGGTATCCCAAAGTCGGTTTCAGCCTCCCCAAGCCCGGTACATCAACTTTATTCGGCATCCTCGATCTCCAACGATGGCACCGCGGTTTCGGGCATCCATCATTTAATGTTTTAGCAAGTCTTTTTCCCTCTTTTAGCATATAAATGTAAGCGAGGCGAGTTTTTTGCGAAGCTTGTATTCTAGCTAAGCAACTCGTTCTTCGTATAGTCATACCTCTAAGCGATGAGTCCTGCCTTTCATTTAGTTCATTTCGATGTTTGGGGACCAGCCGAACTACTTCCATTCTCGGTCACCGTTGGTTTGTTACATTTATAGATTGTTATTCTAGAACCACTTGGGTTTACCTCTTACATACTAAAAGTGAAGTGTTTGGGTCCTTTGTCTGTTTCACCAAATGATTAAGACTCGGTTTCAAGCTTCTTTAAAGATTCTTCGGAGTGACAATGGCAAAGAATACATGGATGGAGAGTTTCAACATTATCTAGCGGATCATGGTATTTTTGCACGACAAGTTGTGTTGATACTCCCTGCTTTCGAATGGGGTGGCGAGAAAGAAAGAATCGCCATCTCCTTGAAGTGGCTCGTGCTTTGATGTTTGCCCGAATGTGCCACCACAATATTGGAGTGATGCTATCCTTACCTCGGCCTACCTTATCAGCCGTGTTCCAACCCCAGTCTTGGATCATCGTCCTTTACATCTTCTTTTTTGTGTGATGACTCTCATATTGTTCCTCCTAAGATCTTTGGCTGCGTATGCTATGTGCAATCATCGCTCTCCGGAAAGCTAGAACCCGTGGTTTTCGTTGTCTTTTCTTGGGATATTATCCAACCCAAAAAGGCTATAAATGTTACCACCCCACCCGTCGCACTTTCGTCTCCTTGGATGTTATCTTTTATGAGCACCTCCCTTACTACCGGCGTCCCATCTTCGGGGGAGCCTAGTCTTCGATGATAGGCCTATCATCATGCCTATGCCCTCTCCCCTTCCATTTCGGGGAGACATCACCTCCTCCCCCTCCTCCCGAGTCTTCACCCGAGCCTCCATTACCTTTCCGAGCCTTCGCTCGAGTTTACATCACCTCTATTGAACAAATTCTCGTGGAGACACCTCGCCTTCAAGTCTACCGCCGTACTGGACTCAGCGGGGGAAGGACCACCACCATCAACGCACCTACACACATCCCTTCGTCGGCTACGGATCCGGAAACTGTTTGAACATGAGATCCTTGATCCGGTAATATTCTTCCCTCTCGAGTCAAATTTACCTATTGCCCTTCATAAAGGCACTAGGTCCCGTACTCGGCATCCTATATCTCGGTATGTTTCGTATAAATCATTGTCTCCTTCATATCTTGCTTTTATTTCTACTTTTGTCTTCGTGTCCATTCCCCAAACATTGGCGGGATGCAATTGCGGATGCGAGATGGAAGACAGCTATGATAAGGAAATGAGCGCCCTAAGAAAAAATGAGACATGGGACCTAGTTGAACTTCCACCGGGGAAGAAAAGCGTTGGGTGTAAGTGGATCTTTCTTGTAAAGCGAGAAAGAAGATGGGTCCGTAGGCGGATACAAGGCCGGATTAGTTGCCCGTGGATTCGCGCGGACTTATGGAATCGTATCGGGAGACCTTTGCCCCAGTAGCAAAAATGACTACTATCCGTGTCATTTTAGCTTGTGCGGTACACTTTGATTGGGATCTACAACAGCTGGATGTAAAAAATGTATTTCTTCATGGGGGAGTTAGCGGAGGAAGTGTACATGGATATTCCTCCGGGCTTTACCTCATCGCCCACCGAGAAAAAAAGTCGTAACCGAAACGATCTCTCTATGGACTTAAGCAATCTCTAGGGCATGGTTTGGGAGATTTCGCGAGCTATGACTTACGTAGGCTACAAACAAAGCAATGCGATCATACATTGTTCATTCGCAAAGGGAGGGCAAAATTACTATTCTTATAGTATATGTTGATGATATTGTGATTCTTGGTAGTGATGATGAAGATATTAGACAGTTGAAGATCTTCTTGGGAAAGGAGTTTGAAGTCAAAGACATGGGAAGCGAGATATTTCCTTGGGATTGAGGTTGCTTCGCTCCACCAAAGGTATCTATTTGTCCCAAAGGAAGTATATGCTTGATCTTCTCTCGAAAAGGTCTCTTAGGGTGTCGGCCTTGTGAAACACCAATTGATTTAATGTCAAATTGCAAGAAAAGACCGGTACACCGGTTGACAAGGAACAATACCAGCGACTAGTTGGAAAGTTGATATATCGGCTCATACTCGGCCGGATATTGCTTTTGCGATGAGCTTAGTGAGCCAATTTATGCATGACCCTTATACTTCTCATATGGATCTGTTCTACGCATTTTACACTATCTCAAATCTGCTCTCGGAAGAGGAATCCTCTCGACCTCTCGGGGTCATCTCGAGTCGATGCCTACACCGATGCGGATCCGGGCGGGAAATCCGGATAGAAAATCTACTTCGGGGATATTGTACCTTTATTGGAGGGAACCTAGTGACTTGGCGCAGCAAGAAGCGGAATGTGGTTGCCCGTTCAAGTGCGGAGGCTGAGTTTAGAGCTATGGCTCGGGGAATATGTGAGTTGTTATGGTTGCAAGGATCACTCAAGGATCCGGGAATCCATACTACCCAGCCTATGAGGTTATTTTGTGACAATAAGGCTCATCGGTATTGCTCACAATCCGGTGCAACATGATAGAACCAAGCATGTGGAAATTGATCGTCGCTTTATCAAGGAAAAATTAGATAGTGGACGGATATGTGTTCCATACGTTCGGTCCGGTGATCAAATGGTGACATCTTTACAAAGGACTCCCGGAAGCAATTTCATCCATTATTATCCAAGTTGTGCATGGCGACATATATGCACCAACTTGAGGGGAGTGTTGAATGTCATCCTTAGTATATAGGACTCTTATATTTGTTTTATTTCCTTTTATTTTCCTTTGTTAACTAGGACTCTTTCTTTCCTAAGTTCGCTAGGACTCCTAGTCTCTCTGGGACTGGGACTCTTTCTTTCCTGAGTTCACTAGGACTCCTAGTCTCTCTAGGACTAGGACTCCTATTAGATTGTAATCTATTTTCTCTTTTCTTATAAATAAAGGAGAGATGGTGGGAGAACTTTAACTCTCACTTATTCTTTTTCTTAATCAACAATCTCAAATCATTCTTTCATTCTTCTTCTCTAAATTAAAAGTCCTATTACATGTGTATTTAAAAGAAATACTTTCCTAAACTAATTGAAGTAATTTAGTAAGTAAATAAAATCCTAATCCTAATCCTAATTAAAGAAACCATAATCTACTAATTGCCTAATAAAAATATTGCCTAAACTTCTAATCTAAAATTCCCAAAAATAAAAGATTACAAATATTACAATTAAAATTAAATCTAACAAAGATTTTAACCCATGCCCATCCCAGCTTGTGGGCCCGCTGCTGCATCAAAACCACAGCCAAAGTCATCTGCTTCGAAAATCCTTCAGATTGATATAGGGCCTCAATCCGACATCGGATGGTCGAGATATCATCAAAAGAAGATCGGTGAATGAGAATATTCCAAACGGAATCTTTCTCCTTGATTCCGTGCGCCGCGACACACTCTAGCGCTGCCGCATCTGACGCAACGTACGACGTTGTCGTCCTTTGATTGGCGGAGAGAGAATCATCTGATTTAGACCGCTGGATCGGTCTGATTCTGTCAGCGAAATTCTGCGCCGCTTAAAGCCATCAGATTGGAATCCTTTTTGCGGCATTTCATCGAACAGGTGATGCGCGCTGCTGTTGCTGTGCGCACTGCCTGCTGTGCGCGCGGCAGGTGCCATGCGCGCTGCCTGCTGTGCGCGTGGCCCTGCTGTGCACGCTGCCTGCTGGTGCGCGCGGCTGGTGGTGCGTGCTGCCTGTTGGTGCGCGCTGCCTGTTGGTGTGCGCGGCTGGTGGTGCGTGCTGCCTGCTGGTGCGCGCTGCCTGTTGGTGCGCGCGGCTGGTGCCATGCGCGCTGCCTGCTGTGCGTGCTGCTGCTGGCTTGCTTGCGGCATGGCCCTGTGCTGTGCTGCTGCTGCTGGCTTGCTTGCGGCATGGCCCTGGCATGCTGGCATGGCCTGCTGGCCTGGTGCCGCGGGCATCTGCCCTGCTGGCCTGGGCTGGCTGCCATGCTGACCTGGCCACCCAAGGTGGGACCCACCTGGTCCCCACCCACTCTCTCTCTTTCTCTCTCCTCTTATTTGGACTTTCTTATCAACTTTCTTCAATGGTTCTCTCACATCAACTGCTGTTAGAGCACTATCCCAGTCATCATGTCTACCAGTGGGCCTTCAGACACTCTCTCTTCTCTCCAGACACTCTCTCTCCTCCATATCACCTTGTCAACTCAGAGTTGCCAACAATGACAACCTTAACTTGGACAAGGTTCCAACATAAGTAAAAGTAGAGAGACACTGTGAGGTAACAGACCAATGAGCAGCATTGGTGAACCAACAGACAGTGTAAATAGTAAGTAAATTTAGGGAGGCACTGTGAGACAAAAGACCAATGTTGTAGCACTGGTGAGTCAAAAGATAGTGGGAACGATAAAGTTTAAAGAACAAAAGCATGGAAGAATCTAAGTGAAGAAGAAGTACCTAACCAGAGACATAGAAAGTGAAGGAGGAATAAACATGAATTGTTTAAGTGAATCACTGAACTGTTTTTCTTGACTGATTGTGTTAAAGTATGCCGTACTATATGGATAATTTATTGCATGAATGTTTGTAATGCCAATGGTTGTAAATTTCTTCACTAAGCCAGTGGGCTCATCCCTTTAAGCTGAATGTTTTACAGGTGAGGAGTAGGAACCTCTACTTTGAAGAGGCAAGCAAGATGAAGTTGGTTTACCATCTCGTTGAATGGACAGTTCTTGCTAGTTAGCATTTTATCTTTCTATTGTATATTTTGTTGGGCAATGTTATGTGGACTTGGCCCCAGATTTGTAATCAGTTCAGTTTAATGCATTTAAGCACTGTTTTTGCCACCAGTTAAGTAGATGCTTATGTCAACTTAAATGACAAGTCTTCCACTGCAGTATATGATATGAGACATGAATGGACAAATGATAAGTTATATAGCTTTTGACTACCAGCTTCATTTCTCGTAATGGATCTTGAGATTGTTTAAGTTGTAACGCCCTTAGAATATGAGTTTCAACTAGGTCCGGTTTAGGGGCGTTCCAGGGTCTCTTGTTCTCCTAGTGGCAAAACATCACCAACAGAATCACTAGGAGCATCATCAGTCGCACCTTTTGTTTCAGGTACATCTGTCTCGTCTCTGTCCACACCAAAAAATGGAACCAGCGGCTGTCCAGCTAAAGGCGAAGCCACTTCCTGCTGACTCTCCCCCTAAAGTGGGGGCATTGGCACAAGATAGAAAGCCACTGGCTCCTGAAAACCCACATCCATGGAGACGAACACCTTCCATGTCAATGGGTGCTAACATTTATATCATTTTTGTGTAACAGAATAGCCAATACCGAAGAGACTGAGGATAAAGCTTAGTGGGTACCTAATGATCCTGCATGAAACAGACACAGCCAAACACCTTCAGAGAAACCACAAAAGCAGTGGAACTCATAAGGGCATCCAAGGGGGCTTGAAAAGAATGAACCCGAGTAGGCATACAATTAACTAGTGAACATTCTTTATTGAGAAAAGAAACTTTACACAAGATGTTGAGTCCACTTTAAAACAGCTGCTTGGGTCAGTTTAGGAGTTAAAGTTCCTATTTTACAAGGCCTACAATAGTAGGAGTTTCTACTTTCTATGAAGCAAAATTTCTATTTAAGAGTCCTACTAGAGAGATTCCCCCCCTCCCCAAAAAAAACCCCTCGAGGGAAAAGAAGGATAAGTGATTAAGTAAAATAAAATTCTGCCTTGTGTTAAGTGTGTGCTCTCTTCTCTCTCTCCCCACCATTTCCCTCTCTCTAAGAATCCTGATGCATATCCGGCCGAAATTTTGGATTTCGGCCAAAAAGTTTCAAAAAATCAGTGGTCCGAAAAGAAACCAAGTATCAAAATGGAAAAATACAAAATTTAGGTCCGAAATTTCGGTTTCGGTCGAAATTACTGTTTCAGTCCAAATTTCGGTATAAATATCCCTGATTTCGGTCAAAATCTCTCTGTTTCGTCCGTTTCATTAGGTTTTTTTGAAAAATTTCCTTTTTTTCTTCAAAAAACTTGCATTCTTCACTCAAATCATCCACTCTCCACTCAATCTACACTATGAGCAAGATTCATATTTATGTATGTTAGACAACTTAATACAGAATGGATTGAGTTCATATTTAATATGTTAGACAACTTGGCCAGACTATGTTGTGAACTCGGAGTCTCATTATAGGCAGCAGCAGTAATGGTGCTCGAGTCGGGGATTAGATGTGTGATGCAGTCAGGGTGTATACCTGCAAGAAGCCACCAAACTGAGTTAATGAGAGAGCTGCCCATAGCTGTTCACGTTAGCTCACTCCCAGCCACGTGACAGCTGTCCATAGCTGTTCAGTCCATAGCTGTTCACATCAGCTCACTCCCAGCCACGTGACAGCTGTCCATAGCTGTTCAAGACAGATCTCTTCTAGCCCTTTTCTCTTCTTTCCATCAAAGCTCTTCTTTAGTTTCTTTCTAAATATTGTTAGGCAGTGGGAATAGTAGTTATTTATCTTAGAAACTTTTGTTGTAGAAACTTTCCTAAAACTATAAAGGAAAGTTTCTCATTCTAATTTTGGGTATTTTTAGAAGTTAATTATTTCTTTCTATAGTTGTAACCAATTTTAGTTCTATAAATGAGATGGAGAAGAAAGGAGAGGCAGACTATTCAGAAAAGAGAAAACTATCGACTTTTCTGGTTGGGTCTCTTGGCTGTGAGACTCAACTGATTACCCTATTGTCTTCTTTTATTATTCTAATCTCCCTCAAGCAATTTCCTTTCGCCTTGCACTGCTGGGCGACATCCCTTCTTCATAATCATATCCATTCTTTCAAGATCCAGATCTCTCTCAGCTCATCTTTGTTTGGCACGAAACTTTGGCTGGTCTTCAGATCTGTCCCAAAGATTGTCCTCTACAACTTGCAAGCAATTCCTAAGGTCGGATCTACAGATAAGTGAGTTTTACCGTTCTTTTCTAATTCTGATTGGGGTTGGACTGTTATAAGATCCTGTAGCAAAGAGGGCTTTGTTGATTTGATTTGTTTTCAACCCCCTTTGCCATCAATGTGCCTATGAAACTCATCGTGGATTTGACTTTGAGTGACTCTAGTTTCATTCCATATTTAAACTTTAAAGAATGTTATTGAATGATGTAATAGTAATGTCGCATGATTTATATTCTCTGCATACTTTCATAGCAACGTACGTTAGTATAATATGATCTATATCATAGAAAAATTTTAGGATTTTTTTTTAGTGAAAATAATTCAATGGATATGTGAAAAAGGTTTAAAAAGAATCACAAGAAAAAATTGGACTTAAAAAACCTTTTTTTCCCCACCAAAATCACAATTCGGGAAAAAAAATACCAGATTTCGGCCAGGGCTTCAATCATCTATGGGTTTCCGACTGCCGACTGCCGACATTCCGAACTTGCAGCAGCCTTTGTTTTATCTATGGGCTACCGACTGCCTTCACTTGCTGCTGAGGGGAGTTTCTACCTAACTTTCCTCCTGCTCTTCCCGCTTGGCTAATAGAACCTTCTTCAAAAAGGTATGAGGCCTCTATCGAGTGCCTGCCTACTGGTCCGCTTGGACATCTTGTTCCAACCACTATGTAACAAAATCCCTCATTTCGGTCTGAAAATTGTGACAAAAGCTGTTGACGGCTCAACAAGGAATATTATTAATCACAAAAAGTGGAAATAGCCTTGGGTTGGGTTCTTTATATGTTGGGTCTTTGGTACAATGGAATTTCATTGTAATAAGCCACTATAGTTACTTAAAATAAAGTGTAGGAGCTAGGACTACAAAATTAGTTAAGCAGAACTATGAGATTAATTAAGTAGAAAAAAGCTATTCAAGTTCTAGAATCATTAAGAATTTTGAGTCCAGATCAAGGTTTTAAGTATCAGTATTAGACATCGTATCGGTGGGGTGGTTTTAAGATGTGTATCATTTCGTATCAAGGATAAGCAAGATATGGAAAGATACGCATAGAAATGCTTAGTTAACCTAAAAAAAAAAATTGAAACACAATATATCATAAATAAGTAGTAATTAGGTCCGATTATAAGATGTTAGGTAGTCAGACGTCCGATCATAGGATTGCTGGGTAGTAGTTCTTTTTTTATTATTACTAAAGAAATCTTTCACAACTTTAAAGCTAGTGAATCAGTTCACTTCACCATGACTTTTTACTCATGCCCTTCATTCATATTATTAAACATATTGTATAGAAATTTCACATATTAAGAGAACACCACCAAAACTCTACCCTAACTCCCCCTTTCTCTTCTCCTCCCACTCCCTTCCTAGTTCCGGTTCTGATTCCCTACCCTGCAATCTGCAGCTCCCTTCCCCTCCTATCCTGCTGCAACCAGTTGCGATACCCGCCTCTCCCTAGGACTGAGTATGCCCCTGCAGCCCCTCTCTCTGTCCCTTTCAACCCCAGCAGGAGTCATTGTTGTTTGAGTAAGAGGAAGAGCAGAGTGATGAGGACATCACAGAAGTCTATCAGGAGCAGCAGATTTGTGTTATTTTATTTTATTTCTTTCAGTTATTTAGTTATTTCTGTTAATTCAGATTCTGTTATTTTAATTCAGTGAGTTCTTTTTTTTTTTTTTTTTTTTATTTACAGCATGCAACACCTTCCCCTATTCACATGGGTAGTCCCCCTTTTTTTTTTTTTTTTTTTACAGTTTTCATTTTATTTTGATTTCTATACCTGCCATAGGCAGTTACCAAAGTCCCCAACCCCCTCCACGAATTCACCTGTGTAGGCCTTTTAAGGCCATTTTTTTGTTTTCTGTAATTTAAGCTGTGATTAAAGAAATGAAATGGATTCCTCTCTCTTGCTGTAAGTGCCTTTTTTCTCTCCCCCACAACCCCCCCCCCCCTCTCGTCTGTGTTATTTATAAATTCCCTACCCCTCTTTTCTCACCGTTCTTATTTATTGATGTTCAATTTTCTGGAATCACAATACACTCCCTCTCTTTTTCTTTTTATTTTATTTACAGCATGCAACACCCTACCCCCACCTTCCCCTATTCACATGGCTAGTCCCTCCCTTTACAGTTTTCTTTTTATTTTGATTTCTATAACTGCCATAGGCAGTTCCCAAACTCCCTAACTCCCTCTGCGAATTCACCTGTGTAAGCCTTTTAAGGCCAGTTTTTTTTGTTTTCTGTAATTTATGTTATGATTAAAGAAACGAAATGGATTCCACCCCCCCCCCGGTGGGTTCCTGTCCACGAATTTTATCTGATGTCATTATCTACCTTTAATGTTAGAGTATGTTCATTAACCTATTATAAACTCCTTACTGCATTACTCAGTTCTTTTCTTTTTTTTCCCCACTGTCAATTTCTATCAGTGACAGACAATATAATATTGCATTTTCAGATTCTATTATTCTTTGCTTTTTAAATTTTCTATAACAGTATGTGTTTCCATACACGTATTGTGCTAGTCTTCTGTTATTGTTTACAACTCTTCCCTACTATTTATAACCATGTGTTGGTACCTATGTTTCAGCATTGATTCTGGTAAGTAACCTAGCTCTTTATATATTGAAGTGTTGCTGTATTTACATGAATTTAGTATTCCTAAGCACTAAACATAGCTGTCATTATTTTAGGAGTATTGAAACTTCTTGCATAACACTTTGTTAAATGCTGCCTTTAAATAGTGACTCCTATTTCACTCTATTTGATCATTGTTGAGTTGGTAAAACATATGTTAGGAATATATTGCTCATTATTTGATATCATCCAGCTCTAAACACTTTAAATGCAAGACATGTATGCTGCTGCCCATTTCCTAGCTAAACCTTAGGTAATCTAATACTTAACCTAGCTGTAAGTTTGGGGAACCTAGACCCTAGGCTGTCCTACATCAGTTTGGTATCAAAGCCCTAGGTTAGAGTGTCTAGTAGTTGTTGGTTAGGAATCCTACCTAAGAGTGAGCCATTGTATGTCTACTCGAAGTCGTAGATATTACCAAAAATATGGCAAACCCTCCTACCACCCCTATGACATCTGAGCAATGGAAAATGTTGCTTCAACATAATGAAGAAACCCTAAAAGCCCTTCCAGCAAATCATGAATTGTTCAGAGCTGTCCATGTAGAATGGATTGCTAGTAAGACAAACAGTGAAGTACAAGCTGCTAGCATTCAAAACGTTGGCCCAAATGTCCAAGCCATCATGGTAAGGTCTGCTGCCATTCATAGTTGTCAAGGCGCCAAGGCGAATCAAGGCGTTGGAGGCCTGACAGGGCGCCTAGGCGACCTAGGTAATTAAGGCGCCCGCCTAGGCAACCAAGGCGCCCAATTTTTCAAGGCGACCGAAGGCCGCCTGGGAGCCTAGGCGGTGCCTAGGCAACGCCTTGACAACTATGCTGCCATTAGGATATGTGTCCAAAATTCTGACGAACAATAAGGCCACAACACACAAGGCATTAGACCGAGGTCTGAAAACCCCAATCCCAATCTGGAAAATAATGGCAATCAAAAGCGTCATAAGACTCATAACAACTTTGATGGTCATGATAGGGTTGTTAGCCAGTGGACATGTCAAACTACTAAACAACAGAAGCAAAACACTGGTCTATATACTCCTCTTCTTATTATGCCTCACACTCTTAGCATGGACTTTGTGCTTGGTTTGCCTAAGACCTCAAGAAACCATGATTCTATCTTCGTGGTTATGGGTCGCTCCTCGAAAATGGAACTCTTAATTCCGTGCTCCAGGACTTCCAATGTTTCAATTGTTGCCATACTTTTCTTTCGGGAGATTGTCAAGTATCATGGGTTACCTAAGAACATAGTGTTAGATAGGGATGTTAAGTTCACTAGTCATTTTTGGCGAACTTTGTGGCGTAGGTTGGGCAGTAAACTCTGTTTTTCTTTAACTTTCCATCCTCAAGCTGATGGTCAGACCGAAGTCAATGATAGGAGATTAGTAAATTTGTTGTGTTGTCTCATAAGAGAACACCTCACCAGTTGGGATCGAGTTCTTACCTAGGTTGGGTTTGCACATAATCTCTCTAAGAACCAAACCACTGGTCTTTCTCCCTTTAAGATTTATTTAGATTACCAGCTCAGGACACCCATAGATCTTGTCCCTGCCGTTTTTAGCTCTAGGACATCCTAGTTAACCAAGTCTATCCCAGTGCAGCACATACATGAATTGCATGTAGAGAATAGATGTAGGATAACATCAAATAATGATCAATATAATTCCAAGGTAGACGTAGTCGATAAATGTAAGATTTTCAAGGGGGTGAAATGGTGATGGTCAGGATTAAACTATAGTGTTTTGTTAAGGGAAAGTTGAGCAAATTACATGCTCTTAGGGTAGGTCCTTTCAGGATTCTTAAAAAAGCGGGAGCTAATGCCTATGTGTCTAAGTTACCTACTGAGATGGGAATCAGCAACATTTTCAATGTTGAGGATCTAGTTTCCTACCATAACCCTTACACGACCCCTTCTTTCTATCCTGATATTCTTAATGCCCTCCCTTTCACTGTTGATACTCCTACATCAGAGCCTATTTCTCTTCCTGCTACTTCTATTCCTCCCATACCCTAGTTTGATCAACGAGTTGAAGAGATTGCGGATATCGTTAATGAGAGAGTTACTTCTATACACACTGGTGGTACTCGAGAATTCTTAGTTCAGTTGCGTAGACGATATGAAATGGACTGCACATGAACTTCCATGGAGGAGCTACAGTAGCTCAACCTGGCTATCCTTGAGCATCACATGAGATTTTAGTCACCAGAGGTGAATTCTTCAAAGCCAAGGAGAATTGATGAGGACATCACAGCAATCTATTAGGAGCAGCAGTTTTGTTTTGTTTTATTTTATTTCTTTCACTTATTTCAGTGATTTAGTTATTTCTATTAATTCAGTTTCTGTTATTTTTATTTCAGTGAGTTCTTTTTCTTTTTATTTATTTACAGCATGTAACACCTACCCCCACCTTCCCCATTTCACATGGCTAGTCCCCCCCCCCCCTTTTCAGTTTTCTTTTTATTTTGAATCTATACCTGCCATAGGCAGTTCCCAAACTCCCTAACCCCCTCCATGTTTTCACTTGTGTAGGCCTTTTAAGGCCACTTTTTTGTTTCTGAAAATTATGCTATGATTAAAGAAATGAAATGGATTCCTCTCTCTTGTTAAGTGCCTCATCTCTCTCTCTCTCTCTTTCTCTCTCTCTCTCTCTCTCTCTCCCCCCCCCCCTCTCTTTCTGTATTATTTCTAAATTCCCTACCCCTCTTTTCTCACCCTTCTTATTTATTGATATTCAATTTTCTGGAATCACAATACCCATCCCTGTTCCTGTCCACGCATTTTATCTCATGTCATTATCTACCTTTAATGCTAGAGTGGATGGGAGAATAAGTAATTTGGATGAACGGGATAATCCTAGGCCGGCTAGAATAGAAGCCCCTAGAAGAGAAATTCCTAATGCCAACCTAATGCCAAGACGTGTTATTAGGGCTCTTCAAAGAGTCCCTAGAGAGGAATACCACAACCCACCCTATGAAGACTATGATGAACCTATCCGTTACCAAACCTATAAGGTACGGATGGACCTCAAAGAGTTTTATGGGAGGCAAGACCCCGAAGCCTCTTAAGACTTGCTGAATGCTCTAGATGACTATTTCGATTGGTTTAACCTTCCTGAACCTCGAAAACTGCAATTGACCAGCTCCAAACTTGTCGGGGGTGCTCGTGATTGGTGGCGTAACTATGAGTATAGTCTCATGAGGAGTCGTAGAGAACCCACCACTTGGGAGGAGATGAAGGAAGAATTGAAAGAAAAGTATTTGCCTCAGTCTTTCCAAAGAAGATTGCATGACCAGCTGAACAATTTTCGACAAAGTAATATGAGTATGGAAGACTATTTATATCAATTCGATCAATTATGTGCACGGTCAGGATCACGGGACAACGATGATCAGATGATATCTCGATTCCGTTTGAGGCTGCGACCTGAAATTAGAGAAAAAATGGGAGTGGTTGATATTGTTAGTTTTAACGACTGTGTTGATAAAGCTTTCTAAGCCGAGGACCTTTTGAAGTCAACACCGAAGCCCACCTCCAGTTCTTATGAATTGAAGCGCCCTACACCAAACAACAAAGCTATAGGGACTACATCTCATGCTACTCCAACGACAGATAAAGGTAAAACTCCCATGGTAGCAGCTACGGATGTGCAATGCTATCACTGCAATGCATACGGTCACTTTGCTAGAGATTGTCCACAAAAATTAAAAGTAAACTCTTTAGTTGCTGCAATCGAGGCCAATCCAGATACATAGGTATGTGAGCCACAAAGTAATGACACTCCTGTTCCTAATACGGATATCACAGATGATGGTGAGGATTCATATGGAATCCATATAATCAACAGTATGGTTTTGGTTGCCTCAAAAGTGGATATGGTTAATTTCGATCCCTCTACTAAAGCTCCATGGATTGACAATGGTGACCACAGTTCTGATGAGGACCACGGTGTTATCGAGAAAATTGCGGAAGATGAAGAATTAAATAAGATCGTCCCCATGGATACCACGATTCCACTTGACTTTCCTCAAGATGTTGAGCATGTTGATTTCGTAATACCTTGTAAAAATCTTGAAGAAAGTGGACCCAAAGTGATGGATTTTCTTCCAACGTCGCAAGCACAGTTTAAGTTTCAAGATCAACAAGTGATGCCTACCGACCCCTCTGTAGTCATTCTTCACCATTACAAAACTCGTGGACGAGTTCTTTTTAAGTGGGGGGGAGTTGACGCAGTCCAAGGACCAGCCAATAATAGACCAGCCCAAGGATCTGTCAACATGGGCCCAACGCACACTGTTCACGTGAACACTGTTCACGCGGTATCATTCACGTGAACAGTACCAACAGCAGTAGTTAGAATCTTTTGTTTAGTTTCCTAATTTTTAGTTTACTTATTTCCATTGTTTAGTTTCCAAAAAATTAGGCTAGTTAGTTTAGAAGTCTTAGTTGCTTGGAGATTAAAACTTGCCTAAAATCTAGTTTCCTAATTCCAGCTTTTTAGAAACTTTCCTATTTCTATGTTTTAGAAACTTCCTAAGTTATAAAGGAGGTTTAGCTTTTCCAAGTTTAGTTCTTTCCTATTTTATTTGTAATGTTTCAAAGCCATAAATAAAGAGAATACAAGCTGGCTACAGTAGAGTTTTTCCAGAAAATTAAAAGTAATTAATTTCTGGTTGAGCCTCACCAGGTTGTGAGACTCAACCTCTTGTTCCTCTTTCTTCCTTGATATTTTGACTCTTATTTTGAGATACAAACATACTATATTAGCTGGCGACATAGCCTACCTGTAGATCCATTGAGTTCCCTTGATAAACTACTACCAAACTAGAAGCAATCAATCATCTTCCAGATCTGGGACGCTAACAGGTTCAGTCAACTTTCGGGCCCACCAACTTCGTCAGTTTTTCTAAGATCTTCTTTAACTTCGGAGGAGTGTTCATAAGTGTTATCAAGGACTTCCAAACCCAATTTCATAAATTTCTGACGGTCAGATTTCGAGATAAGTAATTTTTTCTATTACTTTTTCCTGTAGATTTTATGTTTGGACTGATTAGAGATCCTGTAGCAAAAAGAGATTGATAAATTAGGTTGTTTTAACCCTCTTTGCCACCACTCCACCTCACTGTTTCTCAGATTTTCTGTAATGGTGTACTGAGTGTGTATGGAACATATCCTTTTGTACTGAAGGGTATCAAACCGTATCTGGCAATACGAACCGATACAGATTGATACTCTTTTTTTGTTAAAATATGACTCGTATCCGGCCCGTATACATATTAGCTGATACAGACCGATACTTAAAACATTGATCCAGATTACATTCTAAGTCTCAATTCTGTTTCAAAAGTCCTAGTTTGGGTAAGAGTGTCAAACACTAATATGTTTTTACTATTCCAAGTCAGTTTAGGACCATTAAAGAGTCAGTGTCCGAAATGTATATATAGATGTAGTGGCCTATGTGATGCAGTCCAAGAAGGTCCAAGGCCCAAGCTCAAGTCAGTAATGGGTCAGCCCAAAGAACCAGTCGGTATTGGCCCATTAGGCCAGCCTAATGCTGATTGGACAGAAAATTTAAAGCAGCCCAGTTAAGCTACCTTACCGCCAGCAGCACTAGTAGTCGACATAGGATCTTTCTTTGAGAGTCTTATTTGCTTTCCTAAAATATAGTATTAGTTATTTAGAAGTTTCAATTGTTTGGAAACTAGAAACTTTCCTAAATGTTAGCTTCCTAAAAGTTATCTTAGAAACTTTCCAATTATTTATAAAGGAATTTTCTACTTATTTCAGTTTTAGAATCGTTCCCTTTTTGTTATTTAGGAAGCTTCCTATTGCTGGGAACTCCTATCTTTGTAGTTTTTTTCAAAAGTTTATAAATAAGAGGAACTAAAAGACTGGCGGTAGACTTTCAGAAGAAGAAAAAAAAAGATCAAAATTTTTTTTTCTGGTTGAGTCTCCCACGGTTGTGAGACTCAACCGTCTTGTTTTCTTCTTCCATTGTTTTTATCTCTATTACTTTATTCACCACTCTTTAAACCTAGCTGGACGACATTGAAAATTATTGTTGGTGATCAAATCTTCACTGATTTAATAAAGAATATCATCGGCTCCATCTGAAATATCTCCAGGCTGGGCGGCAACCATTGCAGCAGCTCTGCAGATCCTATAGCTATCTCAGTTCTCCTCTGATCAATCCAAAATTCCAGCTAGTGTTCATAATTGCCCTCAAGAGTATCTCCTATCAATTTCAAGTGATTTCAACAGTGGGATTTTCAGATAAGTAGATTCTTCTATGGTTTATTAAATCTGAACTTTAATTGGACTGTTATAAGATCCTGTAGCAAAGAGGGATCTTTGAATTGAATGTGTTGAAACCCTCTTTGCCATCACTAAAGCATCAAAACACGAATTAATGAAATATACCTTTCAGTTTTCTGAACTTAAACTACTCTGGATTCCGTAGATACTGCTGTGGGTTTAGTGGTGTACTTGGTAGATTCCAACTGGGGCTAAGGTGGATTCCTAACCCGTTTCTCCTTCTATTTTTCTATCTCTCAACCAGAATTACAGGTCAGATTGATTCTACTTCTAAATCCTGCTGCTACTCTGTTCTCTGCCAATTTTCTGATTCTAGCACTGGTTACATGTTCCTGTTATATATTCTGCTAAAGCGGTGATCAGTTTGCTTCTGTAATTTCTGGTTTCCTTCTCACTGGAATTCTGTTACTGCTTTCTGAAACTCCTGGTCAATTCTGAACCTCTTATCAGCAGTCCTTGTGATAGTGGGACTTTTCAGAAAGTCATTATTTTGACATCAGAATCCATTCAGATTCTGCAGGCCTGTTCCATCTGCAGAACAAGCCCATTTGCTGAAATTTTAGACAAGTCAAACTTGCCTAACTGAAGCAACAGAAATTTCATTAATTCTGGTTCTGGTTTCTCTATCCTACAATCCTACTGTTCTAGTAAACTATTATAAACTTCCTGGTAGAAGATTAGATCACATTATATGGTAACAGAGATATGACCACTAACAGTGATCTATAAGCTTCCATAAACCAATTAACTGAGCTGATTCAAAAGCTAGTTCAAGAAGCCAATATTATCAAACAGTAAAGAGAGATTACATCTGAGAACAAAACCTACCACACGAGGACTAATAATAATAACAAACAAGGTGAAGCCAGAAGTTGCTACTTCTGCTGGACAGACGGACCCACAGCTGGTCCTTGATAGGTTTGCTTCTCTAGAGGAATGTTTTGACTGGTACGACTTGACAGAGAAGAGAAAGCTTAGATTTGGTCCAATCGGTTTTCATGGTAATATGCTACTTTAATGGGCCTAAATAAAGGTAGGAGCTAGGACTATTGGTGACAAAGGTAGGGTTTCAACTCAAATTATTCCCAAACCTTGCTTGAGGGAGGATCTTTTAATCAGTCCAACAAATGGAACCTTTTAACAACAATCAAGAATTATTGATTTGGATAAATAATTACCTAACTTCAAATCTGTCTGTAAGAATGCTTCAAAATTTGATATCAATGATTTTTAGGATATGAGGAACAATATTCCAGAAGATGAGCTTGATCCAACGGGTGGGATCGAAACCAATCTTGCCCATAGGTCTCAAACAGGTATTTTAACAGAACCAGAATTGTATAACAGTAGAAAAAATTACTTATCTCAGAATCCAACCATTAGAATAGCTCCAAATCTTGGGAGAATGAACTTCAGTTCATATGTGATGACGTATCTGAATTTGAGACTAATCTGACCAGGGACATAGGAGATAAGAGAACTCGAACTGGGGCTGTACTACTGCTGCCGCCACAGGAGGGTCGTTCTGTTGAATCTGGGTTGCAATTTCACTTCGGGCCTTAGTTTGGATCAGGGCAGCATGCTATGGTGTCGCAGATCAATATTCAAACAAAAGAAATCGATAATAATGGCAGAGAAATAGGAGGAACAAGTTAGGAACACAAAGAATTTTCGGTTGCCTGTGAGACTCAACCAAAATTTAATAATAAACTCTGGCCAACTCTACCGCCAGACTTTCTCTTCTCTATATTAATAAATTTATGAAAATTACAATTAAAAAAGTTTAACTCTCTTAAGACTCTCCAAACTTACGCGAACACAAAAGGAAACTTCCCTTTATAAGATTAGGAAAGCTTCCAAACAAACTAACAAAAATAACTGACCCAAATAAATAGGAAACTAAATGTAACTAACAAGATAACATAACCTATTATCTAGGAAACTAAAAAAATCAAAATAGGAAATAAGATATATCGCAACTAGTAAACCAGCTGGTCAATATCGCAACCAATAAAATAGAAAACCAATAAATGGGAGCCACATATTGGCGGGCAATGAACGCAATCTTTCATGACATGATTGGGAGGTTCGTCGAAATATACATTGACGATATTGTGATCAAGTCTTAGGAAACAACTAAAATAGGAGACCAAAAAAAAAAAAACTTAAAATGAACTCGTCCACGAGTTTTCGGTAATGTTGTAGGATGAATTCCGTGGGGTTGGTAAGCATCTTCCTCTGATCTTGAAAATTTGTTGGAGAGGCTTGAAGAAAATCCACCACTTTAAGTTTGCCCTCTTCAAAATATAATGAAGGAATCACAAAATTGATATGCTCCACTTCTCGAAGGGAGACAGGTGTGAAAGTAGTATGCATAGGGAGCACCGTATTTAACGCTTTCTCTTTCACATTCGTCTCCATAGTAACTTTATCCTCATTAGCCTTGAGATTACCATTATCAACCCATGAAATTGCAAAAGGATGATCAAGGTCATCCATCTCTTCGTTGGAGCCAAACACAACCATATTGCTGATTATATAAATTCCATATGAATCCTCCTCATCATCGTTGACATTTTCATTATTAGCATGTATCATCACTTCATGGCTCACATACATGAGCATCTGTATTAGCCTGGACTGCAGTAACTAGAGAATTTACCTTTAGCTTTTGTGGGCAATCTCTAGCAAAGCGTCCATATGCATTGCAGTGATAGCATTACACATCTGTAGTTGTTGTCATGGGAGTTTTACCTTCATCTGTAATTGGAGTAGTATGAGGTCTGGACCCTATGGCTCTGCTGGTCGCACGGCATGCTTCTATTCACTATTGTTTGGGATGAATTTGTGTTGGCCTCAATAATTCTTCAGCTTGCAATGCTTTGTATACACAGTCATGGATGCTGATAATGTCGACAACTCCCACTTTGTCTCTAATATCGGGTCGTAACCCAAGACGAAATCGAGCTATCATTTGATCATCGTTGTCACGTGATCCTGTTCGTGCACACAAGTTGTCAAACATACACATATTCCTCAACACTTAAAATATCTTGCCTAAGGTTATTTAATTGATCATGGAACCTTCGTTGAAAGGATCTAAACAAGTACCTTTTCCTTGAGTTCTTCCTTCATCTCTTCCTACGTAGTGGGTTCCAACCCTTTCCTAACGAGGCTTGGTTCATAGTTGCGCCACCCTCACGGGCAGCTCCCAAGAGTTTGGAGTGTGCAAGTTTTAATTTTCGTGATTCGAGAAGATTACCATGACCCTTGCTATGAAGATTATGAAGAACGACTACCACACCGTGACCAATCCCATAAGGTACGGCTGGAACTGAAAGAGTTCCATGCAAGACAAGACCCTCAAGCCTTTCATGACTGGTTATGTACATTAGATGACTATTTTGATTCGTTCGATCTTCCCGAATCACGAAAATTAAAGCTTGCATGCTCCAAGCTTTTGGGAGTTGCCCGTGAGTGGTGGCCCAACTATGAACCAAGCCTCATTAAGAAAGGGTTGGAACCCACTACGTGGGAAGAGATGAAAGGAGAACTCAAGGAAAAGTACTTGCCTAGATCCTTTCAACGAAGCCTCCATGATCAATTAAATAACCTTAAGCAAGGTAATTTAAGTGTTGAGGAATATGTGTATGTTTGACAACTTGTGTAGACGAACTGGATCACGTGACAACGATGATCAGATGATATCTCGATTTCGTCTTGGGTTACGACCCGATATTAGAGGCGAATTCAGAGTTGTCGACATTGTCAGCATCCATGACTGTGTAAACAAAGCATTGCAAGCTAAAGAATTATTGAGACTAACACAGAAATTTATCCCAAACAATAGTGAAGAGAAGCATGACGTGCCAACTAGCAAAGCCATAGGGTCCACACCTCGTACTACTCTAATTACAGATAAAGGTAAAACTCCCATGGCAACAACTACAGATGTGCAATGCTATCACTACAATGCATATGGGCACTTTGCCAAAGATTGCCCACAAAAGCTAAAAGTAAATTCTCTAATTATTGTAGTCGAGGTTAATACAAATGCACCGGTATGTGAGCCACGAAGTGATGATACCCTTGCTAATGATGAAAATGTCAATGATGATGAGGAGGATTCATATGCAATTCATATAATCAGCAGTATGGTTGTGTTTGGCTCCAAAGAAGAGATGGATGACCTTGATCATCCTTATGCAGTTTCATGGGTTGATAATGGTAATCTCAAGGTTAATGAGGATAAAGTTATTATGGAGACGAATGTAAAAGAAGAAGCATTAAATACAGTACTCCCTATGCATACCACTTTCACACCTGACTCCCTTCAAGAAGTGGAGCATATCGATTTTGTGATTCATTCATTATATTTTGAAGAGGGCAAACTTAAAGTGGTGGATTTTCTTCAAGCCTCTCCAGCAAATTTTCAAGACCAGAGGAAGATGCTTACCAACCCTACTGAATTCATCCTACAACAGTACTGAACCTGTGGACGAGTTCATTTTAAGTGGGGGAGAATTGATGCAGTCCAAAAACAAGCCCAAGAGACTCAAATCCAAATCACCAATGGACCAGCCCAAAGACCAGTCCAGCCGGCAACCCAAGCCCAAATTTGGACCCAGATTTGAATTCGTTAAGAGCAATACAGCTGGCTGACCTGTGGCATCTTTGTCTCCTATTTTAGTTGTTCCCTATTTTATTGGTTTCCAATTTTATTGGTTTCCAATTTTATTGGCTGCGATATTGAGCAGCTAGTTTACTAGTTGCGATATATCTTATTTCCTATTTTGAGTTATTTAGTTTCCTAAATAATAAGTTCTGTTATCTTTTTAGTTAGATTTAGTTTCCTATTTAATTGGGTCAGTTATTTTTGTTAGTTTATTTGGAAGCTTTCCTAATCATATAAAGGGAAGTTTCCTTTTGTGTTTGCGTAAGTTTCGAGAGTCCTAAGAGAGTCAAACTTTCTTAATTGTAATTTTCATAAATTTATAAATATAGAGAAGAGAAAGTCTGGCGGTAGAGTTGGCCAAAGTTTATTATTAAATTCTGGTTGAGTCTCACAAACCAGTGAGACTCAACCGAAAATTCATTTTTGTGTTCTCAACTTGTTCCTCCTATTTCTCTGTCATTCATAGTTGTCAAGACGCCAAGGCGAACCAAGGTGATGGAGGCCTAACTGGGCGCCTAGGCGACCAAGTCGCCCACCTAGGCAACCAAGGGGACCGCCTAGGCGATCAAGGCGCCCAATTTTCCAAGGCGACCCAAGGCAGCCTGGGCGCCTAGGCGACGCTTTGACAACTATGCTGTCATTATTATCGATTTCTTTTGTTTAAATAGTGATTTGCAACACCATAGCATGCTGCCCTGATCCAAACTAAGGCCTGAAGTGAAATTGACAACCCAGATTCAATAGAACGACCTTCCTGTGGCGGCAGCAGTAGTACAGCCCCAGTTCGAGTTCTCTTATCTCTTGTGTCTCTGGTCAGATTAGTCTCAAATTCAGGTATGTCATCACATATGAACTGAAGTTCATTCTCCCAAGATTTGGAACTATTCTAATGGTCGGATTCTAAGATAAGTATTTTTTTCTACTGTTATACAATTTTGGTTCTATTAAAATACCTGTTTGAGACCTATGGGCAAGATTGATTTCGATTCCACCCGTTGGATCAAGTTCATCTTCTGGAATATTGTTTCTCATATCCTAAGGATCTATGATCTCAAATTTTGAAGCATTCTTATAGATAGATTTGAAGTTGAGTAATTATTTGTCTAAATCAATAATTCTTGTTTGTTGTTAAAAGGTTAAATTTGTTGGACTAAATAAAAGATCCTCCCTCAAGCAAGGTTTGGGAACATTTGAGTTGAAACCCTACCTTTGTCACCAACGAGATTAGTTAAGTACTTAGCTTAGAGTCCTTTTATGTTAGAAGTAACTAAGTCCAGTCCTAGAGTCATTTGAAACTTGAGTCCAGATTACATTCTAAGTCAGTTATGTTTTTAGAGTCCTAGTTTGAGTAAAAGTGTAACATGCTAAATTGTTTTAGCTATTCCAAGTAGTAGTTTCAATTCCAAGTCAGTTTTGGACTGTTAAAGTCATTATGAAATTTATTCATAGATGTAGTGTCCTATTATGAAATTTATATATAGATGTAGTGATGCAATATGGCCCAACCAACAGCAGTCCAGCCCATAGTTGTCAAGGTGTCCCCTAGGCATCGCCGAAGCACAGCCTAGGCACCCAGGCACCCAGCCCCCCTTGTGACGGCTTGGAAAATCAGGCGCCTTGGTCCCCTTGGCCTCGTCAGGCCTCTAACACCTTGGTTCGCCTTGACGCTTTGACAATTATGGTCTAGCTCAGCCGACAACCCAATTCTTGGTCTGAATCTGGTCCAGCCCTTGGACTGATGGCTAACGGGTCCCACATGGGCCCCACAGGTTCCTGCCACAAGCTACTCTTGGTATATTCTTTTTCCAGCTATCAATCTTCTAGAAGATCCCTTCTTTGAGTGTTGACCAATCAAGTTTTAGACAGTGCATTTTGCCACCTTCCCCTCAGCAATGATTATAGGAATCCCACTCTCGAGTTCTCTCATCTGGGAAGAATTGGTTCTAGACACAAACTTAGGCACTCCCAACCGTATTTTCCGAAAATTCCCCTTCAAATGACCATTTGGCCTAGCGACTTGCCCGCGGCGCCGCAGTCATTTTTGTGCCCTGCAGAAAGTGCCGCGGCACCACAGCACCATACTATGCCATTGATGTTACGATCTACAACCGCAGTAGCGATGTGACCACTCTTGGAGTTCCATGCTGTGGGTTTTCCATCTTTGGGCCATACCAATGCCCACACCTCTCCCGCTAAACCATGTTATTACCATGGCACTGAGGTTTCCAAATCCGGGAATGTCTATATTTTCATTCCTCGATCTGAAACATGAGGAACCCTCTTTATTTTCACTTTCCTGGCCAGTTTTTTGAACCACTCCCATGTGGAGACATCCAAATCCTGCTTTGCTGGTTATATTACTCTTTTCGAACCCTCTTGTTGACATGAGGAGTTCTGAACATTTGAATTCATGAATCCCACACTTGACTTCCCATTCTTCTAACCACTCATCCCATCTAGAGGGCTAACCTTCTCTTTCATCCTCTGCTAACGGGCTCCTTTGAGCAGTGGGGGATGATAATATGAAATTACATAATGTACCTTGGATCTTTACACTTAAAACACCAAGATAAGAATGCTTTAGCCCTTCTAAAAGTGCAAAAACCATTTCTCACAAAAAGTCCCAAATACCACCATCTTATCCCAAGCTCTGCTTAACCTAGAAAGGACTGAAGAGTCCATATTATCCAGCAAATATCAAGCAACCACCAGAAAAAGTTATGAAGGCATCAATTCTCCACAACATAGCATCCTTGTTCATCTTTATTTCAACTAAATAATTTGCATCACTCCAGAGATCTAGGAACAAGAGAGAATGAGATGTTCATATTGAACAACAGGGCCCATATCTCCTTAATAATGCTGGAAATCTGCATTGTGCCTTCAGCACTACTGACTTCAATGACTTCAAAGAAGACGGTTACCACGCAAAAGAATTGGACAATCCTCTCTCAAATCTCAAGCAAGACATTAAACAAAAACTTCCAATCTATTCCTACAACCTAAAGAGATAAAACCAACACTTTAAATTACAGCGAGTACCCCCACAAGAAAAAAAGAAAGATGTGGAAAGGGGTATGAAAGGATGGAGATTGTTTTAGCTGCCTCCCTTTAGAAACCAGTGAGCTCCATTTTCAGGGTCGAAAATGATGAAAATATTCCTGGTCGAATCTTGCAACCCCAGACCATTGTAACTCTATAACGGCCACATCCTACAATGAACGTCAGAAAACTCAGGCAAGAGGTGTTTCCATGTCTAGCTCTGGTGGCCCCTGCTCATTCGAGACATTGGAGAAGTACAAAGATCAACTAGAAAGACGATTATTTTGGGAAGAATTGCAAAAAAGGGAATGTACATCAATCTTCTTAAACGACTGTCGTTCACAATGTTAATTTATTGATATATGGGCTCAACCTCGATTAGCCTCTTATAATAACATAAAAGAATGCTGATGGTCAACTTAATCTTCAAAGTTCTACAAGCTATGATTTATCTTTACATTTTTTTCCTTTTCATCTTCTATCTCTCTCAGGTTTTGGCATTTGAAATAACAGAACAGCAACATATTTCTCACATTAGTCATTACATGTTTTCATTTAATAACCCATTTAGATAGCATTTCAACAGCGTCACTAAACAATAAAATCAACAACTTACGACTCAAAAAAGTATTTAAAACCAAAAAAAGAAAGAAAGCGACTACCAAGTAGCAGAAAAGCTGCAATCAGTCAGATTACCAGCAAGAAGCATCCCTCGCCAATTAAAAACGGTAGATTTCATGAATCCATATTGCAGGAATCCCTCTATCACTCCGAACAATGCAGAGAGACCTAGATAGAAGCCAAAATTCAAAAGGGAGGAGAGAACGAAACGACAACTCACCAAATATCAGCCGATCCCGAATTCCCGTCCGTTGCCTGAGAACTGACCGTCTATAATCTGTGTTTCCTGGATTGAGAGTTGAGACAGAGGGAGGTTCTCGGTTGGGTTTGGTTAGGGTCCGGTTGGCTGAAAGTCTCTATTGGGGTTGGGGTAGGCTCCGTTTGATTTTAAGCACGAAAGACACTTGCATTTTGGGGTGCAAGTTTGGCCCGGTGACCTGAGCCCGGTGGGATTTCTAGTCCCCACGTCTGGGCGGCCCGGGCCTGGGTTGAGGCATTGAATTGAGCCCGGCCCAGATTAGATATGTATCTGTTTATATTCAGGACCTTGGCTACGATTTCTAGGTCCAATGTGGGGCAGGCCCGGGCTTGGGCTGAGGCATTGAATTGAGCCCGGCCCAAATTAGATATGTATCTATTTATATTTGGGAAAAATTTCAGTCACACACTCTCACCCCTTGTGATATAGCTTAATATCACATGCTCACCTTTTTTTTACGATAATATCACTGTTCCCCACTACCCCTATTCTACTGTGTCCATCGCTTCTACCGTCGGTACTGTTAGAACATTGGGGCAATCGGAGAGAGCTCCATGTTCAAAATCTTTGAGACTTTTAAAGGGTAAAATGGTAAATTAACATACTGGTGGGGGGGATAGTATTGTAATTAATGAATTTTGGACGATGACTTGTCATCAGTTAACAGCCATGACTTAATGGAGGGGGTCCAATTGAACCATGTTTTCAAAATTAAGGGGTGTTAGTGATATTATCACAACGAAAAAAAGTGAGCATGTGATATTAAGCTATACTACATATTCCAGGGGTGTGGTTGAAATTTTTCCTTATATTTATATATAAATTACATATGTCAACTGTCGAATATCCATTTTGATTTTTATTCCCCTCTATCTGAGGTCTTCTCCTCCGTCACTGATTTCGCTTCCTTCTTTCTTCTACCATCAATGCAGCCCACAAGCGCAATGCCTGCATTTGTCTAGTACGATGAATAAAGAAAGGGGCTGTGAGGGTCCATCAAGGTTGGACTGGGCTATGTATAAAAAGAAAAGGTTGGGCTGGGCTGAGTCCTAACAGAGCTGGTCATGGGCTGAGATATTCCAACCCGACCTAAGGCTAAGGCCTAAGGGGACCTACGATTGGATTTAAGTTTTAAAAAACACAGTCAGCTCGGCCAGGTTGCACCCCTACCTGCACTCCTTTATTTATTTGACCCCAACGCATGAGGTTTATATTTTAGCTCTTGCCTTTCAAATATATAAAGGGAAAAGGATCGGTTTACTATCATCTTCTCAAATTCTCTTCCCTCATAAAATGCATTCTCTCACCTCATATTTGTTTGTAATCAATATATCGACACCATATGGTCCTCAAAAAGAATTGATTGAAATTCTTAAAGTCTTAAATTCTGCAATTAGACCAATTCACCCCATCCCCTCTTGGTTGCCTACCGGTTGTAATAGTGACTCGCTCCAATTAAGCTGAAACTAGATATGTTGTTCCAAGGTGACCTTGATACTAATGAAACCATGTTTTTGTGTACCTCCTGTCCAAATCCAAGTTGCTTTTACTAGTATGGAAAATTTTCATTGTCACACTGAAGTGTGGATGGGCCTTATGAGGGCTCTATTCCTTTCTACTAATTTTTCAAACTATGAGCACATTTCTTTATATATTTTGGCTATCTCACTCTATTTGGGTGTCTCGTCATCTATATCACTATCAGATTCAATTATACCCAAGAATGTCATTTGATACTTGTCACACCCCAAAACCGGAGTTTGTTAGGTGCAATTGGATTCCCTGCTATAGCAAGTTATCCATACCCAAAATCTAACAATGCAGTGCTTCATCATAAACCAACCCTCCATTCACATACACATTTTAATAATCAAAATCAGAGTATTTAACGAAAATTGTGGAAGTCTTATATTAAGATCGAGCTGAAAAATAATGTGATAGTAACAATATAAAGGTTTATCTCCATTGTAACCAAGACCTAGATAAAATCCAAACAAATAAGCAAATACTCCTAGACATAACGGATCAACATGCCCAAAAGTAAAACTAGCCTAGACTAAGCAATAACCCTATCTCCTAGCCATAGAGAGAGTCATCGTACTCACATGCAGATCCATGATCAGCAACGTCAGGACCTTCATCTTCGTGAGGATCATCAACAAAGTCATCAATAATAATAGAAACGTCACCTATAGAACAATCTAAAAAAAATGTGTACACGTGGGGTGAGCTACTAACACCCTCAGTGAGAGAATCAGTATATGTAAGTAAGCAAATGTATACTGATATATTATTAGTGGCTTGGTCTGTGGAAAAAAGCATGCGCTCTATCGAGACACAGCAATCCGAGAAGGAACTCTCAAGTACGGTAAGGTAAATGATCCATACTTGGTCCACCGCATATGAATCACTATCAAAAGAATGAAGATAACCTACAAAGGCCATGCCAAGAAGGTACAAGGCCATGCTGAGGCACGTACCAGCATTCCCCAAGATAGGTTTCATCTTGGCATCAAAATCCTAAACCTAAACCCTTCATTGGGTATGTGTCCAATCTCTGAGGTCCATCCTTCATTAGGTAACACGCCCAATCCATGAGGAAAAGCACTTACAACTTGACATCATCCCTAGGTCTCAAGCACATAAACACTAGAGGAAGGCCACAGACCCCATGTCTGGCTCGTCTGCCCTGCTCCAGTTGGGAAAGGGGAGCACCGAGCCCATGGTCAGACCTCTTGTATTAAGCCCCATAGGGTGTTGTAATCGTAACCATGTTCAATTACTAATGCAGGAGCCATACCCTAGCTTATGGACCAAGACGGCTGTCCCATTCCAGTTGTCCAGATCCATTAGGATACAAGAATATACAAAGCAATGCCCTCATGATGGGTATCCGTTAACCATATATGTAGGGGTATAATCGGTGATTTGACAACATTATCTCTATTACTAATTCTTTGTGTACCTTGGTGTTCCTAACCGTCCACTCCGTCAACTTTATAAATCGTGAGGGTTCAAGTCCCTCTATCCCCAATAAAAAGGGCTGGAGTACGGTAGGGGCAGAGGGAATTTCCGAGAATTCTTTGCAGATGAAGAGATGTCAAAGGGGCTTCTTTATTATTGATAGGAATTCTCTTGTTAAGACCCTATCAATCGATTGGTACGGTCCAAAGGCCACAACCTCCTCCTTCCCATCCACATAGACTAAACAGACATCATGCTTCAAACAACAGTTTATAAGATAGGATGCATATGCATGACATATATAACAGATATTGGATGGCATATTATCAAACAATAGTACATACACAAGCAAAGCATACATATGAGAAACAATAAAATAAATCAAGCTAATCCCCTCACCTTTGACGGTGAACAAAAATAATACTATGTTGTAGACAGAGTGCTTCCCTTGTTTCCCACGTCAGTTTACCTTGCATATGGTTTACGATTGATCAATACTATTTATCCTTTGGTTATATTTTGATTAGGTCTATGTATCCTTTTTAACCTTGGATCGATGCCCTAGGACCAATGGATTAAGTCCTTGGGTCAATGGTCCAGCATTTGTACATATGTAAGTTATTGTTAAATCGTACAGGTGATGAGGTGTAGGCAACCAATGGTCATCTGCACATATGCATCCACACAGGGTTTTATTATAATCTCTTACTAATATCAGTAAGGTTGGGTATGAGATGATTTCTAGCAGGGTTCTCTTCCTATACCCTCTGATATCAAGGTAAGGTCTAAGAAAGGCTTGTTGTAATCGTGTGGGCGATGATTTCATTATTTACACGTATGCCTCCACACATAGCATCAATATTTAGGGTTCTTAATGTCTGGTCAGTCATAAGGTAGGGTTCACAGTAGGTTTCCACCTATATTAGTTACACAATCGAAGGTCATTCCTTCCCCATAGGTCGAATTTTCATGTGGATGTCGACAATGAATATCGTTTATGCATCCACATGTGTCTACATCCATAGGAACATAACCTTAATGATTTATCAAGTTTAGATGGGTCATAATGTGTGGTATTAAGAGTAGGCCACACATACTAGGTCTTGGGAATCATCTATGGCCGACTGTGAACCACACAAAGAGAGGATACCTTTGTGACTGTGCGGGTAACCAGGTGTGGGAGAAGGAATGGTCACCCGGACAGACCCAGTGAGTCTGAACCTCGCTGTTTTGGTTCGTCCTCCCTAGTTCTTCTTCTTTGATCCTTCTAGAGGGTAATTTATGGTCTAAAACTCATTGGTGGGTCATTCCCTACCATTGGTTTTGGGTTCCAACCTATTATTCTTATTTTATTAGCTTACTTTTATTGAATGAGCAAATCTGGACAATATTCCTAGATTTGGCTCTTTAGGCATTAATGACAGAAAGAGAGCTTGTCTCTCCTAACCAGAGGATGGGTTTGTCCTCTGAGAGTCTGTGGTGTATTGGAATATTCACAAGAAGGGTTCCCCAAAGTTACCTAAGAGCTGTTTTTCCTAGTATGAGGTTGAATGGCTTAAGGGAAGACCTTCTCCTTGGAGTTCTTCTTCCTTCTTCTCCCTTCAATCTTCTACTAATGCTACTCCTCCAAAACATACGACAAAACTTGTAAAGTCCCAACACATAGGGTTTTGGTTGGCTTTAAGGAAGAGGGAAGAGTTTGAGTTGGAATACAACTCTACTCACCTTTCATACTAATGATCTAATTAGACTCTGGATCTAACACTTTCCGATTGACAAGCCTACTTGTCCTACATTGGGTCCCACATGATTTGGGATATCCAAAAGTGGTTAGACAATCAACAGGGCCAAGCCCAGTCGATACGACCAATTTCTGCTTGATTGAGGAACTGTGCGGGCAACTTGGTGAGGGCATCGGGTTTCTTGCCCGCACGGCCAAATTTGGTTCTGTTTGGCTGTGCTTTGTGTGGTTCATCGTGTTATGGTTCTTACTTGGTTCCTAAACGTAATATGATCGATAGGTATTGTAAGACATGCACTCAAAATCCCTTACTGACTCAGATTTTGTTTGTGTCAGGTCTTCCCACTCAGCCAGCTAATGTTTCCGATGCGGACCCGATGAATACGTTTGATGTGTAGGTCAGTCTTCCCATCAGGGCCATGAGTATGATAGTAAGTGTAAGACCCGTATCGAACTAACTGGTCTTACCACCTTGTACCAGGTCTACCTATCATGGTCGAGCCAAATGGACCAAGTGCGTGAAGGAAATAGCGAAACCAGGTATTAAACTGACCCAAAAATAGTAAAATAGAGGGCAGAGTCGCATACCCAGATAGGCAGGGTCGGACCCCCCTCATTAGGGAGTCAGACCCCTGAAATTTTGACCGAGGGTCGGACAATTTAGACCTGAGGGTCGACGGGATCTCCGACCCCCTCATCGACCCCCTATTTGCCGACAGAAATCGTAAATAGGAAACTTTTCAAATTTCAAGGGGATTCTTTCCTAATCTCAATGGGAATTATTTTTGGAGGTTCTCCTCTATAAATAGGACGTCCCTAAGCCTCTTTTACTCCTTTTAAAACCCTAATTGAAAGTGAGAGAAAGAGAGGAGAAGGAGAAGAGAAGGAAAGTTGGAAAAGAAGAATAAAGAGAAGAATCCAGAGAAACCTCTAAATCTCAGCAAACCTAAGGTATGGGTATGTTTCCATTAATAATCTAAGACCTTAGAATAGTTCATGAAGAGGGTATGACTTAGGAGAAACCCAAATCATCCATCCATGGGAGGATTTCAATGAAATCCATGGAGGAAATCATGGTAGGCAAAGTAAGGAAGAAACCTAGAGTTTTAAGCCATAGAACAAGCATAGAATGTATTGTGGAAGTAAGCCATAGGACCCAAACATGAAAGAATGGACTGTAGGATGAAATTCTCGACTCAAACCACGGGGGGTCGCACGTGGGGTCGATTGGAAATTGACCCTACCAGACCACATGATCAACCCCCAACATTCAGAAAGTCCAGGGATGTGGTGGTCGCATCCAGGGTCGATGGAACATCCGACCCTGGCATCGACCCTACCCCTAGGGGTCGCAGTAAACTGCTACCCTACCTGCGACCCGTCCTGCGACCCTCGCTTAATAGCAAGCCTAAAATTATTGGATTGACTTCTAACTAAAGTCTATTGACTTGTTAGGTTCTTCTATTGATATAAAAGTGATTCTTAAAGCATGAAAGAGGATCTACACTCAAGCAAAGGTGAGGGAACAAGACCTAAACTAATTGGCTAATAATAAACTATTTTTATTTTCTTGAGTCCAATGCCATGATTGATTCTATGCATCTATGCTTGTAATGTGCATTCAACATGTCATCCAATATTCATACTATTAATGTTCATGCATATTTAATTCTATTTTATTTATAACATGATGATGATGATGCTAGGAATAGGCATGTGAATGTATGTGTGTGGTTAGTGTGCATGATGCGAGTGGAGCATCAGGCGGGATGTGACATTGTGGTTCAGCCTGGTCACTAGACTCTAGCTCTATCTCTACTCAAGTCTTGTCCACTGACATCATCGTATCGCCATTACCTTAGCAGAACTATTACGTCGTAGGGTATCAGGGGAGGTGGTCTCGGACCATGTAGTCTTCGACTCTGCTGGGGGGCCTTAGCTCTATCTCTATGGACGTATTGAGGGATGCTGGGGTGAGGCCTTGGGTACACTGTTTGACATTAGGATTGGTTAGTTGCGAGCCCAGTTTGCAAGCCCTCGCTAGCAGGGGCTTACGTGTTGGTATGGGTAGAGTATCAGGGGAAGTGTGATGCGGTGTGGTCCTAAGCACTTTAGCTCTATCTCTATTCCATAGTGGGTGCATGTGGGACGAAAATAAACGTTAACCTTTGGGTGGCTTCACACACTCATGTATAGAGGTGAGGCGGCCACCGAACCTTTCTATAGCACCTTGCAAACTTATATACCAGACCACAGATATGAATTGAATGCATGCATATGTTTGTTGCATTGTTTTGTTTGCTCACTGTGCCGTGATGTATGCTCACCCTTTCGACGTCGAATATTTTTAGTTGATGATGCAGGTACCACTGTGGAAGATTATATGAATGCTTCTGTGTACGGACACGTTGTTGCGATGGAGGCTGAAGACATAGTGGAGACGCATGACTCCTCATGTGAGTGCAACTCATGCATTTTCGTTTAGATTTTTATTTAAACTATTAAGGAAATATAATTGATATTTTATTTACTTATGTCTCGGTTGATACAACATAATTTGATATTTTATTTATGATTATCACAGTTAGATTCCTCAGTTCATTTAATATTAAGACTTTCGCTATTGTGTATTTATTCTGATTATGGTTGTGGATGTGTATGATTTAATTTAAAAGGACACAGCCTATTAGAGATCCTGGTTGAACCATTGGTTTATTAGCGGTTCATCACACCGTTCTAAATAGTGTGGAATTGGGGTGTGACAGTAAGTCCTAGGTGGGCCCAGAATGTATTCCATTGTGTGGGGCCTGACGAACCAATATTAGCGTTATGTTTTAGCTTTGCCGACAGCAGTGCCGACGGACGAGTCATTCGGCTCCCTGCTGCCAGCTTATGCACAGGAGTTACACACTCTCTCTCTCTCCTAATTTCCTATGAATAAAGGATCAACCTTCATCTCCTTCTTTTAGACATTTAGAGGGTTGGTGAGGGAGTGCTTTGGAAGAGTGTTGGTGGTGGTTTGGACCTCAAAGTTTGGAGCTTAAGAGGAACCCTCACCCTTCCAAGTAAGCTTACTTCCTTATTCCTCCTCTTAGTATGTATAGACTCATCACCTTAATGGTGGTGGTTGGCCAACATTAATGGTTGGCCACCAAATCCTATAAGTTAGGATTTGTCACCCTCACCTCCAAAGGAGGTGATAATGACCCTAATAATAATAATGAGGGTGAAAATCATGCTTCCCGCCACCTAAAATAGGTTGGATGAAGTTGGGGAGTCAATGATCCCCAAATGAAACCCATTGTCCTTGCTGAGTCTGGTTTCCCAAACTCAGCAAACTGACCCGTGTCGACGGATGGGGACAATGTCCCTGCTCCCGGATCCAGCACATGGACTATGTGTGTGGTCTAGCTGGCGAAGGGGTCGGCATGGCCCCATCCTCCTCCAGATCTCACACTTAGATACATTTAGGTCTGAGCTCAGTCGGTGGACTAGCCAGTGGCATGATCCACCGGGTGGCATTCCCCAGCTGTGCTCTTGGGGCCGCCATACCCATATGGGGCTTGCTAAGCCTTGTTGGGAGGTAGAGACAAAGCTGGTCGCACAATCATCCACTTTTGCCACTACCTCCCTCTCTGTGAGTTCACTGTTATCACAAAGGCTCAGTCGGCGGATGATTTGGGAGGCACCTTCCCTTAGTTCCATCCGTTGTCTTGGCTACTGTTAGCCAATTGGCCTAGTTAGATCCTTCGGGGACCAACCGTGGGGTCCCCAGTTTACCTTGGGACCCGCATAGGGACATTTAGAACATGTCTATGTAGGTTTAAAAGCTACATAACTAACATAATGAAATTTATGCTTATGGATAAACCGACATGGGTAGTTGATGAAGTCTTTCGCCAGCTTCTAGGTTCTGCAGCACTAATGGTCCCTACAAGTAAGGGGTTGGGTCCATAGACTTATGACATATTTGTATGTGTATGTTATGTGCTATAACATAACATCCTATACTTGTGATATTTGAGTATGCATTGCATTATAACAACTATGTATGTTTGGATGCATGTGTAGTTGGTTGTGTATGGGCTTGCGTGATGTATAGGTACTAACGAAAGGTAACGCATGAGTACACAGGTTCAAGATGTATTGCTAGCATCTTAGCAGGGACATGGTAGTCCAAGGGAAAGGGGACTAGGGTTTTTTGCTGGGATGCGGCCCCGTTATTTTTACGTTATGCACATGATAGGCATTAGGTGGTTGCATTGCCCTCGGGATTTAGTAAATGGGAGGTGGAACACCTTGGGACAAAAACCTAGGGGGTCCACTTGTAGAAGCAATTTGACAAAAGAGACTTGGGCATCCTGCTTCTACCCTGACCCGGTGCTTGAGATGTGAAAGCCGTTGAGCTGTAGGTAGGGCCAAAAGCTACGGTAGACATATAAAAAACACACCAATAAACATTTCCAAGACTTAACATTAGAATTGCATCATATTCATTGTGTCACACCCCAATTCCGCACATCTCAGAATGGTGTGATGAACCGCTAATAAACCAACGGTTCAACCAGGATCTCAAATAGGCTATCCCCGTGTTATCCAAACTTACACACATCCGTGATCATAATCAGAGTAAATACACAATAGCGGAAGTCTTATAATAACATGAACTGAGAAACTAAGATGATATCAATAATTTAATAGAAAATTATTCTAGTTTCAACCGAGACATAAATATTTAAAAACCAAATACATGTCTTAATAAATCCAATAAAGAAACCTATAAAATATCTAATCAAATACATACAAGTTGCACTCGCAAGAGGAGTCGTGTGTATCCTCTTCAGCTCCAGCTTCCATGGCTGCCACGTTCCCGTACGCAGACGCATTCATATAGTCTTCAACAGTATAACCTGCATCATCAACTAAAAATATTCAACGTCGAGGGATGAGCACACATCACGGCTCAGTGAGTAGCCAAAACAATGCAACAATACATATGCGTGCAAATCAATTTATATCTTTGGTCCGGTTTAAAGTTTGCAGTATGCAAGAGAAAGGTTTAGGTAGTCAAAGGTCGCGTTTATTGACCCCGCCTCTATACACGAGTGTGTGACGTCACCCGAAGATCACGTTTATCGTCAACTCACATGCACCCAATCATGAACATTATATAACAAAGGTTACGTTTATTGCTATATAGTGCCATACCAACACGTAAGCCCCTGTTGGCGAGGGCTGCAAACTGGGCTCGCAACTAACCAATCCTAATGCCAAACAGTGTATCCAAGGCCTCACCCCAGCATCCCTCAGAATGTCCATAGAGATAGAGCTTAGGCCCCCCGGTAGAGTCAGAGACTACAAGGACCGAGACCACCTCCCCTGATACTCTACGACATAATAGCTTTGCTAAAGTAATTGCGATACGACGATGCCAATGCACAAGACTTGAGTTAGAGATAGAGCTAAAGTGCTGAGACCCGCCAAAGGTTAACGTTTATTGACGTTCTCATCACACCTCCCCTGATACTCGCTCGCATCAAGTACATCAACCACACACATACAAGCACATGCCTATTCCTATCATCATCATGATCATCATATTATAAACAATAAAATAAATATGCATGAACAAGTAATAGAAATATTGGATGGCATGTTGTATGTACATTACAAACATATTCACATAGAATCAAGCATAGCATAGGACTCAAGAAATAGAAAATAGTTTTTGTTATTAACCAATTTAGTTTGGAGTTCTGGTTCCTCACCTTAGCTTGCTATAAGATACTTTTTCAAGCTTTAGTATCACCTTTACAGTGTTATTATATTGCTAGAAGACCTAACAAAGTCGATAAAATTTAATTTGAATTAATTCTAGATTTAAAAACCATTCTGTTAACTGAGGGTCGGAGGTAGGGTTGGAGTCAGGATCGACCCTGGGTGCGACCCTCCCTTAACTCTGAACTTCCCGAACACTGAGGGTCGATGGTCAGGAACACCTAGGGTCAGATGGTCATCGACCCTTGGTGCGACCCTCGGTGCACTTTGGTCCAATTCCCTCTTTTAATCCATTCTTCGTACCGGGGATCCTATGGCTTGCTCCTACATTCTATTCTACATTCATTCCATGGTCTGAAACCATGTATAGCCCACCTAGATAGCTTTCATGCATTCTCTTATGGTTTTTCATGAAAACCTAACCATAGATTGATGGTTTGGATTTCTCCGAAATCACATTCTCAAAAATAACTAACCTAAGGTCTGTAGAAACTCATGGAATTAGTATCCATACCTGAGAAGAATAATCTTCTCTGCAACTCTTCTCTTTTGGCTTAATTTCTCTTCCTTGCCTTTCTTCTTCCTCTTTCCTTCTCCTCTCTTTCTCTCAATTCAATTAGGGTTGTGAAAGGAGTGAAAGTGGCTTAGGGACGTCCTTTAAATAGACTAGGAACATCCTAAAATAAGTCCCTCTGAGATTAGGAAAGAATCCCAATCGAAAATTAGGAAATTTCCTAATTTTAATTTCGGATACAACCGAGGGTCGATGGGAGGGTCGATGATCCCGTCGACCCTAGGGCTCAAGATGTCTGACCCTCCCTTCAAAATTGAGGGTCTGACTTTCTGCTTTGGGAGGTTCGACCCTGCTTAGCTGGGTATGCGACCCTCCTTTCCAATTAAGTGTTTTTGGGTCGATTTGATACCTGGGATCTCGATCTCCTTCACGCCCTTGGTCCATTTGACTTGACCATGATGGGTAAACCTGGTTCAAGGAGGTAAGACCGAGTTAGATTGACACGGGTCTTACAACTCCCCCCAACTTATAAAAATTTCGTCCTCGAAATTGTACGTACCTTCTGAATCAAACAAGTGAGGGTATTGCTTCCGCATAGCATTTTCTTCTTCCCATGTAATCTCTTCCATGTCTCTACTTTTCCATGTGACCTTAACATAGTAGATATCTCTGTTGCGTAGACGTTGAACCTTTCGATTAGTGATTTCTGTTGGTGTTACTTCAAATGTCAAATCATCAGTCAATTCCAACAAATTCACTGTCAAAACATGCGTTGGGTCTTTGACATACTTCTTCAATAGGGAAATGTGAAATACGTCATGCACACTTGACATAGATGGTGGTAGTGCTAACTGATAAGACACTTTTCCACGCTTAGCTAGAATTTCATATGGTCCGACATATCTTGGACTTAGTTTCCCTTTCTGTCCGAACCTCTTCAATCCTCACATAGGCGATACCTTCAAAAATACTTTGTCACCTACAGCGAACTCTAGATCTCTTCGTCGAGTATCGGCATATTGCTTCTGACGGTTCTGAGCTGTTCTTACTATTTCCTTGATGATGTCGACCACTTGGCAAGTTTCTTCCACAAATTCCGGTCCAACTATACTACGTTCTCCCATTTCGTTCCAAAACAAGGGAGTTCGACACTTTCTGCCATACAATGCTTCATAAGGTGACATCTGTATAGTAGCCTGATTGCTATTGTTATAAGCGAACTCGACCAATGGTAACTTTTCGTCCCATGATCCTTTAAAATCAATTACACATGCTCGTAGCATATCTTCTAGAATCTGGATTATACGCTCCGACTGTTCATCTGTCTGTGGGTGGAATGCAGTACTGAACTTTAGCGTTGTACCCATAGCCTTTTGCAATCATTCCCAAAACTTGGAAGTAAATCGTGGATCTCTGTCGGACACAATGCTTTCTGGAACACCATGTAATCGAACAATGTTATCCACATACAGCTTTGCTAACCTTTCCAGTGTATACTGAGGTCGTATAGGTATGAAGCGAGTTGTTTTAGTCAGAAGGTCCACAATCACCCAAACTGCGTCAACTACTCGAGGAGTCAATGGTAGTCCCGTGATGAAATCCATAGTGATGCAGTCCCATTTTCATGCTGGTTCCAGTAATGGCTGCAACAGTCATGCGGGTCTTTGTCGTTCAGCCTTTACTTTCTGACAATTTAGGCATTGGGACATGAACTTGGCTACATCTGCTTTCATTCTCCTCCACCAATATAGTTTCTTCAGATCATGATACATTTTTGTACTTCCAGGATGTATCGAATAGATGGTGGTATGGGCTTCTTTCATCAGTCGGTGTCTAATGTCCATACTTTCGTTTCAGGTACACATATTCTTCCTTTGTATTTCAGTACCTTCTCGTCATCCAAGGTGAACTCAGGGTTAGTCCTACCTTTCTCAATATCTTCTTGTACTGTTCTCAGATAAGGATCTGCTTTGATAGTTGTCTTCACTTCATCCACTATATCCGGTATAATCTTCAATGCCGCGAACATATTCGAAAACCGATGAATAAACCCTTAGTTGGCTGATCCATCCATTGCATCTATCACATACTGCTCGTTGCCGTGATTGAATACCATTCTGGTAGTACACATTGCTGCAGTCGTGCTAACTTCTCCTTGAGATTTTATCATTGCTTTTATGCTTAATGCATCCGCTACTACGTTCGCTTTTTCCGGATGATACTGGATATCACAATCATAGTCTTTCAATAGTTCCAGCCATCTTCTTTGTCTCATATTCAACTCCTTCTGATTAAATAAATAAGTAAGACTTTTATGGTCCGACTTAATATGAAATTTCTCTCCGTATAGATAATGTCTCCATATCTTGACAAAGATGTACTCACCGCCGCTAGCCAGATCATGAGTGGGATAATTTTTTTCATGTACCTTTAACTGTCTTGAAGCATAAGCAATTACTTGCTCTCCTTGCATAAGCACACATCCTAGTTCCAGTCCCGACGCATCAGTGTATAAAGTAAATGTCTGTCCTGGAACTGGAATAGTCAAAATCGGGGCGGATATCAATCTGGTCTTCAGTGTTTGGAAACTCTTCTCACATTTGTCGGTCCACACAAACTTTTCACCTTTCTTAGTCAAACCGGTGAGAGGTACGGCAATCCGAGAATAGTCTTCTACGAATCTCGATAATAACCAGCTAGACCCGGGAAAACTTCTAATTTTTGAAACGCTCTTTGGTGCTTCCCACTTCACAATAGCCTCGATCTTGTCGGGGTCCACTTTGATTCCTTCAGCGGATACTACATGGCCTAGGAATGCGACATCACTTAGCCAAAACTCGCACTTTGAAAATTTGACATATAGCTTCTCTTTCCTTAAACGCTGTAGGGCTGCGTTTAGGTTATTGACATGGGTTTCCTTGTCCTTGGAATATACCAATATGTCATCAATAAATACTATAATCGACGTATTCAACATATCGTGGAAAACTTGGTTCATAAGTTCCATGAAAGTTGCCGGTGCATTAGTTAATCTGAAAGACATAACCAAAAATTCATAATGTCCATATCTGGTCCTGAATGCTGTCTTTGGAATATCACCTTCTTTAATCTTCAACTGATGATAGCCTCGATCGAAGATCGATCTTAGAAAATACTCTTGCTCTTTGTATGCGATCGAACAAGTCATCGATGCGGGGTAGTGGATATCGATTCTTGATTGTCGGTTTATTCAACTCCCGATAGTCGATGCATAATCGAACGCTACCATCCTTCTTCTTTACGAACAACACCGGTGCCCCCCATGGAGATATCTTGGGTCGAATATAACCCTTGTCCAAGAGTTCTTGTAATTGCACCTTCAGTTCCTTCAGTTCCGTAGGAGCCATTCTATAGGGTGCTTTTGATACGGGTGCGGCTCCAGGTACAAGGTCTATCACAAACTCCGTGGCCCGGTCGGGTGATAACCCGGGTAGTTCCTCCAGAAATACGTCAGACTACTCCCGCACGACATCAATGTCTTCCATTCGTGGTGCTTCCTTGGTTAGGTCGACCACTGATACTAGATACCCGATTGCTCCCTTGTCAAGGCACTTCTTAGCCTTTAATGCTGAAAGTATGAGTTTGCGTCTCCGGGGAAGTTTGGTTCCCGAGAAAATTAATTCTGCCTCTTTCTTTGTCTTTGAATGTTAGCTTCTTTTGGTGCATAACAAATTTGCGAATGTCGAGCTAACCAGTCCATTCCCAAGATGACATCAAAGTCTGCCATCTCAAGTTGTATCAAGGTTGCATCTAAAGTCTTCTCTCCAATGAGAACTGGACATGGTCCATAACGTTTCTCTAATTCCACTTCTAACCCCATCGGTGACTGTACAAGTAATTTGTAGTCTAATGTTTTGATGGGTAATTTCGTCTTCTTTCCAAAGGACACAGATATAAATGAATGAGTAGCTCCGGAATCGAAGAGTACTCTGGCGGGTACGCCATTTATAGGTACAATACTTGTGATTTATCTTTACTTAGTCTACATGCTCATTCAATGTAATTATAACTTTAAAAGTTTCAGTCATACCTGTGACCACATCGGGTGATGCGGCTGCATCCTCGGATGTAACAGCATATACCCGTCCCTGATGTAACTGCTTCTTGGGCTTTGGGCACTCCCTTGCCATATGTCTGGGTTGGTTGCAGTTAATACACTTCAGGACTTCAGAATTTGGCTTTGGCTGAGGTTGAGCTGCTGGAGTAGTCTTGGTGGCAGCAGTAAAATTTTGAGGACGGAAAGGCTTATATGTCCTGTTGTTGCCTCCGTTGTAAGAATTTCCGGCTGGCCTTTTGATGCCTCTGTTGCGAGTAAAATAACCTCTTCTTCTGGCTCGATTCAATAACTCGAGCAATCTGGACAGCTTCATTATAAATTTTCTTTTCTAAGCCCAGAACATGTTCTCTGATGTTTCCTCTCAGTCCCGTGACGAACCTACAGGTTTTGGTGTCTTCTTCTTGCATGCTAATTGGTGCAAAGAAAAACAGCTCTTCGTAGCGTTGTTGATATGAGTCCACAGCCATCTGTCCCTGATATAGGCTCAGGAACTCCTTCTCCATCGAATCTCTGAAGCTCCGTGGAAAATATTTCTCAAAGAAGGCTTCTTTATATATAGCTCATGTCAGTAGGGCATGCTTGGTCAGTAGGTATGCCTTCGTGGATTTCCACCAATGATGTGCATCGCCCTTGAGCATGAAGGTGGCGCATAGTAATTTCTCTTCCTCTGTGATAGTCATCATGAGGAAATTTCTCTCCATCTCGTCTATCCAGTGGGCTGGCCACAACGGATCAGACGATTTGCCATTGAATTCTTTGGGTTTCATCTTCAAAAATCTCTCCACTAGTCGAGAGTGGTCCAACCGGTTTTGGGGGTTTACCCCAAACATATGGTGTGGATACTGGTAATCACCCTGAGCTGCTTCTGGAACCTACACTAGAATCTGTGCAGCAGGTTGTGGAGGTGTCTGATGAGCTGGGTGGTTATCCATCGGTGCTGCACTGGCTTGTCCTGTGTGCATGGGTGCAGCCTGAGTGGCTTGAAACATGATTCCCATGGCAACCTCCATCTGAGGATGGAGGAGTTGCTAGACGCTCAGCGTATGAGGGTGGATGAGCTGTTATCGGTCCAGCGGGCGACTGATAGGAGGGTAGCCGATCTTGCAGCTAGTCTCCAGACGACCCAGACCCAGGTGGCCTGGTTGACTAGGGTCTATGCTGAGGACTATGACCGAGATCGTAAGACCCCGCCTCCTCCTTCTCCTCCAGCTTCTTGATTGTACTTTATTTTCTTGTACTACAGAGTAACTGTCCGGGTTGTGGACTGTACTCTGCTTTAGTTATGTATATACATTTTGTTTCTATCACTCATTGTATGTAACTTGTTTCCCCTTTAATAGATGCATTATTCTCTTTTTAAATTTGGTCTCAATCATCACTGGTGCTTACAGTGTGTTTATATTACTGTCTTTACTTTTATCCTATCTCAGTTCACAATTGTCTTGAATGTATGTTAGTTTGGCGGGCAAGACCTGAGATGCTCTGATACCAAGTTGTCACACCCCAATTCCCCATATCTCAGAATGGTGTGATGAACCGCTAATAAACCAACGGTTCAACCAGGATCTCAAATAGGCTATCCCCGCGTTATCCAAACTTATACATATCCGTGATCATAATCAGAGTAAATACACAATAACGGAAGTTTTATAATAACATGAACTGAGAAACTAAGATGATATCAATAATTTAATAGCAAATTATTCTGGTTTCAACCGAGACATAAATATTTAAATACCAAATACATGTCTTAATAAATCCAATAAAGAAACCTATAAAATATCTAATCAAATACACACGAGTTGCACTCGCAAGAGGAGTCGTGTGTATCCTCTTCAGCTCCAACTTCCATGGCTGTCATGTTCCCGTACGCAGATGCATTCATATAGTCTTCAACGGAATAACCTGCATCATCAACTAAAAATATTCGACGTCGAGGGGTGAGCACACATCACGGCTCAGTGAGTAGCCAAAACAATGCAACAATACATATGCATGCAAATAAATTTATATCTTTGATCCGGTTTAAAGTTTACAGTATGCAATAGAAAGGTTTAGGTAGTCAAAGGTCACGTTTATTGACCCCGCCTTTATACACGAGTGTGTGACGTCACCCGAAGATCACGTTTATCATCAACTCACATGCACCCAATCATGAACATTATATAACAAAGGTTACGTTTATTGCTATATAGTGTCTTACCAACACGTAAGCCCTTGTTGGCAAGGGCTGCAAACTGGGCTCGTAACTAACCAATCCTAATGCCAAATAGTGTATCCAAGGCCTCACCCCAGCATCCCTCAGAATGTCCATAGAGATAGAGCTAAGGCCCCCCGGTAGAGTCAGAGACTACAAGGACCGAAACCACCTCCCCTGATACTCTACGACATAATAGCTCTGCTAAAGTAATGGCGTTACGACGATGCCAATGCACAAGACTTGAGTTAGAGATAGAGCTAAAGTGCTGAGACCCGCCAAAGGTTAACGTTTATTGACGTTCTCATCTCACCTCCCCTGATACTCGCTCGCATCAAGTACATCAACCACACACATACAAGCACATGCCTATTCCTATCATCATCATGATCATCATGTTATAAACAATAAAGTAAATATGCATGTACAAGTAATAGAAATATTGGATGGCATGTTGTATGTACATTACAAACATATTCACATAGAATCAAGTATAGCATAGGACTCAAGAAATAGAAAATAGTTTTTGTTATTAACCAATTTAGTTTGGAGTTCTGGTTCCTCACCTTAGCTTGCTATAAGATACTTTTCCAAGCTTTAGTATCACCTTACAGTGTTATTATATTGCTAGAAGACCTAACAAAGTCGATAAAATTTAATTTGAATTAATTCTAGATTTAAAAACCATTCTGTTAACTGAGGGTCGGAGGTAGGGGTCGAGTCGGGATCGACCTTGGGTGCGACCCTCCCTTAACTCTGAACTTCCCGAACACTGAGGGTCGATGGTCAGGAACACCTAGGGTCGGATGGTCATCGACCCTTGGTGCGACCCTCGGTGCACTTTGGTCCAATTCCCTCTTTTAATCCATTCTTCGTGCTTGGGATCCTATGGCTTGCTCCTACATTCTATTCTACATTCATTCCATGGTCTGAAACCATGTATAGCCCACCTAGATAGCTTTCATGCATTCTCTTATGGTTTTCCATGAAAACCTAACCATAAATTGATGGTTTGGGTTTCTCCGAGATCATATTCTCAACAATAACTAACCTAAGGTCTGTAGAAACTCATGGAATTAGTATCCATGCCTGAGAAGAATAATCTTTCTCTGCAACTCTTCTCTTTTGGCTTAATTTCTCTTCCTTGCCTTTCTTCTTCCTCTTTCCTTCTCCTCTCTTTCTCTCAATTCAATTAGGGTTGTAAAAGGAGTGAAAGTGGTTAGGGATGTCCTTTAAATAGACTAGAAACATCCTAAAATAAGTCCCTCTGAGATTAGGAAAGAATCCCAATTGAAAATTAGGAAATTTCCTAATTTCAATTTCGGATACAACCGAGGGTCGATGGGAGGGTCGATGATCCCGTCGACCCTAGGGCTCAAGATGTCCGACCCTCCCTTCAAAATTGAGGGTCTGACTTTCTGCTTTGGGAGGTCCGACCCTATGCGACCCTCCCTTCCAATTAAGTGTTTTTGGGTCGATTTGATACTTGGGATCTTGATCTCCTTCACGCCCTTGGTCCATTTGACTCGACCATGACGGGTAAACCTGGTTCAAGGTGGTAAGACCGGGTTAGATTGACACGGGTCTTACACATTGTATGGCATGTGATACTTAATTTCCTCACTAAGTTGGGATGGGAGCTCACCCCTTGTATCAACAAACTTTTCAGATTGTAATGCAGGGGACTACTTAGTCGTTGATTATATGGAGTCTCTGTTGGTGGGTGATGCATTTGTGAGCGACGACTATTCCGAGGAACACAACAAGGGCTGCACCTACAGTGATTGCGTCTATGCTTGATGCATCCCTCCCTTTACTCCTCATTCTTTTTGATTATTTTGTTGATAGACTTGTACAGTCTGTCTAGACTATTGGCACTGATTTATTCTTTTCATTTTGGGTATTATATATTTGATACAATATTATATTTTGGGAAACACTGTGTTTGTATTCATAACAAGAACCTTATTCTATGTTATGATATCAGTAATTAACATCTATCACTTATCTAATTGCTTCCGCTACTATTACTCTACTTCTTTATTGATTATTGTAGATAATACTAATGTTGACTGTGAAAATTATTGGTAGATCACTGTAGTTATCGGTTCTTGGGTGGATTAGGGTCACCTAGTGGATTGACTCACGCCTGATTCTCAGAATGGGCTATGACAGGTATCCTACCTTAGGTCTGACACACTTTTAAACTAGTATGGATCCTTGAGTCATGTTGGTGGGAAGACCTGCCACGTGACAAAAATTCTAATGACTCCCGAATGTGGGTCTTATAGTACTCCTCTTCACTTGAATCTTCATTTTCAGACTGACTACCTTCTTAGTCATCCCTAGTGGTAACTTTTAACACTCTTTACTTTTTATTCTCGAACCTTCCACTTTAATCATTTTTCGGCCATTTCCTCATTGGGCAATCTTCAGTCATATGTCCATATTTTTCACATCTATAACATTGGATATATTTTCACAAAGGTTCCTCGACTACCATTGGTAAGTCAGTTCTTTTCATGAATTATTTAATTTCGAAGCATAAAAGGCATCTTCCTTGTTGTGAACATTAAAATCATCATCCTAAGATGATGGGGTCTTTAAAGCAATGTGTTTTGTCACGACCCATTTCTATAATCGGGCGTGATACCTAGGTCACTTACTAGTGACCCGAATCACCTATGATCACACATATGTTGTGAATCACTAAACCACCACACAACACACACATACACAATATTCACAATAATTAGAGTAAAATAGAAGAAAATAGCAGCATAATATATTTAGCAAATTTATATATGTAACTAAGGCATCAAAATATTATGTAAATAATTACAAGTTATATTCCTCCAAAAAAAAAACCCAGAACATAATATCCATAGTATCAATATACAAGTATAAATTAAAATTGCATTTGGATAGAATATCCTAAATAGACTATATAAGTCTATCTACAAAATGGGAACACAGTGTCGCCGCAGTGTACATGTAGTCTCAGCAGGCACAACCCTCTTTATGAGCCTCCTCATAGCACTCCCCAACATTTACGGTATGGTTTAAGTCCATTGTAGGATAGTCCTCAACATTAGCTACTAATAGAGCACCTACATCAAAATTTGAAAAAGAGTATTGACACGGGAATGAGCTCACATCCCAGCTCTGTAAAAGGTCAAGCCAAATGCAACATGCACAAGAGATGCAAATGAATTCATTTATTAAGTTTGGTGTAATGACTTGTCAGTGTCTGTTACACCCCGAAATTGGAATCTCTTAGGTGTAATCAGATTCCATGCCTTAGCAAGTAGTCCAGACCCAAGATCCAAGTTTGTTGTGCTCCTTATAAACCAACCCACCATTCACATTCACAAATATGTTTGGAAATCAGAGTATTTAACTAAATTGTGGAAGTCATATATATTAAGACTAAGCTAAGAACTAGCTGTGATATTAAATAATAGAAGTTTGGAAAATCTCACGTAGCACCCAAGATGTATCAAAAACATCATCTACTACCCACAGGTTTCTGACATCACCAATTACCACCCATAATCTTTGCACCGTTAATCAAAGAGGCCCACCCGATTAACAAAGTCCTGTTAGATGTTGATGTCAGTTCAAATAGAACTTTTCATGGACAATACAACCCTTAGAGTAAAGGTAAAAGATAATTTTACCCTCTATACAATTTTTACCCTACCCCCCCAAATCGTGTAATCTTTTAAAAATAGTAAAAAATCCTCAATCCTCTGAAACTGTTCTTCGTCGACGATGATAGCAAGCATCCTCGACTCTGTGCATCTATTCTTCTTCACCGATGGTGATAACATCCTCGAATTTGTGCAGCTCTTCTTCTTCACCGACCACGATTGCACACTCGTCTCCTCTATGGAGTGGTTTTTTTACAAACAGTGAAAAACCCTCGATACTCTGAAACTGTTCTTCAACAATGATGATAGCAAGCATCTTCCACTCTATGCATCTATTCATCTTCACCGATAAAGGTAGCATCCTCAAATCTGTGCAGCGCTTCTTCTTCGTCGACCATGATTGCCTCTTCATAGTCATCATCTCGGCTTCAGCATCTTCTAGAATACGGGGTATTTTTCCCCAATCTTCCCTCAAGTTTGAAACCCTAACCTAAAACTTTAACAGATTGAGATTAATTTTTCCTAAATTCTATGGTTTTGCTTCGACATTAAACTATATATATTTCCCTTGATAGTGAACTAGTGGTCCTACAGAGCCGACAGGTAAGGCCTACATAGCTCATTTGTCGACCACTTCAATATGTAAATCCATGTTGTATTTGTAAAAGCCCCTTTTATCACCAAGTAATTTGTTAATTATTATTTCTTATCTGCAACTTGTAACGAAGTTGCATTTGTGTTCAAACGACTTAGTATATTCTCCATTTCGGTGTGCTTTTCCTTTTTTTATTGGTATTTGTCATTGAAAATTTTCCATTCTTATTTGTTTATTGTTTGTTCTCCATTTCGTCTGTAGGTTCTCCATCTTGTCTGCAGATTGTATACAAGCTACATTTAAGTTCAACTGACAGAGCTTTTGAGGTATGCTTTTCCTTTTTTTTATTGGTATTTGTCATTGAAGGTTTGGAAATCCTATTTGTTTATTGTTGGTTCTCTATCTTATCTGCAGATTGTATACAAGTTGTGTTCAACTGACAGAGCTACTGATGTATGCTGACCATTTTTTATTTGTATTTGTCATTGAAAGTAATTGAATGTTGAAAACTTATTTGGAATGTGCAGTGATTTTGTCCCTAGACCCTACTTTGTCTCCAGACCCTAATTCCAACTTATTTTTGTAAAATATTCTTTGTAATTGATTTTTTACAACTCATTTGGATTGTGCAGTGATTTGGTCCCCAGTTCCCACCTTGTCTGCCATTGGTTGAATTTTGTATTCCCACTAGGTGAGGAGCCTTTTAATTTTTGTCTCAGCAGTAGGTTAGAATATTTTGTCTATACTTTTCTGTTAAGACCTCAGGGACCATTTTTTTTCATTTTTATTTCTTTCATACAATCAACTTTAGTTGGGGTAACATGTGCTATATTATCTCTTTCATGATCATGGTGTTTGGGGCTGATTAAAGGGTGTGGATATAGGGTTGATATAAGAAGTTTGGATATTTTTCATTTTTTTTTGTTAATGTAATCTATTTTGTTTTGATACTGTCTAATTGCTTTTTTTTTTCATATTATAAACAAAATTCTCAAAATGGCTAAAAAAGTGAGCATATATTACAAGTATGATGAATGCATGAATTGAAATTAGTTGATGAAGATCAATTTAGCTAGATCATCCTGGTACATGATTTTTACTGTACAGTTCTTAGAGACATTCCACTTGGCAGGACTATGACCTTTTCAGTTAGGGGAGAGATGCCCAATGGTGGACACTTTGAGACAAAGAGTGACTTTGATGTATTAGAGATGCTGAGAATCTTTAAAGAAGAGGCTAAAGCTATTCCTTTGGACATCTATGAAGTCAAGGTAGGTGAAAAATTTAATTCTGAGCATGCTTGTGCAAGGCAGCCTAACAATAGAAATACCACTTCAACCTGGATAGCAAAGAAGCTTGCTAATAGGTCAAGGGCAGATCCTTAGATGAAAATAGATAGCATGAAGGCTGCTATCAATGCAAGATATGGTATCAACCCTTTAAAACAACAACTATACAGGGCAAGGTTGGTGGCTAAGGAGGAAATATAACATGTCACAAGAAGTCATATGCTAAGCTGCCTAAGTATGGTGAGATGTTATTAGAGAGGAACCCTAGGAGTGTGTTCAAGCTACAATATGAAGAGTTGTCAGCAACAACAGTTAAACCCATATTCAAAAGGCTTTTTTGATTGTCTTACTGCATGTAAGCAAGGTTTTGTGAAAGGATGTAGGCCATTTATTGGTATTGATGGTTGTCATCTGAAAGGTAATTATTGTGAAATTCTATTGGCCGCAACATCAATGGATGTCAATAATGGTTTGTTTCCTATTGCATTTAGTGTTGTTGGAAGTGAAAAGAAAGAAAGTTGGACATGGTTTGTAAGACCCACACTCTACTAACCCGGTCGTATCAGGTCTTCCTATCATGGTCGGACCAAGCGGACCAAGTGTGTAAAGGAACCACAAGGCTAGGTATGTAATTCGAATCAAAATCAGCTAATTAGGAGTGTATGGTCGCATATCTAAGCAGGTACGGTCGATCACACCTCAGAAGCATGAGACCACTCCATTCTGGGACGTGTGGTCGCATATTTGGGACGTGTGGTCGATGGATTCTATGACCCTACGAGTGACCACACAATGTCATGCCCGACTCCGAGTTTTAGAAACTTTTCAAAACTTCAGGATTTCTTTTGTCACACCCCAAATCTAGTCTAACCAGTGGTGTGATGAACCGTCAAGAAAACCAACTGTTCAACTAGGATCTCATATAGGTCGTGCCCATTCGATTAAACCAGATACATTCCACAAGCATAATCAGAGTAAATAAATAATAGTGAAAGTCTTTAATACTAATGAACTGAGTATCTAACAGTAATAACATAATTAACTGTCCAATTATCTCCAAAGTAACTCAAAACATAAAATAAAATAAATTAATCAATTACATGTTTTGATAATCAAACAACTAAACTAATCGAAAACACATGAATTACACTCCCACGATGAATCATGCGCCTCTTCCATAGCTTCCACGTCTATCATCGCTACATGTCCATACATCGGCATATTCACATAATCTTCAACGGTAGGACCTGTATCAACAACTAAAAATATTCAACGTCTAAAGGGTGAGCACACATCACGGCTCAGTGAGAAAACAAAACAATGCAATAAACATATGGATGCATTCAATTCATATCTTTGGTCTGGCTTTTAAGTTTGCAATATGCTATAGAAAGGATTGGCGGCCACCACACCTCTATACACAAGTGTGTGAATCCACCCAATGGATCAAACACCATTGCCATCCCACATGCACCCACCATGGAATAGAGATAGAGCTAAAGTGTCCGGATCAAATACCATCAATACTTCCCCTGATGTCTTATCCGTACCAACACCCCTATTGACGAGGGCTTACAAATTGGGCTCACAACTAACAAATCTTAAATGTCATCCAGTGTATCTAAGGCCTTACCCCAACATCTCTCAATACGTTCATAAAGATAGAGCTAAGGCCCCCCGATAGAGTTGAAGACTACACGGTCTGAGACCACCTCCCCTGATACCCTACGACGTAATAGTTCTGCTAAGGTATTGACGATACGACGATATCAGTGAACAAGACTTGAGTAGAGATAGAGCTAGAGTCTGGTGACTAGGATGAACCACAATGTTACATCCTCCCCTTGATGCTCCACTAGCATCAAGTACACTAACCATACACACACAATTACATGCCTATTCCTAGCATCATCATCATCATCATATTATAAATAGATAGAAATAAATATGCATGAGCAGTAATAACATGAATATTGGATGACATGTGAGATGCATATTACAAGCATACAAGCATAGAATCAATCATGGCATTGGACTCAATAAAAGTTACTAGCCAGTTAGTTTAGGTTCTGTTCCCTCACCTGCTAGAAATGTTCATTCTTCTCCAAGCTTCTTAACTCACTCTTGAACCTCTTGGAAACCTAAGAAAATTGTAAGTTCTAAGCTAGGGTTCAAGCTCATCAATTTACAGTAGTCAATGGTCCATACTAGCATCAAACAGACCTCCAAAAGCTGAGTGGTCATAGGTGTGACTGCACCTGTGGTCTCAGTTTCTACGACTACAAGTTGTGGGGTCGATACGTGTGGTCGCATATCATGCGACCACACACATGCAACCACACCTTCCTTGGAAACTTCCCGAGGGCATGTGGCCGGACATATGTGCCTCATGTGGTCGATCAAACTGCGATCACACGAGTTTTTGGTCGACTTTTACTCTCAGCCACATCCCTTTATAACTTGATTTCATGGCTAACATTATGATCCTTCCTATGATTGTTCTATTGCTTAAAATTCACACTTTTACATAGTCCTTCACCTTAATCCGTTCTTCATGGATCTCCTTAGAGTTTTGTTTATGGTCTTAAGATTGAGATCTTACTTTGAATCAATATTTCCTCCATAACCTATTCTAGGCATTCAATTAATGTAGGGAATGATTCCATACCTTAAACTTGCTGGAGAATCAGAGCTTTCTCTGCAATTCCTTCTTCTAGTCTTCCTTTTTAATTCTCTTTCTCTTCCTACTCCTCTCTTTCTCTCTCTTTCAGTTTGGGTTCTTAAAGAGTGAAAGAGACTAAGGGACATCCTTTATATAGAGGAAAACATCCATATAAAGTCTCACTTTGATTAGGAAAGAACCCCCTCAGATTAGGAAGGTTTTCTAACTACGGAGTCGATTATACCATCGTGTGGTAACACGTGGGGTCGCAGAATCCATCGACCACACATCTCAAAACTGCAACCACACATCCCAGACTCAAGTGGTCTCAATATTTTGAGGTGTGGTCAACCACACCTTTTTAGGTATGCGACCACACATCTCAATTAGATGATTTTTGGTTCAAATTACATACCCAGTCTTGTGGTTTCTTCACACACTTGATCCGTTTGGTCTGACCATAATAGAAAGGCCTAATACAAGGTAGTAAGATCGGGTTAGTAAGGTATGGGTCTTACAACTCCCCCCCTCTTATATAAATTTCATCCTCGAAATTAGCACATACCTTCCAAGTTGAAAAGGTGAGAATATTTCTTTCGCATAGCATTTTCTTCTTCCCATGTGATCTCTTCCATGTCATAGCTTCGCCAAGTTACCTTCACATAATAAAGATCCCAGCTCCGGATATGTTGTACCTTCCAACTAGTGATCTAAGTTGGCACCACTTCGAGAGTTAAGTCTTCTATCAAATCCTGTGGATCAGCGGTCAATATCCGTGATGGATCTCTTACGTACTTCTTCAATAGAGACACACGAAATGCATTGTACACACTAAACATGGATGGCGGTAACACTAGTTGATATGCAATTTTTTCATGTTTCTCTAAAATTTTATAAGGTCCAAAACATATATAGGACATAACTTTCCCTTTTTACCACAACATTTTAAACCATGCATAAGTGATATAATCAAGAATACTGTCACTTATGGTGAAATCGAGGTCTTAATGTCTTTTGACAACCATGAGCTATTTTAGCCCTTTCCTTTTGATCTTGTTTGCCACTCAATAGATTTTTTCAACAGACTCAAGTCTTAGAATTCCTCGTTCTCCTACTTCATTCCAAAATAGAGGAGTTTGACATTTCTATCATACCATGCTTCATAGGTGATGTCTATATGGTAGTTTGCTAGTAAAATTAATCAATGGCAACTTCTCAACTCAAGCTCCTTTAAAAACAATTTTACAGGCTCGGAGAATACCTCCTAGGATCTATATAGTCCGCTCCTACTGTCTGTCAGTTTGAGGGTGAAATGCAGTACTAAACTTCAACTTTGTTCCCATCGCTTTCTATAGTCCCTCCCAAAACTTTGAGGTAAAGTGTGAGCCTCTATCTGACACTATGCCCTCAGGCATAACATTCAATCTGGAAATACTATCCACATATAGCTTAGCTAGTTGCTCTAAAGCATATCAAGGTCGTATAACAATGAAACGAGCTGTCTTTATGAGGCAATCAACAGTCACCCAAACTACATCAACCAATCTGGGAGTCAGTGGTAAATCGGTGACATAGTCTATTGTAATCCAGTTCCACTTCTAAACTGGCTTCGATTGTGGTTGTAGTAAGCCTGTTGGTCTTTGTCCTTTAGTCTTTACTTATCGATAGTTCAGACACTGGAACACGCACTAAGCCACATCTGTTATCATTCCTCTTTACCAATACAATCTCTTCAGGTCATGATACATATTGGTATGTTTTTTTGTACCACCGAGATGTATCGAATATGGTGTGGAATGAGCTTCTAGCATTATTTTGTATCTAAGATCCAAGTTTTTCACTTTCAGGTATGCATAATCATCCTCTATATCTCAGGACCTTCTCTGCATCTAAAGTAAGTCAGGGTTAGGTTTTTCTTTCTCTAAATCTTTTTATACCGCTCTTAGATACAGATTTAATAGAATTTCTACCATTACTTCATCTATCCAATTAAAGTTGATCTTTAACGCTGCGAATCAAACGAGAAACTATTGCTCCATAAGTTCTCGCTCAATTGGATCATCATGAGTTTCTATTATATGTTGCTTTTTTTCTAAATCAGAATATGTTGTTGCGAAACACAAGACGACATTTATACTGGGTCCTTCCTCAGACTTCATATTGCCCTTTTTGCTCAAGGCCTCAACTACCACATTAGCCTTACTCGAGTGGCATTGAATATCGCAGTCTTAATCCTTCAGGTGTTCCACCCATCTCCTTTGCCTCATGTTCAACTCTTTCTGGGTGAAGAGATAAGTAAGACTCTTGTAATCCAATTTAATCTGAAATTCTTCTCTGTATAGATAATGTTTCCAAGTCTCGATTGCATGAATCACCGCCGCTAACTCCAAGTCATGAGTAAGGTAACTCTCCTGATGTTCCTTTAGTTATCTTGAAGCATATGCAATCGCTTGTTTACCTTACATCAACTCCCATTCTAGACCTAATCCGGAAGCATCGGTGTGTAGGGTAAAAGGTTTCCCTGGTGCCGGAACGATCAAGATGGGAGTTGATATCAACCTTGCTTTTAGAGTCTGGAAACATTCTTCACATTTGTCAGTCCAAATAAACTTCTCTCCTTTCCTAGTCAGCTTGGTAAGAGGTATTGTGATCTTAGAGTGGTCCTCTACGAATCGTCTGTAATAACCAGCTAAACCCAAGGAACTTCTAATTTCTGCAATGTTCTTAGGCGCTTCTCACCCTATGATTTCTTTATCTTACTGGGGTCCACTTTAATCCCTTTTGACATCATTACGTGGCCCAAGAAAATCACTTTGTTAACCCAATCTCATACTTCTTGGACTTGGCATAAAGCTTCTCCCTTGTCAGTCGTTGTAAGGTTGCTTTAAGGTCCATTGTATGAGTTGCTTCATTCTTGGAATATACCAAAATATCATCGATAAAATCTATGACCGAAGTATCCAACTCGTCATGGAATACCTAGTTCATAAGCTCCATAAAAGATATAAGGGCATTGGTTAATCCAACGACATAACCAGACTCATAATCCTCATTCTAGTTTTAAAAGCTATCTTCGGAATATCGCTGTCCAAATTCCTCAATTGATGATATCTTGACCGAAGATCAATCTTAAAAAATACCTTTGCTCCTTGCAGCTGTTTAAACAAGTCATCAATTTGAGGTAGTAGATATCGATTCTTGATAATGAGCTTGTTCAATTCTTGGTAGTTTATAGATAGTTGAATACTATCGTCCTTTTTCTTCACGAATAGCACTGGCGCTCCCCGTGATGAAATACTTGACTGATTATAGCCGTTGTCTAATAACTCCTGTAGTTGAGTCTTTAATTCCTTCAACTCTGTAAGAGTTATTCTATAGGGTGCCTTTGACATAGGTGCCATCCCTGGTAACAAGTCAATAACGAACTTAGTCGCACGATCAGGTGGCAACCTGGGTAAGTCTTCTGGAAACACATCAGGGAATTTTCATATCACATCAATTTCTTTCATCCGTGGTACTTATTTAGTAACGTCTACCACAGATACCATATATCCAATTCTTTTCTTTTCAAAGCATCTCTTTGTTTTCATGCAGAGAGTATAAGCTTTCACTTTCTAAGCAATACGCTTCCAATAAACTAAATTCTATGCCATCTTTGCTCTTAATTGACAACCTCTTCTATGCACGTAATAACTTTGTAGAGTATTGAGAAAATTAACCTGTCTTCAAGATGATGTTAAAGTCTGCCATTTCAAGTCGAATTAGGTTGCATCCAAATTTCTTCCATTCATATGATTCGGACATTGTTCATAACACTTACCTAACACAACATCTAGTCTAAAAGGGCTTGAACTAGCAAAATCTGGTTTAAAGGTGTTAAGAGCATGTTTAGTCCCCTTTTACCTCTTAGTTTTTCAAAGACTATCGTCAATAATCTAATATCTCGAAAAGCTCATTAGCTTACACCAATAATCTCATATTGCACTTATTAGTTTACATATCTTTTATCACTGTTGTTCTACCTTGATCTCTCTTTTATATATCTCAAAAAGCATCTTCTGATTGTTTACTCATTACATATCCCAAGTCTACCTATAAGCATTAGGGTATATGCTTATATTCTTATTAATTCCACTAAACTCTCTTGGTTTTTAGTTACTCGACATTGGGCATAATTCAGTATTACTTGTACTAAATCGAGTACTAACAATACCACCATTTTCAATTTCATCCTTGTATCCACTTTTACATATGCTTTGAGAAATATTTTGCCTTATCAAAATTCATGCCGATATAGCCATCTTTAACTCTACCTGAGCACTATTTATTCTGTACTGGCTACTCTTGATAGTTCTCACTTATTGTTCGTGCACTCTTTTACAAGCCATGACTCAATCCATCCATTCAGTAATCTCAAAATAGATTCTCCATTACTTCATTTGAGGTTTCTTGGTTATAGAAATTATTCTGAATTCAATCATCTTCCTTCCAATAATTTCCTTATTAACTAAGCATATTTATCCATGAAGGTCAAGGAATGTATGAATCAAAATATTTATCCAAAAGTAATTCATTTCTTTAATTCGAATTCAGTATGATGATGAACACTTGTTTTATCTAGTAAACTTAGATTTAAAGGATCATAAGTAAATCTATGATAATCGAACCAAATAAAAAAAGAATTGGACCCTTGGTTGTTGGTTGCAAGGTGGTCCGAATGCATGAAAATAGAGGTTCTACAGCTCTTAGTCTCAGGGTTACAGGTTCTATCGAGTATATAGTGCCATTGGTCAAGGCACTATAAGAGTAAATCTGGAGAAAATTTTGGTACATCAATAAATCAGGTGTAAATTGAAAAGATGTACATTTAGAATGATTAAACTTTTAGCTGTTCATTTAGTTTACATCTGTATTCATGTTGTTGATCATGAAAGTGGCTTAGATTGATATAATCAGGACTAATTCTATGGAAATAATATCTATAACTCCAATTGACAGGTTGAATCGAGAAGGTATCCTGTCAAGGCACGAGAATTTAAAATCAGGTATGTTCATCCTATATAAACCTGTCTAGTTATATGGCCACAATAGATTTGATCTCTTGATAAAAAAACAGTTGAGTTGTATCTTCAGAAAACATTCCTCAATCCTTGTCGGATTATTTTGCCATGATGCAGCTATCCCACACATGGATGACTTATAAGGGTAACCACCTTGATACACTGCTTGTTGTGCACCAAGCTTCTGTACTGGGGTATGCGTTATTGGGACCTACTGTATGATAGACACTGTGTTATGGTCAACGGGTGTTGAAGGTACAGTGTTGCTACTAACAGGTACTGTACTTGGTCTGACCCAGAGGTGTTGGTGTAGCATTGGCAACTAAGGTAGTAATTTACATGGTAACTTGCATAGCCGGTATCATCTGTTGTTGCTTTTGCATTTTATCGGACCCAGTTCATTACAATCATGACCAAGGCACTTGGTAGTCCAGGTAGATTGGCTGGAGTGGCCTGGTTGTTCAACCCTTTGACTTGCTCCAGTTAGATTATCATTATTTGGTATTTGCTCATATGAGTTCTCATTACCCGTTCTCTACCTTGATAGTGGTGGGGTCGGGTTACAACCTCTTCTTAATGCTCAGCGGGCGATGGATCAATGTATGGCGGATCTTACTCCAAGTCTCTACGTCACCCAGGAGTATAGCTTTATCTTTTTATTTTTTATTTTTTATAGTTACTCTTCTTTGGTATATGGCCATGGTTCTCCTATCTCTGTTGGATTCAGCCCGAGATCTTTCCCTTTACCTTTGCAGGGATTTAGACGTTACTAGCCATCTTCCTTCTTTCTGTGTCATACATCGAGTTCCACATCTTGTGAGTATCAGCTCGATATTCTAATTTTCTACTTTCATTTGCTTCCTTCTTGTTACTGTACTATATCCTTTGTATCCTCAGGCAATTGTCCAACTGGTTGACTATACTCTATGTTATTTATTTATCGAGATACATTTAGATTCTCTTTTTTCTTCTGTCTATATATACTTATGGTTCCACCTTTTATATGTATATTATTATCTTATTTAAGTTTGGTCTCAATCAACACAGGTGCTTATGGTGTGTTTGTATTAAGGCTTTTAATTTTAACCTAACTCAGTTCATAGACTCTTGTGGAAGTATACTGGTTTGATGGGCAGGGTCTGAGAGCTCTGATACCAAGCTACCATACCCCAAATCTGGTCTAACCAGTGGTATGATGAACCATCAAGAAAACCAATGGTTCAACCAGGATCTCGTATAGGCCATGCCCATCCGATTAAACTAGATACATTCCACAAGCATAATCAGAGTAAATAAACAATAGCGAAAGTCTTTAATACTAATGAACTGAGTATCTAACAGTAATAGCATAATTAACTATCCAGTTATCTCCAAAGTAACTCAAAACATAAAATAAAATAAATTAATCAATTACATGTTTCAATAACCAAACAACTAAACTAATCGAAAACACATGAATTGCACTCACACGATGAATCATGGGCCTCTTCCATAGCTTCCACGTCTATTGCCGTTATGTGTCCATACGACGACGTATTCATATAATCTTCAACTGTAGGACCTGTATCAACAACTAAAAATATTCGACGTCAAAAGGTTCAGCACACATCACGGCTCAATGAGCAAACAAAACAATGCAACAAACATATGCATGCATTCAATTCATATCTTTGGTCTGGTTTTTAAGTTTGCAATATGCTATAGAAAGGATTGGCGGCCACCGCACCTCTATATATGAGTGTGTGAATCCGTCCAATGTATCAAACACCATTGTCGTCCCAAATGCACCCACCATGGAATAGAGATTGAGCTAAAGTGTCCGGATCAAACAATGCCAACATTTCCCCTGATGCTCTACCCATACCAACACATAAGCCCCTATTAGCGAGGGCTTACAAACTGGGCTCGCAACTAACAAATCCTAAATTTCATCCAGTGTATCCAAGGCCTCACCCCAGCATCCCTCAATACGTCCATAGAGATAGAGCTAAGGCCCCCCCGGCAGAGTCAAAGACTACATGGTCCGAGACCACCTCCCTTGATGCCTTACGACGTAATAGTTCTGCTAAGGTAATGGTGATATGAGGATATCAGTGAAGAAGATTTGAGTAGAGATAAAGCTAGTCTGGTGACCAAGATGAACCATAATGTCACGTCCTCCCCCTGATGCTCTACTCGCATCAAGTACACTAACCACACACACACACACACATAATCACATGCCTATTCCTAGCATCATCATAATCATTATATTATAAATAGACAGAAATAAATATGCATGAGCAGTAATAATAGAAATATTAGATGACATATGAGATGCACATTACAAGCATACAAGCATAAAATCAATCATGGCATTGGACTCAATAAAAGTAAACAGTTTATTATTAGCAAGTTAGTTTAGGTTTTGTTCCCTCATCTGCTAGAAATGTTCAATCTTCTCCAAGCTTCTTAACTCACTCTTGAATCTCTTGGAAACCTAAGCAATTTGTAAGTTCTAAGTTAGGGTTCAAGCTCATCAATTTACAATAGTCAATGGTCCATACTAGCATCAAACAGACCTCCAGAAGCTGAGTGGTCACAGGTGTGACTGCACCTGTGGTCTCAGTTTCTACGACCACAGGGTGTGGGGTCAATACGTGTGGTCACATATCATGCGACCACACCCTCCTGGAAACTTCCCGAGGGCATGTGGTTGGACATATGTGCCTCGTATGGTCGATCAAACTGCGACCACATGAGTTTTTGATCGACTTTTACTCTCAGCCACATCCTTTCATAACTTGATTTCATGGCTAACATTATGATCCTTCTTATGATTGTTCTATTGCTTAAAATTCACACTTTTACATAGTCCTTCACCTTAATCCATTCTTCATGGATCTTCTTAGAGTTTTGTTCATGGCCCTAGGATTGAAATCTTACTTTGAATCAATATCTCCTCCATAACCTATTCTAGGCATTCAATTAATGTAGGGAATGATTCCATACCTTAAACTTACTGGAGAATCAGAGCTTTCTCTACAATTCCTTCTTCTAGTTTTCCTCTTCAATTCTCCTTCTCTTCCTACTCCTCTCTTTCTCTCTCTCTCTTTCAGTTTGGATTCTTAAAGAGTGAAAGAGACTAAGGGACATCCTTTATAGAAAAAACATCCATATAAAGTCCCACTTTGATTAGGAAAGAAACCCCCTCAGATTAGGAAGGTTTCCTAATTACGGAGTCGGTTATACCATCGTGTAGTAGCACGTGTGGTCGTAGAATTCGTCGACCACACTTTTCAAAACTGCAACCACACATCCCAGACTCGAGTGGTCTCAATATTCTGAGTTGTGGTCGACCACACTTTTTTAGGTATGCAACCACACGTCTCAATTAGATGATTTTTGGTTTGAAGTACATACCTAGCCTTGTGGTTTCTTCACGCACTTGGTCCGCTTGGTCCGATCATGATAGAAAGACCTAATGGTAGTAAGACTGGGTTAGTAAGGTACGGGTCTTACATCTTTCCAAGTTAGATTGAGACCCTATATAGAGAGTTTCTCTCTACATTAAGGATGTCCCATAGTCTCTCTTACTCTTTTAGAACCCAAATTGAAAGAGAGAGAGAGAGAGAGAGAGAGGGAAGAAGAGAAGGAGACCTGAAGAGGAAGGCTAGGAGGAAGAATTGTAGAGAAGACTTTGGTTCTCTAACAAGCTAAGGTATTCTCTCTGTAATAGTAAAACACTTAGCATAGGATTTTCTTTCATATTTGAGATGTTGAGTCAAGGTAGGATCTCAACCACGAGACCTATGGACAAAAACTCAAAAGAGATCCATGAAGAGTAGGTTAGGATAAAGAAGGATGAATTTAAGGCCATAGATCAATCATAGGAAGGACCCTAATGATAAACCAAGGAATCTGATCATGAAGGGATTGGCCTAAGAGTAAAAGTCGACCAAAACTCGTGTGGTCGTAGCTATGCTCGACCACACGAGGCACACATGATCGACCACAAGCTCTAGGGAAGGTTCCAGAGAGGGTAAGGTCGCATGTATCGACTACACACCCTGTGGTCGCAAAAACTGAGACCACAGGTGCAGCCACACCTGCGACCACTCGGTTTGTTTGATTGGACTTCTAACTACTGTAATTGATGAACTTAAACCCTAACTTAAATTCATATAACTTCTAGGTTACTAAATTGATTCAAAAAGAGTTACAAGGCTTGGAAGGAGATTGAGTATTGTTAACAGGTGAGGAAACAAGACCTAAACTAATTGGCTAATAACAAGTTGTTTTATATTATTGAGTCCAATGCAATAATTGATTCTATGTTTGTTTGCTTGTAATGTGCATCTCACATGTCATTCAATATTCATGTTATTACTGCTCATGCATATTTATTTCTGCCTATTTATAACATGATGATGATGCTCGAAATAGACATGTGATTGTGTGTGTGTGGCTAGTATGTTGGATGCTAGTGGAGCATTAGGGGAGGACATGGTATTGTGGTTTAGCCTGGTCACCAGACTCTAGCCCTATCTCTACTCAAGTCTTGCTCACTAACATCATCGTATTGCCATTATCTTAGCAGAACTATTACATCATAAGACATCAGGAGAGGTGGTCTTAGACTGTGTGGTCTTTGACTCTATCGGGGGGCCTTAGCTCTATCTATATGGACGTATTGAGGGATGCTGGGGTGAGGCCTTGGATACACTAGATGACATTAGGATTGGTTAGTTACGAGCCCAGTTTGCAAGCCCTCCCCAATAGAGGCTTACGTATTGGTATGGGTAGGGCATCAGGGGAGGTGTTGGCGGTGTGTGATCCGAACACTTTAGCTCTATCTCTATTCCATGGTGGGTGCATGTGGGACGACAATGATGTTTGATCCATTGGGCGATTTCATACCCTCATGTATAGAGGTACGGGGGCCACCAAACCTTTCTATAACACATTGTAAACTTAAAAACCAGACCAAAGATATTGAGTTGAATGCATGCATATGTTTGAGTATTGTTGGTTTGCTCACTGAGCCGTGATGTGTGCTTGCCCTTTGGATGTCAAATATTTTTAGTTGTTGATACAGGTCCTACTATCGAAGATTACATGAACGTGCCGACGTATGGACACATAGTGGCGATGGACGTGGAAGTTATGGAAAAAGCGCATGATCTGTCATGCGAGTGCGATCAATGTGTCTTTGACTAGTTTAGTTATTTGAAACATATAATTGGTTATTTTATTTTATGTCTTGAGTTATTGGAGAATAATTGGATTTACTTATTTATCATTGTTAGATACTCAATTCATTATGATTTAAGACTTCTGCTATTATTTATTTACTTTGATTATGCTTCTGGAATGTGTCTGGTTTAATTGGATGGGCATGGCCTATACGAGATCCTGGTTGAATCGTTGGTTTTCATGACGGTTCATCACACCATTGGTTAGTCCAGAATTAGGGTGTGACAGCTTGGTATCAGAGCACTAAGGCTTTGCTAATCAAACCCCAATACATTCATAATTGTATCTATGAACTGAGTTAGGATAAACTTAAAAGCTTTATACAAACACACCATAAGCACCTATGTTGGTTGAGATAGATCTTAAATAAGACAATAATGTACATATAAAAGGTAGAACTTATGTATATACACACAGAAGAAAAAAAATCTAAATGTATCCTGATAAACAAATAACATAGAGTACGGTCTACAAGTCGGATAATTGCCTGAGTATACAAAGGTTATAGTACAGTAACAAGAAGGAAGCATCTGTAAAGCAGAAAATTAGAATACCATGTTGTGGAACTCGATGTATGACAGAGGAAGAAGAAAAATGGCTAGTAATGCCTAAATCCCTGTAGAGGTCAAGGAAAAGATCTCGGACTGAATCCAACAGAGATAGGAGAACCATGGCCATATACCAAAAATAAGAGTAACTATAAAAGAAAATAAAGCTATACTCCTTGCTGACATGGAAACTTGGAGTGAGATCCGCCACATACTTATCCATCACCCACTGAGCATTAAGAAGAGGTTGTAATCCGACCCCACCACTATCTGGGTCGAGAACGGGTAATGAGAACCCATATAAGCAGATATCAAATAATGATAATCAGACTACGAGCAAGTCAGGCATTATCCAAGGGATTTCCCTAAGCCAAGAAAGTAGCTGCAGCAGGGCAAGGTTTATGTGGTGATTACTGAAGATGCTGTTGTATCACCTGATGTAGTCACAGGTATGACCTGACCCTTTTGTTTTGTGATACCTTGTATGAGCATGTAGATTAATTCAAGAGGAAAATCTCAAGTATCGTACCTATAAATGGCAAACTAGCTAGAGTACTCTTTGACTCTGGGGCCACCCATTCTTTTATATCTGTGTCGTTTGGGAAGAAACTACGTTTATCCCTCAGATCTTTAAACTGTAAATTGCTTGTACCATCACTTATGGGATTAGAAGTAGAGCTAGACAAAGGTTGTGGACCATGTCCAGTTCTTATTGGCAAGAAGACTATGGATGCAACCTTAATCCAACTCGAGATGGCAGACTTTAACATCATCTTAGGAATGGATTGGTTAGTCCAACATTCTACAAACCTATTATGTGCTGAAAAGAAATTGACATTTAAAAGCCAGAATGGTGAAGAACTCAATTTTTTAGGGACCAAACTCCCTCGTAAACGAAAACTCATCCTCTCTGCACTAAAGGCTAAAAGATGCCTTGAGAAGGGTGGAGTTGGATATCTCGTGTCTGTCATAGACCTTACCAAGGAAGCACCATGAATGGAAGATATAGAAGTTGTACGGGTATTTCCAAATGTGTTCCTGAAGAGTTATCAGGTTTGCCACCCGATAGAGAGATAGAGTTCTTTATCGACTTTTTACCAGGATCGACACCTGTATCCAAAGCACCATACCAAATGACTCCAACAAAATTGAAGAAATTGAAGGATCAACTACAAGAGCTATTAGACAAGGGTTTTATTCGATCGAGCATATCACCTTGGGGAGCGTCAGTGTTATTAGTCAAGAAGAAGGACGGTAGTGTCAGATTATGTATAGACTACCAGAAACTAAACAAGCTCACGATCAAGAATCGATATCCCCTACATCGAATTGATGATTTATTTGATCAGTTGCAAGGAGCGAAGGTGTTTTCCAAGATCGATCTTAGGTCTAGGTATCATCAGTTGAAGATCAAGGATGGTGACATTTCAAACACAACATTTAGAACTCGATATGGACACTATGAGTTTCTAGTGATGTCCTTTGGATTAACCAATACACCTGCATCTTTTATGGAACTTATGAGTCGAGTGTTTCAAGACATGTTGGATACTTTGGTTATCATTTTTACAGATGATATATTGATATGCTCCAAGGATGAGGCAACTCATGCAACAGACCTTAGAGCAGCTTTACAATGACTAAGGAAAGAAAAACTTTACATCAAATTCAAGAAGTGTGAGTTTTGGCTAAATGAGTTGCTTTCTTAGGCCATATAGTATCCACAGAAGGAATCAAAGTAGATCCCAGTAAGATTGAAGCCATTGTAAAATGGAAAGCACCTAAGAGTGTTGTAGGAATTAGAAGTTTCTTGGGTTTAGCTAGGTACTATAGATGGTTTGTGGAGGACTACTCCAGAATCGCAGTATCTCTCACTAGTTTTACGAAGAAAGGAGAAAAATTTGTTTAGACCAATAAATGTGAAGAGAGTTTCCAAACACTGTAGGCAAGACTGATATCAGCTCCCATCTTGGCCATACCGGTACCAGGAGAACCATTTATCTTGTATACCGATGCTTCTAGGTTAAGATTGGAATGTGTTCGCATGCAAGGAGAGCAGGTAATTACGTATGCTTCAAGACAATTGAAGGTACATGAGAAGAACTACCCTACCCATGACTCGGAGTTAGCGACAGTGGTACATGCCATCAAGATATGGAGACACTACCTGTATGGGGAAAAGTTTTAAATCATGTCGGATCACAAGAGTCTCACGTATCTCTTTAATCAGAAAGAATTGAACATGAGACAGAGAAGATGACTGGAGTTACTAAAGGATTATGATTGTGATATCCAGTATCATCCAGGAAAGGCTAACATAGTCGCTGATGCACTAAGCCGAAAGGCGATGACAAGGTCAGAAGAAGAAGCCAACTCAAGTGCTGCCATGTGTATCACCGCAAGCGTATTTAATTATGGCGATGAGCAATTCATTGTCAATAAACCAAGAGGTTCGACAAACCTAGGGTTGATTCATAAGTTTTCAAATATGTTCGCGGCACTAAAGATTGTACCTAATTTATTGGACGAAGTGAAAGCGGTAATTAAATATGATCCCTATATGAGGACAATACAGGAAGATCTAGAGAAAGGAAGGACCATTCCTGATTTTACTTTGGATTCTGAAAAGATATTAAGGTACAAAGGAAAAGTGTGCCTACCTGCAAGTGAGAATATAGATATCAGAAATAAACTAATGAGAGAAGCCCACTCTACATCTTATTCAATGCACCCAGAAAGTACGAAGATGTACCATGATTTAAAGAAACTATATTGGTGGAGGGGAATGAAAACGGATGTAGCCCGATATGTGTCTCAATGCCTAAATTGCCAACAAGTAAAGGCGGAAAGACAAAAACCAGTAGGCTTATTACAACCGCTACCTAAACTAGCCTGGAAATGGGACTGCATTGCTATGGACTTCGTTACTAGGTTACCATTGACTCCTAGATAAGTAGACACAGTTTGGGTGATTGTGGATCGACTTACCAAGATAGCTCGTTTCATTGCCATACGACCTCAATATACCTTGGAACTGTTAGCTAAGTTGTATGTGGATAATATTGTTAGATTGCATAGAGTACCTGAAAGCATTATGTCTGACAGAGACCCATGTTTTACCTCAAAGTTTTAGGAAGGATTGCAGAAGGCTATGGGAACAACATTGAAGTTTAATACTGCAATTCACCCTCAGACCGATGGACAGTAGGAGCGTACCGTTCAGATTCTAGAAGACATGCTCCGAGCTTATGTTATTGATTTCAAGGGATCATGGGATGAAAGGTTACCATTGATCGAGTTAGCATATAACAATAGCTATCAAGCTACTATAAAGATGTCACCCTATGAAGCACTATATGGTAGAAAGTGTCAAACGCCTTTGTTTTAGAATGAAGTTGGAGAGCGAAGAATTGTGAGCCTCGAGTTTGTTGAAAAAACATGCAAAGTAGTGGATGTAATCAAGGAAAGAGTTAGGACAGCTTCGAATCGTCAAAAATAGTATGCATATAATCGACGCCGAGACCTTGAGTTTGTGGTGGGTGACAAGTGTTCTTGAAAATATCACCTATGCGAGGCTTCAAATGGTTCGGACAGAAAGGAAAGCTAAGTCCAAGGTACGTCGGGCCATATGAGATTCTAGCTAAATGCAGGATGGTGGCGTATCAATTAGCACTACCTCTATCCATGTTGAGTGTGCATGATGTATTTCATATCTCATTGCTACAGAAGTACATCCGAGATCCAACACACGTCCTAACAGCGGATCCACCGGGTCTGACTGAAGATTTGACGTTCGAAGTAGTACCTTTTGAAATTACTGGTCGAAAGGTTCAACAACTACGCAATCGTGAAATCTATTATGTTAAAGTTACTTGGAGAAGTTAGGATGTGGAAGAAATCACATGGGAAGAAGAAAACGCTGTGCGGAAGCAATATCCTTACTTTTTTTACTCGAAAGGTATGTGTAAATTTTGAGGACAAAATTTATATAAGAGGGGGGAGTTGTAAGACCCGCACTCTACTAGCCCGGTATTACCATGTTGTATTAGGTCTTCTTATCATGGTCGGACCAAACAGACCAAATGCGTGAAGGAACCACAAGGCTAGGTACGTAATTCGAACCAAAATCAGCTAATTAGGAGTGTATGGTCACATACCTAAGCAGGTATGGTCGACCACACCTCAGAAACATGAGACCACTCCATTCTGGGACATGTAGTCACATATTTGGGACCTGTGGTCGATGGATTCTGTGACCCCACGTGCGACCACACAATGTTATGACCGACTCCGAGTTTTGAAAACTTTCCAAAAATTTGGGATTTCTTTCCTAGTTAGATTGAGACCCTATATGGAGAGTTTCTCTCTATATTAAGGACGTCCTATAGTCTCTCCTACTCTTTTAAAACCCAAATTGAAAGAGAGAGAGAGAGAGAGAGAGAGAGAGAGAGAGAGAGAGAGAGAGAGAAGGAGACTTGAAGAGGAAGGCTAGGAGGAAGAATTACAGAGAAGGCTCTGGTTCTCTAACAAGTTAAGGTATGGAACCTCTCTCTGTAGTAGTAGAACACCTAGTGTCACACCCCAATTCTGGACTAACCAATGGTGTGATGAACAGTCATGAAAACCAACGGTTCAAACCAGGATCTCGTATAGGCTATGCCAACCATGTTAAACCAAAACACATTCCACAGTAATAATCAGATATATTTGAATAAATAGCGAAAGTCTTATTAATAATGAACTGAGGTCTACATGATAAATAATTAAATGATCCAATTATCTCTAATTAATCAAAACATAATTAATACATATTATAAGTATCAAAATACGAAAGTTAAATACTAAGCGTAACGATGGTGGAAATACTAGCTTGATGAGTCATAATCGTCCTCCACAGCTTGCACATCCATAGTCGCCATTTGTCCATACGTTGGTGTATTCATATAATCTTCAACGGTAACACCTACAACATCAGAAACTAAAAAGAATTGGGCGCGCGAGGGTCAGCTCTCCAACTTGAGCTCAGTGAGTAAACAAAATAATACAACAAACATATGCATGCATTCAATTCATATCTTTAGTCTGGTTTATAAGTTTACAATGTGCTATAGAAATGTGGTGGCCCCTGTAACTCTATACACGAGTGTGTGAATCTGTCTAATGGATCAAACACCATTGTCATCCCACATGCACCCACCATGGAATAGAGATAGAGTTAAAGTGTTTGGATCAAACACCACCAACACTTTCCTTGATGCCTACCCATACCAACACGTAAGCCCCTATTGGCGAGGGGTTGTAAACTGGGCTCGCAACTAACCAATCCTAATGCCATACAGTGTATCCAAGGCCTCACCCCAGCATCCCTCAATATGACCATAGAGATAGAGCTAAGGCCCCCCGATAGAGTCAAATACCACACAGTCCGAGACCACCTCCCCTGATGCCCTACGACGTAATAGTTCTACTAAGGTAATGGCGATACGATGATGTCAGTGAACAAGACTTGAGTAGAGATAGAGATAGAGTTTAGTGACCAGGTCAAAGACCATAATGCCACGTCCTCCCCCTGATGCTCCACTCCCATCAAGCACACTAACCACACACATACAATCACATGCCTATTCCTAGCATCATCATCATCATCATCATATTATAAATAGACATAAATAAATATGCATGAGCAGTAATAACAGAAATATTGGATGACATGTGAGATATACATTACAAACATACAAGCATAGAATCAATCATGGCATTGGACTCAAATAAATAAATAGTTTGTTATTATCCAATTAGTTTAGGTCTTGTTCCCTCACCTTTGATTGATGTTTATTCCTCTCTCAAGCTTTGGAAGTCACTTTGAATCTATTTAATAACCTAAAAGTTATATGAATTCAAGTTAGGATTCATACGTAACATGTTACAGTAGTCAAAAATCGAAATAGAGTACTGATATGTATCTGATTGGTCTTGTGGTCTCATACTGTGTCGACCTTATTACCTACGATCGATACCCTACGGTCGCATATGGTGTGACCGTAGCTGCGACCATATGATTCCTGAATCTTTTTGAATGCCTATGGTTGATCCTCTGGTCATGCTGGTCATGCTATGGTCGACCGTAGCTACGACCTTGAGATTTCTGGTCATAGACTACATGCAATTCGAGTTCTTCCTGGGTCAATTCCTCTACTCTTCAATTAAGTGTATCCTAAGGTCATCCTATGGCCATCATTAGTAGTTTCTTATCAACCCTAATCATCAAACTCATCCCTCATGGTTATCCTTGGGATTTTCTCAAGGAATCACATAGATCATAATAGGTTGATGTCTCCTAACCTCCATAGAAGTCTTATTCCTTTGAGTTTACATCTCTAGAGATTAGATTTATATCTTTTCTTGTGATAGAAAGCCAATCTCTTCTTAGCAAAATCCTCTCCTTAGCCTTTTCTTTTTCTCCTTCTCTTCCTTCTCTTCCCTTCTCTTTCTCTAGGGTTTACTAATGTTCTAAAAGAGTGAAAAAGGTTGAGGGACGTCCTTTATATAGAGAAAAACTCTCCATATAGAGTCCTCTTTCAATTAGGAAAGAAATCCCTTAGTTTAGGAAAGTTTTCAAAACTCGAAGTCTGATCTAGGGTCTCATGGTCGATGGCTGCGGTCTTAGAAGTCATCGACCGTAGGGTCAAAATCATTGACTGTAGGGTCCTTGATCAATGACCATTGTTTCTTCCCATATGGTCGACCGTACCTACCCAGGTATGCGACCACATGCATACAGTTTTGAGAGTTGAGTCGATTTTTATACCTGGTTTGTGATCCATCTTCACACGATCGGTCCACTTGGTCCAGCTATGATGAGAAGACCTGGCACGACACGGTTAGACCAAGTTAGTGGAGTGCGGGTCTTACAACTAGCATAGGATTTCCATCATAGTTGAGATGTTGAGTCAAGGTAGGATCTCAACCATGAGACCCATGGAAAAAAACTCAAAAGAGATCCATGAAGAGTAGGTTAGGGTAAAGAACTGCGTAAAAGGATGAATTTAAGGCCGTAAATCAATCATAGGAAGGACCCTAATGATAAACCAAGGAATCTGATCATGAAGGGATTAAACTGAGAGTGAAAGTCGACCAAAATTCGTGTGGTTGCAGTTATGGTCGACCACACAAGGCACACATGATCCACCACACGCTCTCAAGAAGGTTCTAGAGAGGGTATGTGTAAGACCCGCACTCTGAAAAACCGGTCTAAACCTTGGTTTTGTGTCATGACAGGTCTTCCGATCATCACCGGGCCAGACGGGGCAAGCGGATAGCAAACAGGTACAAAATCGGACCGAAGTCGACCAATTATATCTGATTTTAGGTATACCGGTCGATGGTACCGGTCGATGGTACCGGTCTTGGTACCGGTCGACCGGTATGGCCTGCGCAGCTATGTATGGGAATCTGGAAATTGGTCTCTGCGGGTCCCGCTTTCTTGATTTCGAATCCTAGAAGTTTCCTAATCCTAGTAGGGTTACTAAACCCTATTTCTAGCCTATAAATACACCCTTAAGCCTCCTCAAATCCTTTCCATTGCCTCTCACAAACCCTAGAGAAGAAAAAGAGGTAGAAAAGGAGAAGGAGCTAGGAGGAAGAAGAAGGAGGCGCCATTACCGTTCGACGAAGCTCACGCTATGCCTGTCAACGGTAAGTGTTTGAATCCATCTTCTTACCCTATGTTAGTTGTGTGGGTGGATCAATACCATGCAAAGTAGGTATTGATCTACAACTCTAAATTGGCCAATAAACCCTAAGTTGCCGTCAAACCATAGATTCGAGTTTCGAGATGATATTCATCGAAACGAGACTTGAATGAGTTGGGGATAACTCTAACTCAAAGCCTAGACTTAGAATGGATAGGAGAAACCTTGAAAATCCATGGAGGATGATTGACGGCAGTCGAAAAACCCATGTATGGTCTTCCGGAGACATACCGGTCGACTATACCGGTTGCACATAGTGCAACCGGTATGTTGCGACCGCTACCTCTCGGGAGGTTATCTGTGGGGACCGGCTGACCATACCGGTCGCCAGTCTTCCCCACAGAGCTGCGACCGGTACGTGCCACCGGTCAGCTCTGTGAGGGTATTTTGTAATCCATGTTGATTTTCGATCAACATGAAACTCTAAGAATGTTATTTTAATGAAACCCTAATAATATTGTAGGACTTTGTGACTTGTCGTTTGGATCTTGCGACGTGGAGCAAGTTATCGAACGAATGTCAGGTAAGGGAATCTGACCCAAACCTAATAATTAATGGACAGTAAATTGTTGTTAATCACCTGAATATGTATGATGTGTTGTTTGTGCATATTCACATGCCATCCTTTACTTTCAGTTATTATTATTGTTCATGCATTAATAAGATGTGATTGTTAGGCATGTGCTTGTTTTCGTTAGTGTGTGGAGTGGGGCATGGGCCTGGGATCGCTCTTCACATTAGCACTTTTTGTAGTATTCTGTCTTAACATGCTTGGTACGGGTGGGGTATCAGGGGAAGGTCGTGGTACAGTGGTCTCCGATATTGATGTTGTCCCGGCCATTGTTATGTGGTACTGTGGATTCCGAGTCGACGCTGGCTTGTCCACGATGCTTTAGCTCTATCTCTATGCCCTAGGGAGTTATGTTGGGATAGGGTCTACTTGCGTATGGTTTCTATCCTAGTGGGTTAGTTGCGGATAGGGCATCAGGGGAGGTGTGGGAATGCCTTAGCTCTATCTCTATGCCGTAGACGGCTGTGCTGGGATAGAACATACATTGATGACATATAGGATTGGTTAGTTGCGAGCCCAGTTTGCGAGCCCTGGCCAGTAGGGGCTTAGGTACTGGTATGGATAGAGTATCAGGGGAGGTACGTGGGTATCTTAGCTCTATCTCTATTCCATGGTGGGAGCATGTGGGCCAATGGGGGTGTGATCCATGAGGTGCCACACACTCGTGTATAGAGGTGTGGGGGCCACCAAACCTTTCTATTGCACATTGCAAATTTAAACCAGACCACAGCATAAAATGATTATTACTCATGCATAATATTGTGAAACTATCTGATTGTCTTACTGAGCTAAGTTGGTAGCTCACCCCTTGTATATATACATGTTTTTAGATGTTGATGCAGGATATACTGTGGACGACTACGTGAACGCTCCGGCGTATGGAAGTGTAGCTGCTCTGGATGTACAAGCAAGGGAGGACGAGCATGATGCTTCATGCGAGTGCCCTTTCTGTGTGTACTTGTGATGGATTTTTATTTAGTTGTTTCAGTTATTTTCGTTTGATATTAAAGGGATGTAAAAGATATTTATTTTATGTGTTTGAATTTGGATAATTGGATATTTTATTTAAATTATCAATAGATACTCAGTTCATTCTATTTAAGGTCTTCCGCTGTAATATTTATATTCTGATTGTTGGTTATGTGTAATGGTTTGTATGAATGGACACGGCCTATTCGAGATCCTGGTGTGAGCCGTTGGTTCAATGACGGTTCACTCACACCATTCTAGTTGGATCAGAATTGGGGTGTGACAACTTGGTATCAGAGCCCTCGGGCTCTGTTCCAACAAACCATGTTGCACTTAACTGAGTCGATGAACTGAGTTAGGAGAAAATTAAAAATCTTAATACAAACGCACCTTAAGCATTGTTTGATACCTGAGACGGACTAAGAAAGAGAATAATATATTATGTTAAATATGAAACTTAACATGTGCACATACACTAGTTAGGAAAAACCATGAAAATTTTCATTAAACAAGGAAATTGTAGCAAATGATATAGTGCTACAGGGTACGGTCCACAAACCGGATAGTTACCCTGTTATATGTAAAACAGTCATGAGTAAATAAAAGAAAAATCATGGGGTAGGGGGCCTAGGAGGTATGGGGTCCGCTATATCATAGTCTCACTCGTAAGCGACCCTGAGCCAGTGTACCTGATCCTGTGTGACTCGGAGGCTGCGAGTCAACTGTGCTAGGTCACGGCTCATCTCCCGCTGAGCGTCCCTGGCCGCTGCTACTCTCCCAAGTGGACGAGGGCAACCCTCCAACTCGTCGTCACTAACCGGCAGATCGACCATCTGCATCCTCTGAATAGCATCCCAGTCGATGTCGGATGTCATGGTGTCCTCAATGGCTACCTCTCCTCTCAAGCTCACGCCCAGACGGCGAAGAAGGAAAGTGACGAGACGACCATATGGAAGGTTGCTGGCCCGATCAGCCACGGCCGCGCGATGCATAGACCGGATGATGAGATAGGGAAGTGAGATCCGCTCCCCTGTGCAGACGCAATAAGTGACGTACTGGGTGAGCTGGGACAGCTCACTGTAGTGGCCACTCTGTGGTACTATGTTGTACTGAATAATGCGACTATATACCCGAGGTATAGGCCTCAGGCTAGCCGCCTTCATAGGGGCTCCAGGGTTTAAGATCTGATGCGCTATCTCTCGGCGCAAATCAACAGTCAAATAACCTTTCGCCTTGGGGGCGCAGTATACCAAATCTCCATCGTTGGGAATCCCAAGAAGATCAGCCAACTGATGGGAGTTAAATGAAATATGTACACCCCGGACGTAGCTGGTGATACGTAGATCCCTACACTGGTTCATATCTTCGACATCCCCTTCAAGTTCCAAGTTCGCATAGAAGTGCTTGACCAAGTTAGGGCGTGTGGTCTCTGTGTATGAAATAACCGGCAACCAACCTAGAGCGCCAAAAGCCGTCTCCACATTGAATCGGTGCAGTTGTTCCAGGTTGACCCGGCGCCCTGATTCAATACTTTTATTATCAAACCATGGAAACCGAGCTTGTGCTTCCAAGGAGCGAAACCATAGCTCATTTAGCTGTGGAAGTGGTGGTGAGGGAGCCCGAGAACTAGAGCCATGTGAGCGTTTCCCGAGAGCGCGTCTAGGAGCCATTTAAACTGCAAAACACAAGAAAATAAGATAAAAGTTAGAAAATTTTTGAAATTTCGGCAGCATAACGACAGCATTTTGGGAAAAAGCCTCGAACTCACCCAAAAACATAGGGAGGAGGACTTACGTAACCCCCACACTCTTCAACAAACCAATCACAAGCAACTCAAATGAGAAATTTCAAGAATTTAAGAAAAATTAGAAATTTCGAAATTTTTTTTTGAAAACCTAGGTCAAAATATGAAAAATTCGATTTTTATGTAAACCATTTGTAAACCATTCGGTGGAACCCCAAATTAGTTGAGGGCTTTTGCTCTGGGGGGTCCCTAAACCCTCTCCAAGCCGAAGGAAAAGAGTTCCTACGGTTGAAACATCTCGAACAAAGAAAAACCTAGATTTCTACATATAGACGATATGGGAAAATGATAAAGAGATGATGGGGAGGGAGGGATCATACCTAGAGACGATGTACTAGCTCTTGAGTGTAAGAAATCGCCTTCAAAAAGCACCGGTCGGACTGTAGCAACTCAGTCTCCAAAGAAATCGCCACCGGAAAAGAAAGGAGGAGGAAAAAGTGAGATTTTCTCACTTTTTCCCGATTTTATAACCAATATAGGCATACCGGTCGACGGTTTTGCCTATACCGGTCGATCGGTATCACCCAGATATAGGCGACCGCTATGTCTCGGTCAGAAATTTAATTCTGATCGGTCGACTATACCAGTCGCAACACTGTATACAGAGTGTCGACCGGTATGTTGCGACCGCTATGTCTCGGTCAGAATTTTAATTCTGACCGGTCGACTATACCGGCCGCGCTCGTTCGATAACTTGCTCCACGTCGCAAGATCCAAACGACAAGTCACAAATTCCTACAATATTATTAGGGTTTCATTAAAATAACATTCTTAGAGTTTCATGTTGGTCGGAAACCAACATGGATTACAAAATACCCTCACAGAGCTGACCGGTGGCATGTACCGGTCGCAGCTCTGTGGGGAAGACTGGCGACCGGTATGGTCAGCCGGTCCCCACAGATAACCTCCCGAGAGGTAGCGGTCGCAACATACCGGTCGCACTATGTGCAACCAGTATAGTCGACCGGTATGTCTCTGGAAGGCCATACATGGGTTTTTCGACTGTCGTCGATCATCCTCCATGGATTTTCAGGGTTTCTCCTATCCATTCTAAGTCTAGGCTTTGAGTTAGAGTTATCCCCAACTCATTCAAGTCTCGTTTCTATGGTTTGACGGCAACTTAGGGTTTATTGGCCAATTTAGGGTTTTAGATCAATACCTACTTTGCATGGTATTGATCCACCCACACAACTAACATAGGGTAAGAAAATGGCTTCAAACACTTACCGTTGACAGGCGTAGCGTGAGCTTCGTCGAACGGTAATGGCGGCTCCTTCTTCTTCCTCCTAGCTTCTTCTCCTTTTCCACCTCTTTCTCTTCTCTAGGGTTTGTGAGAGACAATGGAAAGGATTTGAGGAGGCTTAAGGGTGTATTTATAGGCTAGAAATAGGGTTTAGTAACCCTACTAGGATTAGGAAACTTCTAGGATTCGAAATCAGGAAAGCGGGACCCACAGAGACCAATTTCTAGATTCCCGCACATAGCTGCGCAGGCCATACCGGTCGACCGGTACCAAGACCGGTACCATCGACCGGTATACCTAAAATCAGATATAATTGGTTGACTTCGGTCCGATTTTGTACTGTTTGCTATCCGCTTGCCCCGTCTGGCCCGGTGATGATCGGAAGACCTGTCATGACACAAAACCAAGGTTTAGACCGGTTTTTCAGAGTGCGGGTCTTACAACTCCACCACCCTTAAAAGAAATTTCATCCTGAAATTTGCATGTAGGTTCTATAACTCCCCCACCCTTAAAATAAATTTCGGCCTCGAAATTTGGACGTACCTTGATCGTCAAAAAGGTTAGGGTACTCCTTTCTCATCGCGCTCTCTTCTTTCCAAGTAATTTCCTCCACATTTTGGCTTCTCCAATGCACCTTCACATAGTGGATATCCTTGGTTCGAAGTTGCTGAACTTTTTGGCTTGAGAGCATTACAGGCACCACTTCGAAAGTTAAGTCTTCAGTCAAGTCTGGAGGATCAGCGATCAAGATATCCGATGGATCTCTGACATACTTCTTTAGTAATGATACATGGAACACATTATGAACGCTAGACATAGATGGTGGTAGAGCCAATTGATATGCTACATTACCACGTCGATTCAATATCTCATACGGTCCCACATACCTGGGGCATAGCTTCCCCTTTTTACCAAACTGTTTCAGACCTCGCACCGGTGATACCTTCAAGAACACCTTGTCACCCACTGCAAACTCCAGATCTCGACGTCGATTATCCGCATATTTCTTCTGTCGAACTTGAGCTGTCTTTACTCTCTCTTTGATCTGATCAATCACTCGACAAGTTTCTTCAACAAACTCCGGTCCTACAATTCTTCTTTCCCCCACCTTGTTCCATAACAGAGGTGTGCGACACTTCTTCCCATAGAGTGCTTCATACGGGGCCATCTGAATTGTAGCCTGATAACTCGTTGTTGTAGCTAACTCGATAAGTGATAGCTTCTCATCCCAAGCTCCCTTGAAATCTATTGCACAAGCTCGGAGCATATCTTCCAAAATTTGAATAGTTCGCTCTGACTGTCCGTCCGTCTGAGGGTGAAAAGCTGTACTGAACTTCAACTTGGTTCCCATAGCTTTCTGTAATCCTTCCCAGAACTTCGATGTAAAACGGGGATATTTGTCAGATACTATACTCTCTGGAACGCCATGAAGTCTGACTATATTATCAACATATAACTTGGCCAATTTCTCCATGGTATATTGAGGTCTGACCGCAATAAATCAAGCTGTCTTGGTGAGTCGATCTACTATAACCCAAACTGCATCCACTGACCTTGGTGTCAAAGGTAGGCCAGTGACGAAATCCATGGTGATACAATCCCACTTCCACGCAGGTTCCGATAACGGCTGTAGTAAACCTGCGGGTCTTTGCCTTTTCGCTTTAACTTGTTGACAATTCAGACATTGGAACACGAAATGAGCTATATCTACTTTCATACCCCTCCACCAATATAGTCTTCTCAAGTCATGGTATATTTTGGTACTTCCTGGATGTACCGAATATGGAGTGTAATGAGCTTCAGTCATAACTCGGTCTCTGATATCGCAGTCTTCGCTCTCAGGTATACATAACCGTCCACGATACTTGAGTACCTTGTCTGAATCCAAGGTAAAGTCAGGATTGCACGTACCCTTCTCTAAGTCTTCCTGCACTGTCTTGAGATATGGATCCTGTAGGATTGCTACCTTGACTTCATCAACTAGATCCGGTGAGATCTTCAATGCGGCGAACATCATAGTGAACTTATGAATCAAGCCTTGCTCAACTGGATCTTCTGCAGTTTCAATTATATGCTCTTCGTCACCTTCGATTGAACTAGAGGCTGCGGCACACAGTGCAACATTTGTACTTGGTCCTGCCTCAGGTTTCGATGCCCACTTTCTGCTTAAGGCGTCAGCCACCACATTTGCTTTACCCAGATGGTACTGGATGTCGCAATCATAATCTTTTAACAATTCCAACCATCTCCTCTGTCTCATATTCAGATCCTTCTGAGTGAAAAGATAAGTTAAGCTCTTGTGATCTGACTTAATCTGAAACTTCTCACGGTACAAGTAGTGTCTCCAAGTTTTGATTGCCTGAATAACCACTGCCAGCTCCAAGTCATGCGTAGGATAGTTCTTCTCATGCTCTTTTAACTGTCTTGATGCGTAAGCAATCACTTGTTCTCCTTGCATCAATACACACCCAATACCCAACCCTGAAGCATCCGTATATAAAGTAAACGGAACGCTTGGTTCTGGGATGGTCAAGATAGGTGCAGAGACAAGTCTTGACTTCAAAGTCTGAAAGCACTTCTCACACTCATCTGTCCATATGAATTTCTCTCCCTTCTTGGTCAATCTGGTGAGTGGAACAGCGATCCTGGAGTAATCTTCCACGAATCTTCTATAATAACCAGCCAACCCAAGGAAACTACGAATCTCCACAACAGATTTTGGTGCTTCCCATCCTACTATAGCAGCTATCTTGCTTGGATCAACCTTGATACCGTCTTCAGATACAACATGGCCCAAGAAAGCCACTTCCTTAAGCCAAAACTCGCACTTCTTGAATTTTGCATAAAGCTTCACCTGTCTCAGCCGTTGTAGGGCTGCCCTCAAATGCGCTGTATGAGTCTCCATGTCCTTAGAGTAAATCAATATGTCATCGATGAATACGATGACCGAAGTGTCCAACATATCATGAAACACTCGGTTCATCAGTTCCATAAACGACGCTGGAGCATTGGTCAACCCGAAAGACATAACTAGAAACTCATAATGCCCATACCTCGTCCTGAAAGCAGTCTTCGGAATATCTCCGGCCTTGATCTTCAATTGGTGATACCCTGATCGGAGATCGATCTTTGAGAAAACCTTTGCACCCTGTAACTGGTCAAACAAGTCATCGATCCTAGGCAAAGGATACCGATTCTTGATCGTCAACTTGTTCAGCTCCCGATAGTCAATGCATAACCGTACACTTCCATCCTTCTTCTTGACGAACAATACAAGTGCTCCCAAGGCGATATACTAGGTCGTATGAAGCCCTTATCCAACAATTCTTGTAATTGGATCTTCAACTCCTTTAACTCGATCGGGGCCATCCTGTATGGTGCTTTAGACACCGGCGCCGAACCTGGCATAAGGTCTATCACAAATTCTGTTGCCCTGTCTGGTGGTAAACCTGGAAGCTCCTCTGGAAACACATCTGGGAACTCCCGAACCACATCTATATCTTCCATCTTGAATGACTCTGCCGTGAGATCGACTATAGATACTAGATAACCCACTCCCCCTTTCTCCAAGCATCTCTTAGTTTTTAGGGCGGAGAGGATCAGCTTCCACTTCCTAGATAGCTTGATCCCAGTGAAACTATATTCCCTTCCCTCTTTGTCAGTAAGCACAAGCTTCCTTTCACCACATAAAAGGACGGTCGAATGATGGCCTAGCCAATCCATTCCCAAAATGACATCAAAGTCTGCCATCTCAAGTATTACTAGGCTTGCTTTTAAGTCACGGCCCTCAATACATACAGTACATGGTCCATAATATTCGGTCAGAGCCACTTTGACTCCTAGTGGAGAGCGAACTATCAAGCTTGGGTTCAAATGCTTGATTGGTAACTCCATTCGCTTCCCAAAAGAAGTAGAAACAAAGGAGTGCGTGGCCCCAGAGTCAAATAATACTCTGGTGGGTATACCAGCTACATTTACAATTCTTGAAATTTATTGCCCCTTAGTTCTACATACTCATGCAAACTGAAAGCGTTTTGTGCCCTGTATGGGCGGAATGGTCTAGTATTACCGCCACCCGAGATCTCACTAGCAGATCTCTTCACTCCCCTATTCTGAGCGAAGAAGTTGTCCCTCTGACTGGACTCTATCACCCTCGCAACCTGCACAGCCTCGTTGTAGATCTTCTTGTCCAGACCCAAAAGGTGCTCTCTGATACTTCCACATAGTCCCATGGTGAACCTACGTGTCTTGGTCTCTTCCTCTTGCATACTGGCCGGTGCGAAGAAAAATAGCTCTTCGTACCTCTGTTGATAAGCATCTACGGTCGACTGAGACTGCTGCAGATTGAGAAACTCTCTCTCCATTTGATCCTTGAAACTCTTTGGAAAATACTTGTCGAAGAAAGCAGCTTTAAACACTTCCCAATCAACCAGTGTATACTTAGTCTCAAGATATGCCCGTGTAGAATTCCACCAAGCATTTGCATCTTCCTTCAACATATGTGTGGCAAACAAAACCTTTTCCTCCTCAGTACAAGTCATCAATCGGAAGTTCTTTTTCATCTCAGCAACCCACTGTGCTGGCCACAATGGTTTCCCTGTCCCGCCCGTGAACGATGAAGGTTTCAAATTCAAGAATCCGTCCACCGACCTGCTCGGATCATGCCGTCCCCGCGTGTCCGCTCCGTACCAGGTGGTGGATACGGATAAGCCCGGGTATGCAGAAGGCGACGGAAACCGATGCGGTGGTGGTACGTTCTGTGCTTGGCCCCTCGGCCTTGGGCTACTCTGCATCGGTTGGGTAGTATTAATTCCTCTGACTCGGGCGTATTTCCAGTGGGAACAGAACCTGTTGGCCTGAGCATCTTCAGTACCTCGCTCAGAAATTCTTTCTGTTGAGCCTGCATCTGATAGACCAAGTTTGTAACAATGGTCTCAGAATTCCTGTGAGGTGGGCGTGTAAATTTGTCGGCACTTCTGGGACCTGTTCCTCCTCCACTTCAGGACTTGGTTCTCTAACCTGGTCTTGTTCAACTTGTTCTTCTTCTAGGCGCATCCTGGCCTGATGACGCTTTCGCCCCCTTCGATCGTTCCCGCCTGCCATCTCAGACTATTTTATTTGGATCTGAGAAGAAGGCATAACACGTGAGAACATCAATAATAGTAGTGTTAGTCTTGAGTAATGCAAGGGGAAATAGTCGAGAAGTAACATTTCAATTTACACAATTTTAGAAATTTTAAATTTAATTTTTCTGGCTCTTTAGTGCGTACCAGTCGCAACATACCGGTCGCACCCCTGTGGAATATGCTGCGGCCGGTATAGTCGACCGGTCAGAATTAAAATTCTGACCGAGACATAGCGGTCGCAACATAAACATGTATATATACAAGGGGTGAGCTACCAACTTAGCTCAGTAAAACAATTAGACAGTTTCACAATATTATGCATGAGTAACAATCATTTTATGCTGTGGTCTAGTTTAAGTTTGCAATGTGCAATAGAAAGGTTTGGTGGCCCCCGCACCTCTATACACGAGTGTGTGGCACCTAATGGATCACACCCCCATTGACCCACATGCACCCACCATGGAATAGAGATAGAGCTAAGATACCCACGTACCTCCCCTGATACTCTACCCATACCAGTACCTAAGCCCCTACTGGCCAGGGCTCGCAAACTGGGCTCGCAACTAACCAATCCTATATGTCATCAATGTATGCTCTATCCCAACACAGCCGTCTACGGCATAGAGATAGAGCTAAGGCATTCCCACACCTCCCCTGATGCCCTATCCGCAACTAACCCACTAGGATAGAAACCATACGCAGGTAGACCCTATCCCAACATAACTCCCTACGGCATAGAGATAGAGCTAAAGCATCGTGGACAAGCCAGCGTCGACTCGGAATCCACAGTACCACATAACAATGGCCGGGACAACATCAATATCGGAGACCACCGTACCACGACCTTCCCCTGATACCCCACCCGTACCAAGCATGTTAAGACAGAATACTACAAAAAGTGCTAATGTGAAGAGCGATCCTAGGCCCATGCCCCACTCCACACACTAACGAAAACAAGCACATGCCTAACAATCACATCCTATTAATGCATGAACAATAATAATAACTAAAAGTAAAGGATGGCATGTGAATATGCACAAACAACACATCATACATATTCAGGTGATTAACAATAATTTACTGTCCATTAATTATTAGGTTTGGGTCAGATTCCCTTACCTGACGCTCGTTCGATAACTTGCTCCACGTCGCAAGATCCAAACGACAAGTCACAAAGTCCTACAATATTATTAGGGTTTCATTAAAATAACATTCTTAGAGTTTCATGTTGGTCGAAAACCAACATGGATTACAAAATACCGCGGGGGCCACTAAACCTTTCTATTGCACATTGCAAACTTAAACCAGACCACAGCATAAAATGATTGTTACTCATGCATAATATTGTGAAACTGTCTGATTGTCTTACTGAGCTAAGTTGGTAGCTCACCCCTTGTATATATACATGTTTTTAGATGTTGATGCAGGATATACTGTGGACGACTACGTGAACGCTCCGGCGTATGGAGGTGTAGCTGCTCTGGATGTACAAGCAGGGGAGGACGAGCATGATGCTTCATGCGAGTGCCCTTTCTGTGTGTACTTGTGATGGATTTTTATTTAGTTGTTTCAGTTATTTTCGTTTGATATTAAAGGGATGTAAAAGATATTTATTTTATGTGTTTGAATTTGGATAATTGGATATTTTATTTAAATTATCAATAGATACTCAGTTCATTCTATTTAAGGTCTTCCGCTGTAATATTTATATTCTGATTGTTGGTTATGTGTAATGGTTTGTATGAATGGACACGGCCTATTCGAGATCCTGGTGTGAGCCTTTGGTTCAATGACGGTTCACTCACACCATTCTGGTTGGATCAGAATTGGGGTGTGACAGTATGGTCGCATGTGTGGTCGCATGATATGCGACCATACGTATTGACTACACACCCTGTGGTCGTAAAAACTGAGACCACACCTGCGACCTCTTTGATTCTAGATTGGACTTCTGACTATTGTAATTGATGAACTTGAACCCTAACTTAAATTCTTATAACTTCTAGGTTACTAAATTCATTCAAAGAGAGTTACAAGCCTTGAAAGGAGATTGAGTATTGTTAAGAGGTGAATGAGGGAACAAGACCTAAACTAATTACCTAATAACAAGATGTTTTATATTATTGAGTCCAATGCAATAATTAATTTTATGATTGTTTGCTTGTAATGTGCATCTCACATGTCATCTAATATTCCTATTATTACTGCTCATGCATATTTATTTTTGTCTATTTATAACATGATGATGATGCTCGGCATAGGCATGTGATTATGTGTGTGTGGTTAGTGTATTGGATGTGAGTGGAGCATCAGGGGGAGGACGTGGCATTGTGGTTCAGTCTGGTCACCAGACTCTAGCTCTATCTCTACTCAAGTCTTACCCACTAACATCGTCGTATTGCTACTATCTTAGCAGAACTATTACGTCATAGGGCATCAGGGGAGGTGGTCTCAGACTGTGTGGTCTTTGACTCTATCGGGGGCCTTAGCTCTATCTCTATGGACGTATTGAGGGATGCTAGGGTGAGGCCTTGGATACACTGGATGACATTAGGATTGGTTAGTTGCGAGCCCAGTTTGTAAGCCCTCGCCAATAGAGGCTTACGTATTGGTATGGGTAGGGCATCAGGGGAGGTATTGGTGGTGTGCGATCCAGACACTTTTGCTCTATCTCTATTCCATGGTAGGTGCATGTGGGATGAAAATGGTGTTTGATCCGTTGGGTGAATTCACATACTCGTGTATAGAGGTGCGAGGGCCACCAATCCTTTCTATAGCACATTACAAACTTAAAAATCAGACCAAAGATATTGAATTGAATGCATACATATATATGCGCATTGTTGGTTTGCTCCTTGAGCCGTGATGTGTGCTCATCCTTTTGACGTCAAATATTTTTAGTTGTTGATGTAGGTCCTAGTGTCGAAGATTACATGAACGCGCCAACGTATGAACACGTAGCGACGATGGACATGGAAGCTATGGAAGAAGTGCATGATCTGTCATGCCAGTGCGATCAATGTATCTTTGACTATTTAGTTATTTGAAACATGTAATTGGTTATTTTATTTTATGTCTTGAGTTATTGGAGAATAATTAGATTTACTTATTTACTTTCACTGTTAAATACTCAGTTCATTATGATTAAAGACTTCTGCTTTTATTTATTTACTCTGATTATGCTTGTGGAATGTGTCTGATTTAATTGGATGGGCAGGGCCTATACGAGACCCTAATTGAATCATTGGTTTTCATGACTATTCATCACACCACTAGTTAGTCCAGAATTGGGGTGTGACATAGTTTCTCACAACACTTTTTGATGCAATCTCATGTGACCTTGATGGATATCCTCTGACATTCATGTTAGACAAACAAAAAGTAATCGATAAATTTTAACTTTTCTAATTGTGTAATTTGTAGTTGAATCTCAATGTGTTAAGTTGTAGTTCCAAAGGATATCCTTTGACATTCGTTTTGTTTTTGTATTGTTATAGGGCTTATCAAATTCAATTGCTGAAATCTTTCTAAGTGTAAATCAAAGGCTCTACTGTAGGCATTTATACAACAACTTCAAGGTAAAATTTCCTGGTCTATTATTGAGAAGGTTGTTCTGGACCACATGCAAAGCATATAATGCTAGAGATTTTAATAATGCAATGGATGAAATTAAGGCAACTAATAGGGAATCCTTTGATTGGATGATGAAAAACCCAGTCTTATCCTAGGCTAAACATGCATTTGACCATATGATTAAAAGTGACCATGTCACTAACAACATGTCAGAGTGTTTTAACCAGTGGATTCAACCCTTTATAGGCAAACCTATTCTGACTTTGATTGATGAAATCAAAATAAAGCTGATAAGTAGGATGCATAATAGATTTAAAAAAGGTTGTAGTTTCAAGGAGAAGATAATACCTACATTCAAGGACAAACTAGATATGGCTCAAAGTGTATCTAGAAATTGTAATGTCATGTCATGTGGTCCTCAAGAGTTTGAGATTAATGATGGCCAAAGTAGGTATGTGGTGGATATGAAGAAAAAAAATTTGGGAGTGCTGTGCATGGGAAGTTAGTGGGCTTCCTTGTAAACATGCAACAACTGCAATCTTATTCTAGAGAGGTAGTGTAGACTACTATGTTTCCTCATATTTTTCATTTGATAAATTTATGCTCACCTATGCTGAGTTGATCCATGGTATGTCTGGCTTGGAAACTGTAAAGATCAGTGTAAATGGTCCTATAGTACAACCATCGTTATATAAAAGGAGAGCTAGTAGGCCACATAAGAAGAGGAGGAGAGCAGCTGATCAAGATCCAGCTAGTGATTTTAGAAAGAGAAACTCTTCCATTAAATGTTCATACTGTAAAGCAATTGGTCACAATTCAAGGACATGCAAAAAGAAGAAGGAACATGGTTCTCAAGAAAGCACTTGTCAACAACAAACTTCTCAATAAGGGGCTTCTCAACAAGGAAGATCCACTACAAAGGTAACATCCATGCTTATATCAAGTTCCCAATATATTTTTCTACTACTAATCTTCTTCTTATATGTGATTATGTAGAGAAAAAGGTAAGATGGACCTAGTGGCTCTCAAATGCAGACGAGATCCCAAGCATCTAGGACATTTCAAGAACCAAGTATTCAGGCAAAAGCAAAGGCAAGAATGGCTATAAAGGCTGAAAAGATTAGGAGATCTTGGGCAGAAGCACATAGGAATTAGTTTGGAAACACTTATATGGGTTGTCATATTTTTTATGCTTGTTTATTTTTACTTGTTGTACATGGGTTAGAGATGGTTTTGACATGGAACTTTTAGTGATGGTTTTTTGTGCCATGGATTTCTACCAATGCTTTAGGCTATTTCATTAAACTAATGACAGTTATGTATACTTGCTTTCATTTCTTTAAAACCAGGATGGACATCAAATAGGATTATATTTAGTGAGGATTATATTCAGTGATGGCCTTACCTTTTTTCATGGAACTTACAGTGATAGATTCTTTATGCCATTGGACTCTGGTTCTGAATTTTTTTGGTTAGAAAGATTGCTGGTTCATGAATTTTAACAGGATTTTTTAAGAGGAAACATAAAGCCAACAAGCAGTTATTGATCTTTATTAGGTGAATCACCTTGCTGATACCCTGTATGCCCAGTCTGGTTTTCTGGTTTGGTGGGTTTAGGTCTAGCATGGGCACAATGATTCTCATCTACATTACATTGGCCATTAATAGCAAGGTTGGGAATCACAGAGGGTAGGTAAGGAACATCAACAATATATTACAAGAGAAGTTGATGGGATCAGAGGGACTTCCTCTCTTTTATCTTTTCAGTAATATCTTTGTGCCTGGGAAGCCCAGAGTAGCAAACAAGAGTAGAACTTACTGATGCACAGTGTTGAATGGTTTCATTCCCATCAATTAGTAGAAAAGTGCAATTAAATCGCTGCCCCCACATGGTTGTTCTATTCTACTTCACAATGGGATATTATTTCCCTTTTCATTTGGGGGATGGTGGGGCATTTGTAATGCAGGGCTTGGGGACCTCTCTCATATATCTCCTGTATAATCTAAAGACAATCTGTTACAATTACGTGGGAAATGATTCTCTCTCTCTCTCTCTCTCTCTCTCTCTCTCTCTTTGGGAAGATACTAAAACCAAAATTACTTATTGGGCAGAAATGACAGTGAAACTGAACCAAGTTTCTGTTCAGAGGCATTGCTGGCTAACACATATGTACTTATGTATTGTTTTCAGTCCAATAGACTGAGTCAGTATGAACCAAGAAATTCACTACTAAGTCACTGAAGAACAACATGGAAGTATTCACAACACAAAGCTTTAAAATGTACAAGACACAGTTGGGGTGAATGCCAAAAACATGGATTCTTCTTAAAATCTAGTGTTCATACATACAAGCTACAATCAACCTATAATTAACTGACTCTCTCGTTAGGATTCTTCAAATCTAGTGTCTCCATAGCATCAAGGAGGTCTTCAAACAACTTATAATTTTACGCATGAGCTCTAATTACTCCTTTTAAGTAACCTCTCAGATAATCTGAGGAAGTACTTCTACCAATTGTCGTATGTAATGCCTGCGTCTGTGAGCTTTGACTTGTCTCCTAGGAGCATTCCCTTGTCTCCTCAATTATAGTACCGGTCCCTGTACCCTGAGAGCATTCCAATTTCTCTATCCATTCGAACATCCTGCATCTATGATTATTGATTTGCAAGACAATTTTACAGCATTTCATATTACAACAACTTTCATTCAAATGACAATAATTAAAAAATGAAACTAGATTAATACTCACTCCTGTGGAGTTTAGGCAACACCAGAATTGTTGTCCAATGTTCGTTACCATTTTGGCCATTTTCACTTTGCATTGCCCTACTCCACATGAACATTGCTTAAAATGCTCCACTACATAACAAACTTCTGACAGCTTTGGCAACTATAATACCTTCTCCCAACATTTTTCCCTTACTTGTTGTACGTGTGATACATGTACCACCATAGTTCACATTTTGGATCCATCTTCTAGATAAAATACAATTAACTTAGTACACAACACACATACTGTAAATAGAAAAACAAATAAGATTTTCACAAATACAGATATCACTATACAGATAAGCTCTAATGCACCACCTACTATACCGACCCCCTCTATAAACCCAACAAATAGAGAACAATCTAATTCTAATTTGGACTTCCTAAATACAATTTCTACAGCAAAGGGATTGCAAGAATTATAAAGGAAAGCAAAGTTTTTCTAATCAAACATGAATATATTTTCCTATTTACTGACTTTGTTTGAGAACCTAAGACAACCTATTTTTTGAAATTGATCCAGAAACTTGCTAATTCTTAATTAATTACAATGTTAGAAAATAAAAAAATACATTCGGGTGCAAATCATAGAGTGCCCACGAGAATGTAAAAATATTGGAACAATGATGATAAGGGGAGTTTCAAATCATCAGAAAATAAGAAAATACATTAAGGAACTGAAAATCCCTATCAGATTAAAAAATTTAATGAATTCAAGAAAAGAGTATCCACAGTAAGGGAGGGAGGAAAGAGGGTCTTTTAGTTTTATACTGGAAAACGATGAGGTGGAGAGGAAAGAGAGGGAAGAACGATGAGGGAGAGAGGAAAGGGAGAGGAGAACAATGAGGGGGAGAGGAAAGAGAGGGCGAACATAGACTAACATGTTGTCGGAGCTTAGATGCCACCGCGGGAAAGATCGACTTCCATAATCGCACAGACGTAGAGCACAGACGTAGAGGGGACTTTAACATTAGGGCTTGGCTGAGAGTGAAAACTAAAAAGATAAAGAGTAAATGTAATTTTCAATAGAAGGTCAAACTAATACTTTTACCTATTTTTACAAATTTTCAATTTATAATATGAAGGGTAAAAATGTCTATCAACATTTTAAGTGATTTCCGTTAGTTAAGTGGGTGCAGTTGATTTTTCGGACTTGTGGGGGGTAGATGATGTTTTTGATACATCTTGGGTGCTACGTGAAATTTTTCCTAATAGTTTATATGAGCAATAATCAAGACATAAATAAAATCCTAACACATGAGTAACTATGCCTAGACAATACAAATCAGTCTCGCCTGGAAAAGTAAAGCTAGCCTAGAGTAAGACAAATCTCTATCTCTCAACCATAGAGACAGTCATCGTACTCACATGTAGATCCTTGAATTTCATCTTCTAGATCTTCATCTTTCCTAGATACATTGGCACAATCAGCAATAATAGAATTACCTGCAAGTCAATATAAAAATACATCTGTATAAGGGGCGAGCAAACCACACGTTCAGTGAGAGAATCACCACACATAAGCAATCAAGTGCATGAATAGATTATTAGTGGTTTTGTGAGACCCGCACCCAGAATCCTTTACTAACCCAGATCCCTTATGTGCCAGGTCTCAACACATTGATTGATGGAGCACCTGATGCGGACCCAATGATAGTATCCGAACCTTAGGTGAGTCTTCACTACTTGTATTTGGTAGTATAGGGTGTCCTAATAGACCTTGGATGGAAATGACATGCATCCCAAAGCATTCAAGCCAAAGAGATGGTCCATAGGGTATTTTTTGGCCCAATCGATGATCGTACCAGTGTATCATTTACCCGGTTGACATAAACTGGTTAAGCTTGAGCCAATCACGCTCTCTCTCCTTGATTTCCTATAAAAGGAGGCCTTACACCTCTTTTCTCCTTTCTTGAAATTGGGAGATTGAGAGAGAGTAAAGAGGAAGAGGGGAAGAGATGAGGAAAAGCTTGAAGCTAAAGCTCCAAGCCCTACCTAGCCTTCTCTTTGGAGGTAAGTACAGTGAGTTCCTCCTTCTTCCTTGGGATTTATGGCTAGAATGCTTGGTGGTTGAGCACCATTAATGATGACCACCATTAATGACCTAAAAAACCTAGGTTTAGGTTTACCCACTCCCTAAAAGGGTTATTGAAGGTAAGTTTTCCTTCCTTCCTTCTCCCTTGGGTAAATGAATGCTAAAGCCCTTGTGGTTGAAGCTCCATTAATGGAGATTTCATTAATGACCTAGAAAGCTAGGTTTTGTTCACTAACTCCACTAAGGGTGCTATTGGAGCCATAAATGGCTCCCATTGTACCTAATAATGGTGGGAATGAGTTTCCCACTAACTAAAATGGAAGCTTGGTAGTGGAGAACAAGTCTCCCAAGCTTGGAGACCAAGATCAGTCCGTGACCTAGTTTCTAGGTCTAATCCAGTGCCACGTACTAGATTCATGAACATGTCCGTTCGTCCGCTTGGCTTAAAACCGTGACTCCGCCAAGGTAAATGCCTTAGCTTATGACCAATGAACATACCAGAGTCTCGTCCTGGAGGCATGATCCTCTGCATTAGCCCCAACCGTTTGATCGGTTCCTGGTGGATTCGCTTGGTTTGGATTCTCCGTTTAGGCTTAATAATTAAGTGAAGTCAGTGCCGGACGAATGATCACCCGGTAATGCTTCTGAAAAACCTACTAGAATCTTAGAGTTTATAACAGTGTGTGAACCGGATGACCAGTCAAATGGTCGAGCATCTACTTATCCTTCCTGTTCTGTCCACTTAGAAAATATTCTAAGTGTTAACTGGTTGATTGTACCGGTGGAACCCTCTATCGGTTCTATCAGCCGATTCAGTCTGTATTTGCCTATAAGCTTAGTAATGATTAGGAAGACAATCCTTTCGATTTTCAACCTTTCGTGGGACCCATTTATGGACATGTAAGGCTTGTCCATGTTGATTAAAAGCTATGAAACCAAACTAATGAATCCTTATATGTTAAATTGGTATTGAACAAGGTTGATTGCTAAAGCCTTTTGTTTGGCTTTGGATTACCACTGCACTCTTTGTGCAATCAGGTGAGGGTTCTAATCCATAGACGTAGGGCATCTTTAATAACATGTCTACTTTACTAGTAACATGCTTAGGTTGTTATTTAATTGTATGTTTTCCATGATTGCTATGTATGAGCATGGATTTGCATTATAATAACTATGAATGTTTGTATAATTGTTTGGGTATGTTGGACGTGTGGCATGTGGGAACATAATACACGGATTACGTTATTGATGCTAGGCTCTAGCGGGAGTACGATGATCCATGGGAGTGGAGTTGGGGTTCTCCATTAGGGCATAGTTTTTATTTATAAGAATATGCGACCATGTATGATGGCTCGTGTGACACATAGGAGTGCGGGTGCATAGATCATGTTGGATTGCAACCATGTATGGTGGTTCATATGACACATGGGAGTGTGGACACATGGATCACGTTGGAACGTGAATATGCTAGTGGTAGACACAATGGTCCATGGGAGTGGAGTCAGGGTTCTTTGCTGGTAGATAGCATAATGGTTATCTCGACATGCTGGTACGGTGATCCATGGGAATGGTGATCCAGGAACTTCTGCTGGCGGGTAGCAAAAGTAAAATGAATGAACATAATAGACATAGGTGGTGTCATTCCCTATTATCTACGCCCTTTTAGTAGAAGTAAAGATACTGGCATAGCTTTGTAATCCCAAAGGTTGGGTGACCCTAGGGGGAGTCAGTGATGTATGGGTGTATGGTAGTTGGCATATGTGGGGTCTATGGTGGGAGGTGATGAACCCTGTAAGGATGGGTGTCCCCAAGGGGGGAGTTTACCTGTAGAAGTTGTTTAGCAGTCTGGGGTCATTTAGTTTTCTTCTATCTTTGCCCAGGATGTAGAAACACAAACCTGAGACTTAATATAAAATAAATTACATTTCATATCATTGCATGTTGTATGTACATTGCATGTGCTACTAGATTTCTCATTGAGCTAGGATGTGAGCTCACCCTCATATCAGTACTTCTTTTTAGATTTTTCTACAGGTGATTTCTTTATTGCTGAGTTTATGGAGTCCCCTCTGGCTAGTGTGGTTGTTGGTACCTGTGATACTGGTAGCGAGCATAGTGTGGTTGTTGGTACCTGCAGTGACTGTGTCTACTTATGATGTAGCCCTCCCCTTACTTTCTCCCTTTCCTGATATACTTTGGATATTATGATTATTTTTGTTGGTAGATGAAGATATCTATCAAGAATAATGTAATAGATTTACTCATTTTCTTTTGTATTTGGTATATGTATATGGATATTATAGTATTTTGTGGAGCCCAATTGGTTTGTAATAGATAATTTGATACATAATATGGGATATGTTGTCATTAGATGCATCTGTTGATATTAAATGCTTCCGCTTATATTATTATTTCTTCTTGATTATTGTGGTCATTGCATGTGTAGACTGTGGGATTTATTTTGTAATCATTGTGATAGCAATCTTGGATGTATTCGGCTGCCACAAGGGTTGACCTGGATATCAAGTTTTATTCTCCAGAATGGGCTGTGACAACATTGGTATCAGAGCAAACCACTTTGTATTACTTATAAGTTTCCCCTACACACGTGTTTTCATCTGTCAGTGGCAGATGCATAGGTTAATTAAAAGACATGTGCAAACTAACAGTAGTGACTAGGGACAATAATAATTTAGTCACCATCTATGAGAATTAAACAAGAAAATAATGCAGAAGAGAATAATGCACAAGTAATATATATATAGCACAAAATGGGGTACAGTCTACAACCTGGACCATTACCCTATATATAAGTTAGATGCTGGTGTCAAGCTACAGTAAGAAAAGATAGCATGATCACTGAGGATCACTAGCAGATGATGAAGTAGGTACCATAGAGGCTCGAACCTGATGAAGATCCTCATCAAAGGCATCCTGACATCTCACTATGGTTTGCTGAATACGCTGCATGCCGGCCAATTCCTCTATCATTTTCCACTGACCCTCTTAGATAGTGATAAACATTTCCTTAACTTGAGCCATACGTTCTTGAGATCTAGCCACAGCTGTAGAGGTGGAAGCCCCATCTCCTATTGGGACTTCCTTCTCGCTGTCACTATCCTCTATGACAGCTACTCTGCTTGCCACTGTATGTCTCTGATGTGCTCTCCTCTGTGGCTTTTTGATTGCCTCGAGCTCTGGGTTTGACATCACCACTTCATGCAGCTCCATCCTAACAACGCTGGTCCAACCGAAAGGGGAAGACTCCTTTCCATTCTTTATTTCCTTTCCAATGAAGCTCACCCCAAAGTGAGCGAAGATATGGGACAACAAATGACCATATGGCAGCCTTCCATCTAGATCCAAGTGGTCTGCTAGACACAATCATGTGCCTCAAAATGATGTATGGGAGACACAACTGCTCTCCCCGAAGTATGCAATGCTTCACGTACATATCAAATGTGTTCAGCTCATCTCTATGTCCAGCCTTGGAGAGTATGTTGTGCTGAATGATGCGATTGGTGATCCTAGGAATGGGTCTGTAGTCGGGCTCACTATTTCCATTCTCTAGATCCAGCTTATTGGAAAGGATGAGCTCCCTTCGTAAAGTGACCCACTGATCGTCAGGGCAATCTACAACCTGACAAGGCCCGAAATACATAGTTTTCCCAACAGTGGAAACGTTGAGTATTTCGCCCAGATTGGCGATGCTCATAGTAATACTTATGCCTTTCATCATTCTGGTAATACATAACACACCTGCCTCGTCAATGGTATAGCCCAAATTGCAAAAGAAATGCCTTACTAAGTTGGGGTATATGTCATCCCGCATGCGCAAGGCTGGGGTCCAACCTAGTGCATCAAAGTGCACCCTAGTAGCAAACTTGATCAATTCTTCTAGGATAACATAATGTCTTGCCTCGATCTTGGCTATGCTAAAACTTTGCCCAGTTTTGGCTATAGTCATATGATAGGAAGTGTGTCCTGTTAAACCTCTTGGCTGGGATGATCCTACTCTCCTTGCGATGTGTCATAAGGCCTATAAGTTAGGCAAATGGAAAAATCTCAGTTAGAATGTTGAGGGGCACCATATATGATGGGTTAGGCAAGAAAGACATGTTTCCCTGGGAAAGTGAAGTAGAAAAACAATACCCTAACCCTAAGAGGTCACTATTGCATAGGATAAACCCTAGGTATGCCCAATGAAGTGGAATAACAAGAGTAAGGGAGATAACATACCTAAAATTGAAAGAGATGGGGATGTATCGCCCAATGTAGTTGGAAACTGCCAAGAACAAGGGGAAAAACATTTGGGAAATCGGAGGAAACCCTGTTTTTCCTTTCTTCTCCCAAAAATTTATGGTGTGGACTCCAAATGAGAACCCATGAGCCTTTTTATAGGATTCTGACTTCTGCAGAACCAACAAACCAATCAGTTAAGCCTTGCCTCTGCTTCAATTTGCTAGTTGACCAAGAGTCTTGCCAATTGGACTTTTGGCACCAAAAATTAACCAGAATCATTTAAAATAACCGAAGTCACGTAAAACCGCTTCAGTGCCTCTGGTATATTTGTGAACTTAGAAAATTTTCTAAGTATTCAACCGGCGAAATAACCTGATGAATAGTTACCCGCCACTTCATCCGCTTGACCTACTGGAAATTAGGTTAGTCTACAGGTGATACGAAATGGATGACTAACTGGAGGTTAATTCACCTGGTTCCTATCATCCGCTTTCCCCAATAAATTAGAGGGATTACTAACCGGTCTCACCTAGCCGGTGGAGTGTTCTTTCGATTACTGCTACCAGTTCAGGAAACAACATAAAATGGACTTGAAACATGGAAGAATTGTGATGCATTATTTATAACTGTCATAACATGAAGTATTTAAGATATTGTTATGGTTTAATTGGATTTATGGTTGATACTAACATTAGGCATTTATAGATTTACCCTATCAACCTGCAATATTAACAAGCAATGCCTCCAAGGAGGAGACTAAGAGGGAGGAACACCAATGCACCTCCTCCAACTGAGGATGGGGATAGTGTGGGCTAGGGTGGTTCAAATTCATCACCACATACACCACCGCCACCACTATCTTCTCCTCTGCCACCAGTAAATCTTCCACCGCCACCTCCAGTGCAAATGGTGGCAGATATGGCAGCAATTATGGGTGGATTGGTGCACAACCTGGAAGACCAACAAAGGAATATGGCAGCAGTTTTTGCTGAATTATTGGCAGCTCTGCATGGTGAGCCTCTAGCCCCACAGGCTCTAGGACAAACACAAGGTGGAGGCATACCTCTAATTCCTCCTACACCGCATGTGCATGAGCAAGTGCCCCTAGTTCCACCAATTCATCATGATCCAGCACTAGTGCCTATAACTCATATTCACCCTGCAATGGCAGGCATCCATTTGCAGCCTCAATTAGATGGGCCAAAAGTGATGAACAACTTTCAGCGTATGCATCTGCTAAAGTTTACTGTGGTTAATACCAATCCAATGCAACCAGCTATTTGGATCCAAGTTATGGAGAAGACCCTTGATACCTTAATGTGCATAGAGGCACAAAAGTTGGTATGTGCAACCTTTCAACTATAAGGGGTGCCATATGATTGGTAGAAGGGCATTCAACCTACATTGATGTGGCCCCATGGAGAGATCACCTGGTAGATCTTTAAAGAGGCATTTTATAAGAACTTCTTCCCTTAGAACTTTAGAGATCGAAAGGAGGTTGAGTACCTTAATCACACTCAGGGGAGTACTACTATTGAGGCATATTAACAGAAGTTTGAGGAGCTCTTCTATTTCTTTTCCGTGTCCATGAAAGATGAAGAACCTAAACTGAGGTGCTTTGTACAAGGTTTGAGGGGAGACATCAAAGTGATAGTAGAGTCCATGAGACTAATGGAGTATAGTGATGCCATGTAAGCCGTGAAAAGTATTGAGGATGGGTACTGTCAGAATCACCAAGGTCAAAAGAGGCCTATGAGCTTCGTTGACAACTACCCCAATAAGTAGTTTCGGGCTTACTACCCCAGTTCTTCTGTGACAGCTTCTTCTGATCCATCCATGGTGAGACCCACTTATAGCAATCTAGCCTCCACTCAAAGCAAGCCTGTATTTGTACCTATGAGATGGTAATCCCACTAGTCGACTTGCCCACTTATCTACACTATGTCGGGTATGGGGAGCATCGTAGCTACGTTCATACCACCCTTTATTGAACCCATGACACTATATAACCCCCTAATGGCTAGGGGTACAGTTATACTGGTAATTAAATATTCAACTAGACATGTCCACCTAATTAGCCATATTATTGGACTGTAACATCACCAAGCTTCCGACCCCATCCGAGCCCCTACATAGGACATTGTAACTTGGCTAAGTTACATATGGTCAATGCAAGGCAGCACCAGTAAGAACTGGAAGAGTCCCATACCACCCACCTTCCTCCTTACTCACTAGACGAGACATCATGAATCAAACATGGATCAGTCGCTTTTGTTGAAAGGTAGCGAGGGTCCCATACCATTCGCCCTCCAATCCTTACCACCACTGCTGATCCCAAACATAATGATGCATATGCATGAGCAAACAAATAGTATATTGGATGGCATGTTATCACACAAGGCATGTTATCAATCGCACATCATCACACAACATAATCCAATATAACTAATTTTACCAAACAAAGGTCTAATTCCCTCACCTGATTGGTAAATAACAAATATTAAAATGGCACGACTTCGAACAGCTTCCCTAAGTTCTCCCGTACCTTTAATATCAACTTAAATAATTTTTATTAATCATTATGCTTACTATTTGTCTCTATTGGTTGCTCATCGTGACATCTTATTGAGTTATTCACATTTTCAGGGGTCTGGTGATCTGGTTTTGACATAATACACTTGCTGTCCAAAGGTTCAAGGCATTCCTAATAGTAAACAATAAGCATAAAGTCAGCTTCATGGCTAACAATAGAAATAATGGAATATATATATATATATATATATATATATATATATATATATATATATATATATATATATATATATATATATATATATATATATATATATATATATTTAGGGATCCAAACCCTTTAATGGGTTTAATAAAATCCCAGAAGGCTTCTGGCCAAGTTTGGTTGAGAACCGATGCAAAAACATGTGTGGCACGTGGCATGTGCCGTACGTCACGGTAGGTAAGCCGTGCGGCATGTGCCATCAACCTTACATCGAAACGTGGCCAAAATGCAATGATTTTGATATGGTGGTTTTCTTAAATTTTTCTTCGCATGAATAAGAAGTTTGGGCTCAAAATTGTATTTCTACATCATGTTATTGATACCGATCCATTTCCTAGATAACCGATATTGCTGGATCTGGTTTATAAAACTTGGCTCCGAGTTTTAACCATTATGTCACAAGGTTTTCTTGAATTTAATCCATTTAAAATCATTTGTAGTTATCATTGAATAAAATAGGATTCTTTGAACCATTTAGAATTAGTTTTACCAAATTTTTCCTATTGTTCCTATAATTTCGGATCCTCAAACGAAATTGATCTGACACCCAAATCAACACTTGGGTGCTCACCCTCAATGGTGTATGAGGATATCTTTCAAGGTACCATTAGAAGTATAGTTACTCTAGGTTTTATGGATTCAAAGTATCAAAAAGAGATATAGAACCTTACCTACAGTCACTCTCCTTCAAGGTTCCATTGAGCATACGATTCAAGGTTCAACCAAGCCTCCTCTCTTCCTTTTTTTCTTCTTCTTTCCCCCAAAATATGTCAGACCTCTTCTCTTCCTCTCTCTCTTGTTTCAGTTAATTTAGGTGATAGAATGGAAATGAAGATAGAGTATGGACTGCTCCATACTCAATTCACATTTGGGGTTGGATAGGGTTCTCTAACAAGGTAAGTGGAGGATTTTCTCCCTCCTTCTAAATTTAAAAATGCACTTAGTCTCCTTATTGAGATTGGTTCCCAATCTGATCCAAATCATGGGTCCCACACTGGGTTGGTCAAAGACGAACCCAAACCGTTGGAGATATGGTCTTCAGTTCAACCTCGTGGTTCATTGTTGGGCTGACCATCAACCATTGTCTAACATAGACCAAAACCCTTTGGTTTAGGTGTTGGTAGACTAAGTTTTCATATCCTAGTATGGCCCGGGGCTTTTGGACCAAAAACCAGTCCATCAGTTATGTGTGGGTGATTGTGCATCTGCATGTCATTTCTTCGTACGGCTGATGTCCATTCACATGACCAAGATTTGAGTCTAGGCTATGTACGGCTGATGCAGAACCGGATGCCATTTCTTCATGCGGCTGATGTCCATCCACATGACCTAAATAGAGTGTAAACTCTCGTATACGGTGTGGGATCAAGTCCAACCTTCCTCCATTATGTTTTGCCCACTTTGGTCATGTTACACCGACCCGTTCATTGTGGTAAGACCTGTTACAAGTTGAAATTTCTAACATAGGACTAAAATTTGGGCACGGGTCTTATGAATCCACCCCACTTACAAAAAATTCATCCTCAAAATTTTGACCTTCCTACGTCCTCAACAATTATGGGTAACGCTTGTGCATATCATCCACCTTTTACCATTAAGTTCCTTCGTCTTTATGGTCTTTCCATAGGACTCCAACAAAAAGTATTGGGGTTTGAGTCCTTGACCTTCTTGGTCTACAATGGTCGAAGGTTTTACTACTGTATATAACATGTCGACCTTTGCCTGGGGCAGTTCTATGGTCAATACGTGCATTGAGTCTCCAATGTACTTCCTTAACATCGACGCATGGATCACGATGTGAACATCAAGTAGGGCTAGCGGTAAAGCCGTTTGATAAGATCACTCCACTTTGGCCAGATATGATATAACGAGGATTTGGTTTTCCTTTCTTTCCAAATCTCTTTATTCTTCGAAGGGAAACACCTTCAAGGTACCAGCTTTTTTGGAGAGTAACGAGGCTGAGTGGACTTGATTTTCCCTCTAATCTCTTCGACATTTTCACAAATTTCTTGATTGATTTCATCCTAAAATTCTTCTTTAATCGACATTAGTCTAGTACAATAAAGTTCTACACCTTCTTCCATTCAAGGTCGTAATTTATTGACAAGTTAGACTTATAAAAATCTGGCAACATCGGATTTCATTCCTTTCCAATTAATAGCTCTTCTTCCATTCATGGTACATCCTTATACTTCTTGATGCATGGAGTGGAGAGTGGTTTGGGCATCCTTCTTAATAATTTCTCTCAATGTTTCCATAATTTTTTGGCACACAAATCATTCCTCGAAGTATAATAATTTATCATCTCTTTATGGAATCAGGAACTAACTTGCCTTTGTCAAGGTCCTCTACAACCATACTAAGGTAGGGGTCCTTAGCACTGATTCCCTTATACCAATTTCTGATAAGTACGGCCGATGGCTCATAACTAAAGTATCAGCCATTACATTAACCTCTTCGGGGTAATACTATACATTGATCTCATAGTCTTTCAATAACTCCAATCACCATTATTATCTTCTTTTAGTTCCTTTTAGTTATATAGGTAAACCAAACTCATGTGGTCAGACATGATGTTGAATGCTCCACCAACAAATGGTGACTCTATGTCTTCAAGGTAAAAACCACCAGTCCCAACTCAAAGTAGTGAGTGAGGTAGTTGTCCTCATGCTCCTTCAGTTGTCGAGAAGCGTATGCACAATAACCTTGTCATATTGCATTGGTTTTCATCCCAACCATTCGTTGGATGCATGAGTGTACATTGGGTACCCAGGCATTCCAATCGAAACGGTTAACATCTGAAACTTTCTTCACACTTGTCAGTTCATCCAATTTTCTTATCCTTTCTTGGTTAGTTGCACTAGGGAGTAGCAAAAAAGACACAATCCTTGGTAAATCATCGATAGTATCCCACTAAACTAAGAAAGCTTTTAACTTTGTGGTAGTCTTTGGGGTTCTCCATTCGAATACTGCTTGGGCTTTAGGGTTCATAGAGATTCCTTCACCTCAGTCTATACATCCAAGGTAAACCATTATCTCCGACTAAAATTTTCATTTCATAAGTTATAATAGCAACTTTTCATCCTTTATTCATTGCAACACTTTCCTTGAGTGCATTTCACGAATTGAGTAGTTAAAGTATCGTCAATGATCACAATGACGAACTATCAAGGAGGTCATGGTATACCCTATTCATTAACTCCATGAATGAGGCATGAGCATTGGTTAATCCAAACAACATGACTAGAAATTTACCATGACCATAACAGGTTTAGAAGGCTGTTTTGAAGACTTCACTATTACTAATATTTAGTTAATGGTAACCAAACCACAGATCAATCTTTGAGAACACTTCAGCCCCTTGCAGTTGGTTGAAGAGATCGTTGATCTTGTGCAATGGATACCGATTCTTGATAGTGAGCTTGTTATATTCCCGATAGTCAATACACAGCCTTACACTTCTGTCCTTTTTCTTCATGAACAAGCAGGTGCTCTCCAATGGTGAAATACTTGGTCTGAAGAGCCCTTGTCTAATAGTTCTTGTAGTTGAACTTTTAGTTATATGAATTCTTTGGGCGTTATTTGGTATGGAGCCTTACACATAGGTGCCGACCTTGGGAGTAGGTCGATTGAAAAGTTAGCTGCCTTATCAGGTGGTAAACCTTGTAAGTCATCTGGAAACTCATTCACTAATTTGATCTCCTTGAGTTTTGGGACTTTTAAGATAATGTCTCCTACAGATGTATTGCACCTGTACAATCTTGTGCTAATATATTACTTGCAGATAAGGCTGAGATGAACATCTTCTTTCGTTTCATTGGCTTATTTCTAGAAATTAATTGATGTTCCCATCACCTATCTTGAATGAGATTTTCTCAATGCACAGAGGACACTGGATTTATGGGTGGTTAGCCGATCCATTCCTATTGTTAAGTCTAAATCAGTCATGTCTCAAAGGATAGCTATCTTCATGAATTATTAGATTTAGTTAGTTCACAATGAGTATCTTAAGGTGTATAATGAGTGCACAAGATTTGGGGAAACATTCGTGGCTGAATGGAGGCAAAACAGAGAGAATACACTTCTTTGTGATCTTGTAGACGACCAGGTACGCGCGGGCGATGGGACACCTTTTGTCACCTGGATGGTCACAAAAAGCTTGAACCTTGTTGTTTTGGTCTAACTCTCTGGTCCATCATCGACGTTGCTTCCAGAGGGTTTTTTAGAGGTCTGAGACATATTAGGGAATGATTCCCTTCAATAATCTTGGGTTTCCACCTAGCCATTTTAATCAAAATGGATTCTTACATCGATTAGTCAAATCTAGAAATATTCCAATTTCACTCTTATGGCCATTAATGGATGAGGGAGAGCTTCTCCCATCAAACCAGAGGATGGGCATGCCCTTTGAGAGTTAAGGGTTGCTAGCGAAATTCGCATAATTAGTTTTTGATGCTAACTTATAGGTTGATCTTCCTAGTTCGAGATTGGGCAGCTTAAGGGAGGAAATTATCTTGAGTTTTTCCTTCATTCTTCTTCCTTCAACCTTCTGCTAGTACTCTCTCTCTCTCTCTCTCTCTCCAAAACATGCGTTAGAACATTGTTCTTAGCACTAGGGTTTTATGTGCTTATATGATGAGGAGATTGAAGAGTTAGTGTTGGAGTAAAACTCTACTCTCAAATCCAACTTATAATCTAATTATGATCGAAGATAATCTCTTACTTGCCAATTGGCAAGCCTATACCTTTTAAGATGGGACGATTTGGGACGTCGAAAGGTAATTGGACATGTGCCCCAAAACATTGTATCAGACAGAGACCCCCGATTCACCTTTAAGTTTTGTGAAGGTCTGCAGTGTGCAATGGGCACAAAACTAAAGTTTGGCACAACCTTTCATCCTCAGACAGATGGTCAGTCAGAAAGAACCATTCAGATCATAGAAGACATGCTCCATGCGTGTGCGATCAACTTCAAGGGAGCATGGGATGAAAAACTACCTCTGATGGAGTTCACCTACAACAATAGCTACCAAGCGAGCATCGAAAGGCTCCATATGAAGCTCTTTATGGAAAGAGATGTGTCTCCATTGTATTTGGAAGAAGTTGGTGAAAGGAGGATAATTGGACCAGACTTCATCCAAGAGACTTGTCAAGAAGTCGATACAATCAGATAAAGGATCAAGGCAGCCTAAACCTATCAGAATAACTACTCTGATGTCAGGAGAAAAGACATAGAGTTTGCTATTAGAGAAAAGGTATTCTTGAAAATCTCACCTTTGAGGGGATTAAAATGCTTCGACAAGAAAGCGAAGCTAAGCCCTAGGTACATGTGACCCTACAAGATAATAGGGAGATATGGAGCAGTGGCACACCAATTAGTTTTGCCACCATCCCTATCAGGTGTACACAATGTGTTCCATATTTCCATGCTAAAGAAATATGTGTGAGACCCATCCCACATACTAGAAACCAAACCTCCTCAGTTAAGTGAAGACTTGATGTTCGAACTCAAACCTCAGATGATCCTAGACAGGAAGATTCAACACTTGAGGAATGAGATGTTCATTACATCAAGGAGATGTAGAAAAATTAGTATGTGGAAGATCTATCTTGGGAAGAAGAAGAATCTATGAAGAAGTACCCTCACCAGTTCGAGGTTACGGGTAAGTAGAAATTTTAAGGACAAAATTCTTTTAAGGGGACTGGGGGGGAGTTGTAAAACCCGCACCTAGAAAACCCAAAGTAATTTAGTTTTTCTTCTATGTCAGGGTTTTCCACCGCTAATGAACCCGAATCGATACCAACCTAAAGACCAGCACTGTAGGTACTAAATGATAACCCAAGCAAATCTAACACTGTGCTGGATAATAAACCAGGCGGTACTGGTCGGGAACTATAGACAGGATTTGTGACCGACCAGGCCTAAAAGGCCTACCTGTAGAATTTTAGTTTAAATTCAATCTGTTGGGAAGGAAGGGAATATTCCTTTGGACCCATCAATGAATCCAAAGAGTCCCACCTCCCTAGTAACTGATTTAACTTGGTTTAGGAGTTAAACCCTTTCCAGCATTGCCACTTGGAAACTCCATACAGTCTCTTACTTTAATTGAAAGTCTTACTCCAAGAAGGAGACTCCAGATAACTAAACCCTATCAAACTCCTCTCCTATAAGTACATATCCTTCATAAGAAAATTCTGATGCGTTTTCAGAGAGGGAGAGAGGGTTGAAGGAGAATGAGCAACTTAAAAGGAAGTGTACTTGGAAAACCATTGACATCGTTCTTCGACTTGCATCATCGCTCGAATTACCATTGGTAAAACTCCTTAAACCTTATCTTTACACCCAATATATGCATTACTGAGTTGTTCATCGGATTAAACCATTACTTCGTGATGAAGCTCCGCTCTCCATTAATGGTAGAGCAGGGTATCGTCTTCCAGATCTCGAGGAGGTTCTCCCTCGACGAGCAGTTTAGGATAAACTTGAATCTGCCCTTGGTTTAATCTCGGAATAACAATGCCTAGACCTAGGAGGTACGCTCCTAATCGATCATGCCTAGTTAACAAATAATGGGATAACCTAACGGGGAAACTCCAATCCAAAAGATTGTCGACAAACTTCCACAAAAACAGCCCATAGCATAACCAAAGGGGACCCTGGAGGCAAATTTCGTGCCTTTGGCCAGGCCAATAAACCCAGACCAACCCTTCGGGGGGTAGCTAGACGCGAAGCCAGACTTGCCACTATGCGACTGGCATCATGACCTACCATTCACAGAAAGGCTTCGGTAAGTTACCAGACGTGAAGCCGGACTCGACACTGAGCGACCGACATTGCGACCAGCTAATGACAGAAAGGCTCGGATCTTAGCCAGATGTGTAACAGGACTCGAACCTATGCGACAGTATTCGCGACCGGCCAATATCTAAAATCCCTAAAACACTGTGTAATGATATGGACAACTTACTGACACTTCCACACACTACCCAAGTGTCGTATATAAAGAAGATATTGACTCTTGAAGTGTGATAAATCTTATTTACAAAACCTCAGGTGAGGAACAGAACCATGAGTAATTTTTGGAGTGTTTATGATCTTGTGTATGTTTGTTCCACATGCTTGTTGTGAATAGCATGTCATCCAATAACTGTCTTTTTGTATGCATTTGCATTTGTTATATATATGTTGGTTGTGAATGTATGTTGTTGGTGCTTGGTGGGCAGTGGTGAAATGATCGAGGACCATTGGATCCGAGTTGCCTAGTACTCTATTGCCATGTGTTGCCCCAATGGCTTAGTGGGATGATAGCGTCTAGGGGAAGTGGGCAGACTGGGATTCCTGCTGGGATACTATGGGGACGTATATGATGACACGTAGGACTTGCTTAGTGGCACTACTCATGCATGCAAACTTGGCTGGTAAGGGGTCAGGTACTGTTATGGATAGGGGATGAAGGGAAGGTGGTGGCAATGTTCGTCGGTGCATCATTGGCTAGACATTTGCTCTATCGATACTATATAGGAGACGCGTTGCTTCACTAGGGCTGTCGGTACAGGCTGGCGGGTATCCATTCTCTCCTGTGCATCGAAGTCTTGGACAGCTTTGGTGAGTATGGCCAAACTTTGCCTTAGCACTAGCATACATTATACCTGACTCTTGCATTTTTTGTGTGTAGTAAAACTATCATGCATTTGCCTACTTTCTTGTATGTTTCTCACTAAGCTCATGTTGGAGAGCTTACCCTCGCGTACACCTTTTTTTTTAGATGATGTTGCAGGTACCACGGTGGCTGACTTCGTGAATACCACTGCTGCCACCACTCTGGTACAACTAGGTGTGCAACCCTTGGAAGAGGAAGGGCATGAAACGAACTGCGAATGCGATGAGTGTCTTCGAGCAGTGAAGCTATTGATAGCAACCATGGACAGAGATTTGAAGTATTTCTTTTATTTGATATCTTTTATATTTTATAATAATGTTAATAACCCATATTGTATAGGGTAATCTTACAATTGGATTTATTGATGGTTTGATGAGTATGTAGATGGATTATTAAAAGATTTGAACAATGCTGTTAGTACCTTATTATTATTATTATCAATAGATGCTCAGTGGTTACTTAGTTACTTCTGCTATTATGTTATTCTAAATTGTAATTGTGGAATTGTGCCGGTGTGTAGTTGGTATCGGTATGCACCGCTTCTGAGGTTCTGGGTTGGATCACATCTAAACTACGGTGTCTGTCTCCAAAATTTTTTATATCAAAAATTTGGGGTGTAACAGGGGTGTTACAATGCACATCCTCTGCTACTCAGCCAATCTCCTCTTTAGGCCCTCCAGCTCCCTAGACAAGTGATAGATGTACTGGTTCCTCCCCCGAATGCCTCTATAAGCACCCTATTTTTTCCATCTTTCTCCAGTTCGAAACGCTTAACATTTCCCATTAACAATGTAGATTCATGCGGAATAGGCTTTCCCATTGAAAAGCAGACTCACGCCAAATCAGCGTTTTCCCCCTAAAAAGTAGATTCATGATGGAAATCCTGAAGGACAAGAGAATCAGAATATGGCAACACCAGGAGCTAATGGTCAGGCAAATCCTTCAAACTTGCCAGCCCCACCCATAGATTTGGCTACAGCAGTAATGAACCTAGCACAATAGCTGTAGTAAATACAGCAGGTGCAAGCCAATATGCAAGCTGCTATAGAAATGGTTTTTTCAGCTGCACATACTACACCTATGCCAGTTGGACAAGCTAGCACAGTACCAGGGGGTAGCAACACGGTACCCCAAGCACCTCAAACGCTAGTTGTGCAAGCTCCAGTACAAAACCCTAAGGTAGCCCAAGGCAGCTACCAGTATCAACCACCTATATATGGGGCCTATGCTCAGTATCAGTTAGACCACTCTCGACTGATCGAGCGTTTTCTAAAAATGAAGCCTAAGGAATATAATGGCAAGCCAACGGATCCTTTGTGGCCAGCTCACTGGATCGATGAAATGGAAAGAAATTTTATGATGATGACAGTTAATGAGGAAGAAAAAGTGTTGTGTGCCACATTTATGCTGAAAGGCGATGCACACCACTGGTGGAAGTCTATTCGGAGTTATTTGTTAACCAAGCATGCCCAATTGACCTGGGCTATCTATAAAGAGGCATTCTTCGAGAAATATTTTCCCAGAAGTTTCAGAGATGCTATGGAAAGAGAGTTCATGAGTTTGTATCAGGGACAGATGACTGTGGATGCATATCAACAGCGTTATGAAGAGCTATTTTTCTTTGCACCCTCCAGCATGCAAGAGGAAAATACTAAAACCCGAAGGTTCGTCATGGGACTTAGGGGAAGCATTCGGGAGCATGTTTTGGGGCTAGAAAAGAAAGTTTATAATGAAGCCGTGCAGATTGCTCGAGTGCTAGAATCGAGCCAGAGAGAGAGCTACTTTGCTCAGAAAAGGGGTATCAAAAGGCCAAATGGAAATTCATATAACAGAGGAAACACAAAGACATTCAAACCCTTCCATACTCAAGGATTTAATGCTGCAGCCAAGACTACTCCAACAGCCCAACCTCAACAAAAGAAAAATAATGAAGGAGTAAAATGCTATAACTACAATCAAATGGGACATTATTCAAGGGAGTGTCCTAAGCCCAGGAAGCAGCTACAGCAAGGAAAGGTTTATGCAGTTACGTCTGAGGATGCTGCTGCATCACCTGATGTGGTCACAGGTATGACCTGAACCTTTCATTTTGTGTTACCTTGTGCGAGCATGTAGACTAAATTAAAACAAATCACAGGTATCGTACCTATTAATGGCATACCCGCCAGAGTGCTCTTTGATTCTGGAGCTACTCATTCTTTTATATCTGTGTCATTTGGAAAGAAGCTAAATCTACCCCTCAGATCTTTAGACTACAAATTACTTGTATGATCACCTATGGGATTAGAAGTGGAATTAGAAAAAGGTTATGGACCATGTCCAGTTCTTATCGGCGAGAAGATTTTGGATGCAACCTTGATTCAACTCGAGATGGCAGACTATGACGTTATCTTGGGAATGGATTGGTTAGCTTGGCATTCTGCAAACCTATTATGTACAGAAAAAAAAATTGACATTTAAAGACAAGGAAGGAGCAGAGTTTGGTTTTGCGGGAACCAGACCCGGGAACCAGACTACGCCGTAAACGAAAACTCATCCTCTCTGCATTAAAGGCTAGAAAATGCCTCGAGAAAGGAGGAGTTGGGTATTTAGTATCCGTGGTCGACCTCACCAAGGAAGTACCACGAATGGAAGATATTGATGTTGTGCATGACTTTCCAGATGTATTTCCTGAGGAACTACTAGGATTACCACCCGACCGAGCAACAGAGTTCGTTATTGATCTTATACCAGGAGCCGCACCAGTATCTAAAGCACCCTATCGAATGGCTCCTACTGAACTGAAGGAACTAAAGGTACAGTTACAGGAATTACTGGACAAGGGTTATATCAGACCCAGCATATCACCTTGGGGAGCGCCAGTATTGTTTGTGAAGAAAAGGACATTAGTGTTCGATTGTGTGTAGACTATCGAGAATTGAATAAACTTACAATCAAGAATCGGTACCCGTGCCTTGGATCGATGACTTGTTCGATCAGTTGCAAGGTGCTAAGGTGTTTTCCAAGATTGATCTTCGGTCAGGATACCATCTGTAAACACCCCATTTTTGCCACCCTCGGCATAAATGAACCAATATGGCAGGTTTCTGACCTTTAACCCAAAGATTTGTGATTCTCCACTAATCCCCACAGCAGGGTCATGGGCTATTATCTGCATAGATGCATAGGTCATAGAATTCTCTGCGAAACGAGACCAGAATTGCTCAATTATGATGTCAAATGAGGAAGATACGAACATTTTAGTCGGATGATACATATAAGGGAGGTTTCTGAAATTATTATAAATAATAATCCCAGGGGCCTTCATGCAAATTATCCTAAGTCGGATCGTTTGAATTTCAAATCATCATATCTTGATCATCCGACATCGGATTCAGATGATTCCAAGACCATTATTCTTCATTCATAATGTTCTACAAAGTGGACGTAAAAAATCCCGGGTAGAAGTCACTAGTGGGTCCCATGCAAACTTGCATGCAAAATGATCGTTAGAACTTCAAAGCTTCATATCTTTCCCGTTCTACATCGGATTCAGATGATTCCAAGACCATTATTCTTCATTCATGATGTTCTACAAAGTGGACGTAAAAAATCCCGGGTAGAAGTCACCAGTGGGTCCCATGCAAACTTACATGCAAAATGATCGTTAGAACTTCAAAGCTTCATATCTTTCCCGTTCTACATCGGATTCAGACGATTCCAAAGCTAGTGTTCTTCATTTGTGATGTCCTACAAAGTGGACGTGGAAAATCTTGGGTAAAAATCTCCGGAGGGTCCCATGCAAAATTACATTTGGAAATGGTCATTTAATATTCAAAAATTCATATTTTGATCATTCCATATCCGAATCAGGTGATTCCAGTCTCATTATGTTCCATTTTTAGTGCTTTACAAAGTGGACATAAAATATTTCCTGTAGAAGCCTCCGAAGGATCTCATGCAGAGTGGTCAGCCAAATTATCGATAATTGGTCCGCTTAAACTTCAAAAATTCATAAGTTGACCATTTTACTTCCAAATAAGGTGATTCAAGTTCCTATATTCCTCATTTTTAATGTTCTACAAAATGAACGCAAAAAATTTAGAATAGAGGCCATCGGAAAATTCCGTGCGGGATGAGAGTGGAAATGGCCCATGAAATGATAGTGAGAGAAAATCCAATTAAATCCAGTCAACTCAGTCCAATCAATTCAGCCCAAGCCAGTCTCAATCCAGTTCAAATTGTTTCAGCCTATGTGCATCATGTGTTACGTATTTTCTATATATTATATTATATGTATATATATTATATAGTCATATATATGTTCATATATATTATATTTATATATATATATATATATATTTATTTACATATTGTATATTATAATATAGGTGGTGAAAGTGGGATCAACGGAATATATTTTAAGGAAAGAAATTGAAAAAAAATCCGAGAGAGCAAAGTAAGAAATAGAGAGCCGTAAGATTGAGATTGAGGAAAGAAAAGGAAAGATTGAGAAGGAGAGAAAATATGAGGGATAGGTTTTTTTCGGTTTTAGGTAAGTCATGAGATTGAGAGGGAGAAAGGAATGATTTTCTTTCAAAAAAAAATATATTAGAGAGAGACGGACTAGAAAAAGGAAAATCTAGAAGAGAGAAGACCGAGAAGAAGGAGGAGGTGGAGGAAGAACCAAAAAAAAAATAATAAAGGAGAAGATCCCGAAGATCCGAAAAGGAAACAAATCGAGAGGGATCGAGAGAGTGAAAAAAAATATAAAAGAGAGCTGGAGGAGGACGAAGGAGAGGGGGGGGGAGAGAGAGAGAGAGAGAGAGAGAGAGAGAGAGAGAGAGAGAGAGAGAGAGAGGTGAGAATTCTAGAGAAAAAAAAAAGAAAAATGGGGAGAAAACCGAAAGAAGGGAGAGAGGGAGAAAGGGAGAGAGAGCGGTGAGTGGAGAATAAAAAAAAGCAAAAAAAAAAAGGAAGAGGATGGGAGAAACGAGAAGATAGAGAGAGGGAGTGGGAGAATAAAAGAAAGAATAAAAAAAACAGAAAAAAAGAGGAAGAGGATTGGAGAAACGAGAAGATAGAGAGAGGTGGAGTGGAGAAGAAAAAAAACAAAAAAAAAATCAGGAAAGAGGAGAAGAAGAGAAAGAAGAAGAAGAAGAAGAGAAGTGGAGAGCCATATTTGCTGCTAGGGTTATCGATTTGCAGACCGAGGTAAGTTCCACCGACCCTCTTATGTTTGTTTCATTGTTATTTTTTATCTTCTCTGCTGCTATATACCAAATCCACGATCCTAAGTCCTACTGCTCATTACCTTCAGCTATGTAGCCATCAACCATGCACCTCCACCTTGCAGTCCCAATCAAACCCAATACACTTCACTGCTGCAACTATCACATCTCCATCCCATATCACCTGCATCATTGATCTCTTCCCTATATGATCAGAACCACCCGATCAGCATCATTAATTAAGTCTGAATAGAAACCTTAATAATTTGATAATCTTGATGTTTGATCCGAACAGTTAAACCATGATAATTTTGATTATTAAATTTGAATCATTGGCTTGTTTATGTAATATTGATTGAATTTGAACCATTGATTTTGATCATGTTATGATAATAGATATGAGCCGTTCGATGACTTGGATCATGTGATGTTATGGTCATTGGATGAATTTTGAATGTGATTAAATCATGGCCATCGATTTTGAATTTTGTGATATAGCCTTTGATCTTGAATTTCATGAGAATAAAAATATGGCCATTTGATTTAGAATTTCGACATGAAGTTAATATGGCCCTTTGATTTGGATTTTTTGATGAGTTGAAAATCGAGCCATCAACCATGAATTTTGATCATGTGATGATATGAAAATAAGGACCATAGGATGATTGATTTTTTATTCTGATCGTGTGATGATATGGGCCATTGGATGTTTATTTTGAATCTAAACCATTAGATGGTCATTTATGAGTTGATTAGATAAATCTGGACCGTTGGATGGTCTTCAAGACTGATATAAATGTATCTTAACGGTTAGATTTATCATTTTTGATGATCTAAACCATTGGATTGCCTTCAAGAGTGATTTAAATGAACCTTGACGGTTAGACTATTATTGTAAGTGATTTGAACCGTTGGATGATCATCATGAGTTGATTAGATGAATCTAAGCCATTGATTTTTGGTTGGTTTGATGAATTCTGAGTCGTTGATCATGATTATCACGTTTTGAATAGATCCAACCATTAGATTGAGGATTTGAGCCAATATTTATGATGTTTATATTGCTATATTTGGATGCTTATATGCACACACTGCCACAATTGGAATAATCATACTGTCATGATTGGAATGATCATACTCACATGCTATATTAAATGCTCATTGTCACAATTAGGGTAGAAAACCCTAAAATAGAAATAAAGTAATAATTAGGGTAGAAAACCCTAAAATAGAATAAAATAATAATTAGGGTAGAAAACCCTAAAAAATGAAAATAAAATAATAATTAGGGTAGAAAATCCTAAAATGGAAAGAAAATAACAATTAGGGTAGAAAATCCTAAAAATGGAAATAAAATAACAATTAGGGTAGAAAATCCTAAAAAATAGAAATAAAATAACAATTAGGGTAGAAAATCCTAAAATGGAAAGAAAGTAACATTTAGGGTAGAAAACCCTAAGATGGAAAGAAAATAATAATTAGGGTAGAAAACCCTAAAATGGAAAGAATGTAACAATTAGGGTAGAAAACCCTAAAAAATAAAAATAAAATAAAAATTAGAGTAGAAAACCCTAAAATGGAAAGAATGTAACAATTAGGGTAGAAAACCCTAAAAAATGGAAATAAAATAATAATTAGGGTAGAAAACCCTAAAATGGAAAGAAAGTAACAGTTAGGGTAGAAAACCCTAAAAAATGGAAATAAAATAATAATTAGGGTAGAAAACCCTAAAATGGAAAGAAAGTAACATTTAGGGTAGAAAACCCTAAGATGGAAAGAAAATAATAATTAGGGTAGAAAACCCTAAAATGGAAAGAAAATAACATTTAGGATAGAAAACCCTAAGATGGAAAGAAAATAATAATTAGGGTAGAAAACCCTAAAATGGAAAGAAGGTAACAGTTAGGGTAGAAAACCCTAAAAAATGGAAATAAAATAATAATTAGGGTAGAAAACCCTAAAATGGAAAGAATGTAACAATTAGGATAGAAAACCCTAAAAAATAGAAATAAAATAACAATTAGGGTAGAAAACCCTAAAATGGAAAGAATGTAACAATTAGGGTAGAAAATCCTAAAAAATGGAAATAAAATAATAATTAGGGTAGAAAACCCTAAAATGGAAAGAAAATAACAATTAGGGTAGAAAATAGCATACTAGATCATGCCATGTAGGCTCTTGCCTTATTTGCAATACATGTCATATTTGAAAGATTTTAAACAATCTTACTGTATGTGAATTTCTTGTCATAAATGTTATATGTGTCATATTTAGATAGAATATTCTATTTTTTGGCAATAACTTATTTTATGCAACACCCTAGTTAAACTATCATATATGCACACTTCTAGAAGACAATGTAGGTGTGGGGACGTGCATTTAGACACCCACATTCTTGGGAAGGGCATAATGGGAATGATAAAATCTTAATAAAGAAAGAGAATGCCTTGCCAAACTTTCCAAAATTAGAATTCAGGATAAAAATGGTGATTTAGGACGATTTTGCCCCTTGGCAAACCCTAAACCTAGAATAGGTTCTAAACCCTAAACCTAGAATAGGTTCTCAATCCCAAACCTAGAATAGGTTCTCAATCATTAACCTAGAAAAGGTTATCCATCCCGAACTACGCGGATTCTGATTCCTAGGGCAAACCCTAGGATACGTAGGCCATTTGGGAGAAACCCAAATTCGGATCCAAACTTTAGTTAACTCGAACTATCCATAAATCCACTAGGATATCCATTCCCATTTCAACCCAGAGTCCCGAACTACGTGGATTCTGATTCTTAGGGCAAACCCTAGGATACGTAAGCCATTTGGGAGAAACCCAAATTCGGATCCAAACTTTAGTCCACTCGGACTATCCATAGATCCACTAGGATATCCATTCCCATTTCAACCCAGAGTCCCGAACTACGCGGATTCTGATTCCTAGGGCAAACCCTAGGATACGTAGGCTATTTGGGAGAAACCCAAATTCGGATCCACACCTTAGTCCACTCGGACTATCCATAGATCCACTAGGATATCCCCTATATTTTAACCCAAATAGGGTTATCCACACTTTTAGTCCACTTGAACTATCCATAGATCCACTAGGATATTTATCCACATCTTAGTCCACTTGGACTATCCATAGATCCACTAGGATATTATCCACATTCCAACCCAAATAGGGTTATTCTTAGATCCACTAGGACTATCTATCAGTCCACATGGACTATCCAGATCCTAACCCATAGGATTTCTCAACCATTCAAGCATAAATTTCAACTTGAACAAATAAACTTAATCATGCACAAGCATAAATCACAACCATAAATTTTAATCACACCTGAACTACGATGGTGAACCTGATTTTCGGAATAAATCGGTAATACATAGGCAATCTGATGGATACAGATTCGGTTCAATGATATCAAACCACTTGGTTTGGTCTGGCTTAACAAATAAAGTCTAGCATAGGAAAGGTATAGGAGATCGATTTCAATCGGGCGGTTTGGGTGCCTAACCCCTTCCCATAACCGTAACCTGACAGTTACCCAATCCCTGATGGACCAGAAATCCAATCTAAGGGTCATGAGTCAATCGAAGTCTTACCTTGGGGTGAGATTTCACATTTCGAAGGTCCTAGACCTAAATCTAGGTGGCGACTTCAAAAGATTTCCATCTTTGTCCTCACACCATCAGCTAAAGATTAAGGAAGGTGATATTCCAAAGACAACATTCAAAACAAGATATGGACATTATGAATTTTTAGTCATGTCTTTTGGATTAACTAACGCACCCGCAACTTTTATGGAACTCATGAATCGGGTATTCCATGTTATGTTGGATACGTCAGTTATTGTGTTTATTGATGATATATTGGTCTACTCCAAGGACAAAGAAACTCATGTCATGAATCTAAGGGCCGCTCTACAATGACTAAGAAAAGAGAAACTTTATGCCAAATTTACAAAGTGTGAATTTTGGCTAAATGAGGTCGCTTTTTTAGGCCATGTTGTATCCGCTGAGGGAATTAAAGTAGATCCTAGCAAGATTGAAGCCATTGTGAAGTGGGAAGCACCTAAGAGTGTTGTAGAAATTAGAAGTTTCCTAGGTCTAACTGGGTATTATCGACGATTCATGGAAGACTACTCCAGGATTGCCATACCTCTCACCAGTTTAACTAAGAAAGGAGAAAAGTTTGTTTGGACCGACAAATGTGAAGAAGGGTTTCAAACATTGAAAGCTAGATTGATATCAGCTCCCATCTTGACTATTCCTATTCCAGGACAACCATTTACCTTATACACTGATGCGTCTGGATTGGGTTTAGGATGTGTACTTATGCAAGGAGAACAAGTAGTTGCGTATGCCTCAAGACAACTGAAGACACATGAGAGAACTATCCCACTCATGATTTGGAATTAACAACAGTAGTACATGCTGTTAAGATATGGAGACATTATTTGTATGGAGAGAAATTTCAGATTAAATCAGATCATAAGAGTCTCACTTATCTTTTTAATCAGAAGGAGTTGAACATGAGACAAAGAAGATGGTGGGAATTATTAAAGGATTATGATTGTGATATTCAGTATCATCCAGGGAAAGCTAATGTAGTTGCTGATGCGCTAAGCAGAAAAACAATGATAAAATCTCAAGGATAAGTTAACACGACTGCGGCAATGTGTGTTACAGGAAAAGTGTTCCATCATGGTAATGAGCAGTTCGTGATAGATACTCCGGGTGGATCAACCAACCAAGGGTTTATTCATCGATTTTCAAATATGTTTGCCACATTGAAGATTGTACCTGATATAATAGATGAAGTGAAAGCCACTATTAAATCAGACCCTTATTTGAGAACGGAACAAGAAGACATCGAAAAAGGTAGGACTATTCCTGAGTTCACCTTGGACATTGAAAAGGTACTGAAGTATAAAGGAAGAGTATGTGTTCCTGAAACGGAAAATTTGGACATTAGACATAGACTAATAAAGGAATCTCACACCACCGCTTATTCGGTACATCCTGGAAGTACAAAGATGTATCATGATTTGAAGAAATTATATTGGTGGAGAGGAATGAAAGCACATGTAGCTAAATTCGTGTCTCAATGCCTAAATTGTCAGAGGGTAAAGGCTGAAAGGCAAAGACCTGCAGGATTGTTGTAGCCACTGCCAGAACCAGCATGGAAATGGGACTGCATCATTATGGACTTCATCATCGGGTTACCATTGACTCCCCGAGTAGTTGACGCGGTCTGGGTGATTGTAGATCGTTTGACTAAAATAGCTCGCTTTATAGCTATACGACCACAGTATACCCTGGAGAGGTTAGCCAAGCTATATGTGGATAATATTGTCAGATTACATGGTGTACCTGAAAGCATTGTGTCTGATAGAGACCCACGCTTTACCTCAAATTTTTGGGAAGGATTACAGAAGGCTATGGGTACCACGTTGAAATTCAGTACTGCATTCCATCCTCAGACAGACGGACAGTCGGAGCATACCATTCAGATTTTAGAAGACATGCTTCGAGCCTGTGTTATTGATTTCAAAGGATCATGGGATGAGAAACTACCATTGATCGAGTTTGCCTATAACAACAGCTATCAGGCTACTATACAGATGTCACCCTATGAAGCACTGTATGGTAGCAAGTGTCGAACTCATTTGTTTTGGAATGAAGTTGGTGAACGGAGTATTGTTGGACCAGAATTTGTTGAAGAGACTTGTCGTGTAGTTGACATTATTAAGGAAAGAGTTAGAACGACTTAGAATCGTCAGAAATAGTATGCAGATACTCGACGTCGAGACCTTGAATTCGTTGTAGGTGATAAGGTATTCTTGAAAGTATCACCTATGCGAGGCTTAAAACGATTCGGGCAGAAAGGAAAGCTAAGTCTGAGATATGTCGGGTCATATGAGATTCTAGCTAAACGTAAAAAAATAACGTATCAGTTAGCACTGCCACCATCTATGTCAAGTGTGCATGATGTATTTCATATCTTATTATTGAAGAAGTACGTCAGAGTTCCAACACACGTTATAACAGTGGATCCACCAGATCTAACTGATGATTTGACATTCGAAGTAGCAACAACTAAAATCACCAGCCGAAAGGTTCAACGTCTACGCAACCGTGATATTTATTATGTTAAGGTCACTTGGAGGAGTCGAGATATAGAAGAGATCACATGGGAAGAAGAGAATGCTATGCGAAAGCAATATCCTCACCTTTTCGACTCGGAAGGTATGTGCAAATTTCGAGGATGAAATTTCTAATAAGAGGGGAGAGTTGTAAGACCTGTATCGAACTAACCGGTCTTACCACCTTGTACCAGGTCTACCTATCATGGTCGAGCCAAGTGGACCAAGTGCGTGAGGAAACCACAAGACCAGGTATGAAATCAACCCAAAAACAGTCAATTATGAGCGTGTGGTCGCATGCCTAAATAGGTGTGACCGACCCCACCTCAGAAGAGTCCAACCACACAAATTTAGGTCGTGTGGTCGGACATTCAAAAGGTAGGGTCACAGATTCTGCGACCCCATCTCCGACCCCACGGAACCCAGTCAGAAATCGAATTTAGGAAACCTTCCTAATCCGAAGGGCGTTCTTTCCTAAACTCATTAGGGCATATTATGGAGGGTTTTCCTCTATAAATAGGGCGTCCCTTAGCCTCTTTCATCCTTTTAGAACTCCAATTGAAAGAGAGAGAGAGAGAAGAGAAGGAAGAGAAGGAAAATTGAAGAAGAAGACTAAGAAAGAGAAAAATTCTGAGAAAACTCTGAATGTTCAGCAAGCATAAGGTATGAACCTATTTTACATGATTAATTAAGAGCCTAGAATAGTTCATGAAGAAGATAGGATCTAGGAGAAACCCAAATCATCCATCAATTGACAAATTCCAAGAGAACCCATGGAGAAAATTATTGTGGACAATGGATGGTGTATAAAATTGTAGTTTTAAACCATAGAACAATCATAGAAAAGATCATGATGATAATTTATGCCAAAGGATCCAAACATGAAGGAATGAAGTTGAGAGTAAAAGGTCGACCATAACACGTGTGGTCGCACATGGGGTCACATGATGTCCGACCCCACAAGACACACATGTCCGACCACATGCCCTCGGAAAGTTTCCAGGGAGGGTGTGGTCGCACGTGTGGTCGGAGTATTCCGACCCTACCCTGCGACCCCACACCCTGTGATTGTAGAAACTGAGACCCCAGGTGCTGCCACACCTGTGACCCCTCAGTTTCTGTTAGTCTAAATATATGAAAATTAATTCTAATTAAAAATCTATCAACTTGTTAGGTTTTCAAGTGGTTTAAAAGTGAATTACAAAGCTTGAACGAGGATCTACTATCAACCAAAGGTGAGGGAACAAGACCTAAATTAATTGGCTAATAATAAACTATTTTTGTTTACTGAGTCCAATACCATGAATGATTCTATGCTTGTATGCTTATAATGTGTATTTAACATGTCATCCAATATTCCTGCTATTACTGTTCATGCATATTTAATTTCCATTTAATTATAATATGATGATGATGATGATGCTAGGAATAGGCATGTGAATGTTTGTGTGTGGTTAGTGTACTTGATGCGAGTGGGGCATCACGTGACACTGTGGTTCATCCTGGTCACCAGACTCTAGCTCTATCTCTACTCAAGTCTTGTCCACTAACATCGTCGTATCGTCATTACTTTAGCAGAACTATTACGTCGTAGGGCATCAGGGGAGGTGGTCTCGGACAGTGTAGTCTCTGACTCTGTCGGGGGGCCTTAGCTCTATCGCTATGGACTTATTGAGGGATGCTGGGTGAGGCCTTGGATACACTGTTTGATATTAGGATTGGTTAGTTGCGAGCCCAGTTTGCAAGCCCTCGCCAATAGGGGCTTACGTGTTGGTATGGGTAGGGCATCAGGGGAAGTGTCATGCGGTGCGGTCCTAGCACTTTAGCTCTATCCCTATTCCATGGTGGGTGCATGTGGGATGACAATGGTGTTTGATCCATTGGGCAGCTTCACACACTCGTGTATAGAGGTGCGGCGGCCACCTATCCTTTCTATTGCACATTACAAACTTATGAATCAGACCAAATATATGAATTGAATGCATGCATATGTTTGTTGCATTGTTTTGTTTGCTCACTAAGCCGTGATGTGTGCTCACCCTTTCGACGTCGAATATTTTTAGTTGATGATGCAGGTTCTACTGTAGAAGACTATGTGAATGCTCCGATGTATGGACATGCTGCGGCGATGGATGCAGAAGCTATGATGGAGTCGCATGATTCGTCGTGCGAGTGCAACTCATGCGTCTTCGATTAGATTTATTAGTTGGAACATTCAGAAAATGTAATTGATTAATTTATTTTATTTTATATCTTAGTCATTTGAAGATAATTGGATAATTTATTTATGTTATCACCATTAGATTCTCAGTTCATTAAATATTAAAGACTTCCACTATTGTGTATTTATTCTGATTATGGTTGTAGATATGTATGGTTTGAGCAAAATGACACGGTCTATTCGAGATCCTGATTGAACCGTTGGTTGATGACGGTTCATCACACCATTCTGGTTGGTTCAGAATTTGGGGTGTGACACAACAAGCACCTTCTCCTTATGAATTTGTCTATACACATTGGCAGTGGGGCTCAGACTAGACTTTGGTTTGGTCCTTGGCACCTGAAAAGGCCGCTGCTCCCTCTCCTAGGGAATGAGATTGTTGATGAGGCTTTTTCTTCCAAAATGGCTTTGGTGGAGACCATTATGAGGGATGGTGATTGGGATTCGACCCCGGTGCACTCCAGTAGACTGCAGGAAATTTGGGACCACCTCCCTTTAGTCAATTGAAACGGATTCACATCGTCTCCTCCCAGAACCTCTGGGAGGACGCAGCAACCTTACCCTGATGGCCAACATGTGGCTCTTGAGTGAATCTGAGACCCATGTTCGAGCCGACACCCCTGTCAGCTTGGCTTGTTGGCTAGGTGTATGCTCGAACGTGGGTCTCGGATTCATCGAGAACCACGTGTCGGCCATCTGGGTAAGGTTATCGTTGTCCTCCCCAAACCACTGGGAGGAGAGGATGCGGATCCCAATCGAAACTGAGCAAGTGGTGAAGATCTTATCTGTTGGAGCACAACTCTAGGAAAATCGATGACGTGCTTGAACAAGAACATTTGGAACATTAGAACCCTTGCACTGGTGTTCATTGGTATGGGGCTCTCTGGTTTGTCAGTTACGTCCCTAAACACTCTTTTACAGCTTGAAGGTGCATCTAAGATGCCTTACCTACTGCTGACCAGTTAGCTGTCAGAATTGTGGATATCCAAGATGCTTGTTCCTTCTGTTGGGCTGGGAAGGACACAAGAGATCATATTTTCTTCTCTTGCAAATACAAGAAATGGGTTTGGAAGTTTATCCGAGGCAGGTGCTCCACAGGAAGGTATAGAGAGAGGTCAGTCATTGAGGAAGCCATTTGGGTCTCTCAAGATTTCAAACGTGGAGGAAATTTGGGTTTGATGGGTAAACTCGCTTTCTGTGAGACCATTACCCACATTTGGAAAGAGAGAAACCGGTGGATTTTCTACAACAACGCTAAGGCTAGCGAGCCAAATTGCAAAGGAAATCCAAATGGATATGCAAGACAGATGCAATGCCATCTCCTTCTCGGCCAGAGCCCCTTCAAGCGCTTCTATATCCAAGCCCAATGGGACATATCTTGCAGCTCTAGTTGACATTCTGTTTGTCACCCTGCTTGGGCTTGCTGTATTTTTTTGGTCCTTCCCCCCAACTCATGCATACCACTAATTGGCATAAATGCCTCTTGAATCCCATCCGGAGAAAGGATAGAAAGCAACTGTCCCACATTCTTATCTAATTATTATTGTTTATTTTTTATGGCTCTGTTATTTCAACATTAAGACTCTGTTTGGTTGTAAGGAAAATTAAAAGATAAGGAAGTAAATTTTTCTTACTTAAAGCAGAAATGTCAAAACTAGAAAAAATAAGGGAAAGAATGATCATGTCAGACCTAATTTGGGAGTAACATCAATATATGATAAACTATGAGAAAGTCATTTGACGTGGCATGGCTATATGTTCAACAAAGGCTTATAGATACTCCGGTATAGAAAAGTGATTTGATTCATATAAAATAAACAAAAAGAGCCACAGGTAGACCTAAAAACGACCCTAGTGAGATAGTAATGAAAGACATACATAACTTTGACCATGTATCAAGTATGACGTCAAAACAGCACTGATTTAAAGGCAAAGATCCGCATAGCCAATCTTGTTTAATGGAAATAACATTGTTGTTGTAAGAAAAAAAAAACTTTGTATTCATTATTGTCACGTACTTAACTCCAAATTATGATATATTTGTTTATTAACTTTTACTTTACTCTGCATCTAATCATTTACATTTGAAAAGTAAAATAAAAATTACATTTAAAATGTGTTATTACTAAAAAATAATAAGAAATTTAAATACTTTATACAATCACATAAAATAATTATTACAAAAATTTCCTTTCTAGGTTTGAAAATTTACACCTTTTTTCCCTTTAATTTCTCTTATACCAAAATAGGTGAAAAATGAAAAATTAATTTATAAAAAAAAAAAATTAGATCCTTGCTACTAAGCGGATGGTCCGATCAAAAATGCTAGAATAGATCCTTGCTAAGATTTTTCCCAGGTAGTTTCTGGCCGGCGGCCTTGGCAACTGAATTTCCCACTCCATCTTATGCTACTTCGAATCAAAAGATTAATCCAGTACTAATACTTGTATTGGCTCTACTATTCTGCCCCCAGCCCGACTAAGGAAGAGCTATGGGGAGTAAAACACAAAAATATACTGATTTGGGTTGGGCATACTAAATTAAATGAGTTAACAAATTCAAATAAAAATAATAAAAAATATTTAAAAAAAAAAAAAAAAGCAAGGCCTTTCCATTTCAACAAAAGACCACATCCAAGTTCCATAGCTTTGGGTCCGCTATCCCCATCGTGATTTTCCTACCCCCAAAATGAGGGTAGGGGGGAACAAGGAGAGAGGGAGAGAAAATTAGAAGACAATTTCACCCTTATGGGTTTAGGATGAGAAAAATGGAAATGACAATTTTAAGCTTCAATGGAAATCAAATATCCCTTCCTTCCCCATCGTTTTATTTCATTTTCATTCCCAAACTCTTATTTCAACCAACGAGTTACTCGTCCGCGAGTTTGGAGTTCCCCAACATCTCCGCAGAGCAACTTTGAGCATGAAGCTCCGGCAAGTACCACCTCCGGCGACTGCAGCTCCTCCCTTTGGTGATTTTTATTTTTTTTTATAATTTTCTCCCCTTTCTCATCGTCCTCCTCTCATTCTCATCCACTCTGTACATTACAAGCCTTCAAGCATCCATAAATAAATAGCAACCGAGCCTGGGAATCTAAGTTGGCAACCCCTACAGAATTCAAATGTATACAAACAGTCGAATAATCCCACGGATGTCAAATTTCAGGTCAATAGTCCCCCTCCGCGAGGCCTCCTTTTTGCAAGTCTGTGAATGGAAAATTTTGGAACAGCAGGTGATCTCTTAGGATTACTAAAGGAAAAAATGAAACCCCATGTCTGAGATACAGTCAACCTAAACTCTAGAACAATTTTTTTTTTTTTTTTTTTTTTTTTGGTTGAATAAATCTAGAACTGATAGCATGACTGATATAAGGGCTAATAATGGATGGTCCATCTCAGATCTGCACATATCAAACCATTCTTCTAAGTGGATATTGCAGGAAATGGTATAGCATTTCGCAGCATAGAGACGTTGAAGATCCATCCGTGCAGTTGTTGTGATCGGATTTGGATTAAGGTTTTAAAGGATATGCCCCCGATCTCTAAGCGCACATGCAAAACTTCAGAATCAAATACTTTTAAGGGTACTGAAACCATCGATTGTGGCTGGAACGAAAGGTAAGCAACAGATTATCTTGCTGAGAAAAAAGATGAAGGATTCAGGAATTGCAAAGGAGAAGAACCAGAACCATACGTCATCGTGCAACGCATAGCCAAAGCTCGTCGTCGCAGGAGATTGATCGTGTGACTCGAATCACAGGTCGTCGGTGTCTTGGGGGCTAGTTGCCGGAAGTTTGGAAGGTGTTGCACATTATCTTCTCCACCTGCAACTTTCTTCTCCATCAGAGCAAATCAAGGGTTTAAGAATTAAATTTGGAGGAAATGGAGAAGGTAAAAATGAGACTCCTTGTCTCATTAAGGGTAAATACGAGATTTCAATATCCATTAAGGGCAGTTTTGTCCGTAAATTTTTAGGATGAATTGACATCAACATCTAATGGAAATCAATTAACGGATTAGGGCTTTACGTTCTTGAAATTAGGAGTGGTATGAATAATTGTCAAAAACTACTCGGTGATAGCTGAAAATAATCCATAGTTAAGGGTAGTACGTGTGATTTTCCCTTAAATCTATCATTTCAAGTGTATACATTTCAAGTGTATAAGACAAGTCACTTTCAAGATTACATCGAAAATCATTTTCTACCCTTGACTTAAAAATCTTTTTGGAATTAGACAAGGAACAATCAAGAGAAATTACATGTACATGTGCTACATACACCTATAGAGTGTTGACAATCAAAACAGAGAGCATAAATAGAACACAACATATAATGCCCAATAAAAATATTATATAGGGAAATTTTACACCCAGCGTTAAATTAGAAAGCAATGGATGGATCATCTCATAAAAGTAGAGAAAGTAGAGACCAATTCCTTTTAGACAGGAGGAAGGAAAAAATAAACTGTAACAAGTACTGATCCACCTGCATATGCACCACCTTGATGTGAAGTGTATAGAAAAGAAACCACCAACACTTGACTTTCTGCCGTAATATAATTGAAGTAACTAGTGTACCTTGGATGAAAAACAAGCGAAGCACAACTAGTCCGTTGACAAGAGGGAAAAACTGGAGATACACATTATAAATAATGCCAATTCCATCTAAGTTTTCGATGCTCTTTCAGATTCAACCTCATTTACAGCGTCAACTATATATTGGATCTTCTTTGACAGGTTCTCTGTGTGTTCTTCAATGTGCTCGAAAAGTAGTTCAAGATACCTTTTGTATGTTGTAGATCTTCGTTTCTCAAGAAGTAGCTGTTGTGATAGTTCCCGGATCCTCTCATTGTCGCTCTGTAAGTGCACAAAAGGGAAAGAAATTAAAATTTGGAGAGAATAAAAGAATGATTGTACAATACAAGAATTTATTATAAAGCATAGTTTTGAGTGACTGAAAAAACCATAAAGGTTGAGTACCAGAACAGCATGTCTTCATTAGATCAGTTGTAATGAATGTGTCACAATAACTAGCAAACAAAAAAAAATTTCTAATTTAAAACTCAGCGAGGCAGATATTTCATCAATTTCAAAATAGAAACTGAAGTATGACTATGCATAGTATATAAGAGGCGAACAACCAATGAAATGCATAAACACCATGTCAACATATAAGAACCACCCCCTCTTGATGGTTTGAACCTAAGAAAATTACTTTATCGAAACAAACTAAATTATTATAACAATCAATCTAAAAGCCCGCACTCCCCCCCCCCCCCCCCCACCCCCCACCCCCTCCTGCATTAGTTGGACGTAAGTGGACCTGGAGTCTACAGGTGGGGATGGATTTAACAGTCAAATCTATTGCCCGTTCTTTTAAATTCTTGTTGACTTCTATCAGTTACCTTAATTTCTTTTGTCAGCAGCTGAGTGAATTTGCAGTTTTTGGGCTAATAGGTGAATATGGGTTTTGAATTGTTGTCCATAGTAAAATTTGGAGTTCTTTTTTCATTTTTCCTTTTCGGCTTAGTTTGGTTGCAAGGGAAATTAAAAGGAAAGGGGAAGTGAAATTTTTAAACTTAACAAGGAAACTTGTATATATATAACACAATATGATTGTATAAACTATTTAAATTTCTAAACATAATTAGTAATGACACTTATAAGATGTAAAATTTATTTTACTTTTCAAAAGCAAGGGATTTGGATGCAAAGTGAACTGTAAGTTAATAACGATATATGGAAGGATTTGGAATTAGTTACATAGTGATGTAATAGCATGTGCTGTAATCATTACAAAAGTTTCCTTTTAAAGTTAAATTTTACTTCCCTTCCCTATAATTCCCCTTGCAACCAAACAGAGCCTTCTTCAGTAGATAACCAAAGAACTTGTTGATAGAAGATGAATAAAAGTACATAGAATCCCTCAACATGATGTATGGGAAACCTTATCACTTCAAATATATACAAATTAAAATATAAAATATAGAATGATTTAAAAAGAAAGGAATTGGCAACAATGGGCTAGACAACCTGTATTAAAGCCAAGGTCTAACAAATTATTACTGGTCAAACATCCACTACAGGAATTCTCCAAGGTGTAACAACTCACCACTTCCCCATTAGCAGGTCTGGTATCTGCTGATACGAGAAATTCATGAAGGCAACTATTGATCAGCCATGCCTAATGAGATGGAAGAATCTCCACAGGCTACTATGCTTGCCATGTATCCGTCAATAACACTGGATGAGGCACTATCACCTGTTTGTCACCTCAATCAAAACTATTTTAACCCAGCCTGGATTGACAGGGTCTGAGCTCTAGATGTGTAGTCTCACATAAGCCACGAATAAGCACCCACAGCATTACGAACAAAATCTAACGTACACCTATCAAAAAATGGTCCTGGATTCGCAAGTAAGCACTTATAAAAAAATCCAGCTTCAAGCTGCCAAGAACGAGAAAGGCATAATCAAATAGGAGCCACCATCTGTGAGGCAGGTGATAATCAGAATGCATACACAGCCATAGATAATTCTCCGCAGGATCCCTCTAAACCAATTAATCACTGATTCCTGATGAAATACTCATGGTGGCTCTTCTTATCATAACATGAATATACATCCTGTCTTAAAAAATTTAGGTTTCTGTTCCTTTCACATACCCCAAAAAGTGGTGGTCAACCAAAGCTACACAATACCAAGAAAGTCCTTGGAAGTAAAACCCATTTCAGATAAAATGGTGTCAAAAAAAGCTGTCACATTCTTATTGCAAAGGGACCATAAAAGCAAAGATGGTCAACCGTCTATCCACTTTACACACAACGCATACAAAGGGAAGGAGGGCACGTCCCTTTCATCTAACCTGTACCATATCATGAATTAACTTTTGAGTTCCTTCAGCCATGATAAGACGACATTACAGTGAAAAACAAAATAAAAAAGAATACACAAAGACTCTTTAGAAGGACAAGGACAAACACATCACCACTATCACTGTTACTGCTAATACTACAAGTCTATAACCCAACTCAAGCAAGAGTTAATACCATCTAAATGGTTCCAGCTGCATGGATCTTGTTTTTCCATTCAACTCTATTCAAAGCCATAATCATTAACAATAATAATACATGCATGTCTTTCCTCACCAATTTCATAAATTCACTTTAAGCCTGCCCCTGGATCTTTTAGCTTACAGCACATGACCATGCCACCTCAAGAGAATTTTTCTCCACTTATCATATATCATAGATACATTAATTTTGTTTATAAGTTGTTTCTTCACCACCTAACATTCAGCCCAAGATGGTTTACCATCGCAGGTCTTATAGCTGCCCAACAAAATTTTCCTTTTAAGTTTCAGTGGAAGCATGGTTTAAAATCTCGCCGAGATCTCGGTGTTCTCGGTGTTCTCGGTGAACACCGAGACGAGAACCATGGCGATAATGGTTCTCGGTCTCGATGCAAGTTCTTGCCGAGATCTCGCAGAGATCTTTGTGTTATCGGTAGTTTCTCGGTGAGATCTCGGGATATTTTGTGTTATCGGTAGTTTCTCGGGAACTTTTGGCCTGAGATCTCGCCAAGATCTCGGGATATTTTGTGTTATCGAATGTTACATGCAGGAGCAAAACCAAGTTGCTTTTACACTGTCTCAGCGAGATCTCGGCAAGATCTCACCAAGATCTCGGTTTTCCAAGAGGCCGAGACGCCTCTGAAAACCGAAATTTTAAACCTTGAGTGGAAGTCAATCAGATAACAATACAGAAGCACCTTTCCACTTCATCCACCCTACTCTAATTCTATATTCAACATCATCCAGTATTTTTCCTCCAGTATTATGATTAAACCTAAGTATCTTTAAGTTGCCACTTTGAGGTATCTCCCTATCATCCACTTTCAGTCCTATTTTCACTAAAGTTACACCTTCCACTGCATCCACCCTACTCAAATTCTATATTCAACATCATCCTGTATTTCTCCTCCTTTATTATCATTGAACCTAGGTATTTTTAAGTTGCTACTTTGAGGTATCTCCCTATCATCAATTCTCATCACCCCATTTTCAGTCCTATTTATAGTTGTCAAGGCGCCAAGGCAAACCAAGACGTTGGAGGCCCAACAGGGCGCCTAGGCGACCAAGGCGCCTGATTTTCAAAGGCATCACAAGGCGTCTGGGTGCCTTAGGCGACACCTTGACAACTATGGTCCTATTTTCATTAAAGTTACACACCATATAATCTGTTCAGTATAGCTCATCTTAAACCCTTTTGATTCTAAAGTGTATCTCTCAATTATAACTTAGCATTTATCTCTACATGTGTATCAACCACCAAAAACTATACCATTAACAAAAAGCATACACGGGGACATGATCCTAAATGTTTCTTTTAAATCATCCACGATTGCTGTTAATACTACAACAATGAACATTATAAATGGCATTACTCATCCCTAGGCATATATGTATATGAAGGGATTCTTTTACCGACCCTTAAAATGTCAAATAATTTGTAGCCTTTTTTTTAGAGGCGGGCCTCAGTGCAACGGTAAAGTTGCTCCATTGTGACCTGGAGGTAGTGGGTTCGAATCTGGAAACAGCATCTCTGCGAAGCAAAGGTAAGGCTACGTACATAACATAAACCCCTCCCTAAACCCTGCAGTGGTGGGGGCCTCGTACACTGTGTATGCCCCTTTTTTTTTGCCCTCTTAGTATAACAAAGTTCTTCTTTGAACAAGGATAAAATCTCATCATTCATGTGTATACTTAAGATGTGCGAGAGAATGACATAATGGTAAATACACTTTTAAATTATTTTGAAAATCCATTTTTACCCCTGACATAAAGAACGTTTGGGAATAAGACAATGGGCAATCAATCAAAAGAAGGTTACATGTTCTAAATATACCTATAAAGGTGCCACACAAATAGACCCATATATAAATATTCCATTTCTATTCATGGTAGCTATAGAATTAGTTATGTGATATAAAAATCATTTGAAATCAACCTTGACTAACTATAATATGTAGAAGCATTACAAAGTATTTAGAACCACAAACAACCAATTGATCTTTTTCATGTCACTAACAGAATTTTTTTTTTTTTTTTTAATATGCAGTAGCAGTAATTACAATCTTTACACTAAACATTAGATGTAAAGAAAATACAAATAACTTACTTGCAAAAGTGTTGAGATAATAGGGTCGATAGAGGTTTCATATTGTGTTTAGATTTATCAAGAGGTGCCCTATTGTCATTAGTTATCCTTTATGCTTTAGAGTTACCTTTATTAAAGTAATTAGAGTTTCATTGTAATTGCTTTCTAGAGTCCAACTAGGTTGCAATTACTTGCTTCCATTATTAATAAATAAATGCCAGTGGAAAGAGAAGAAGACACATCAAACCTCTCCCTCCCTTCATCCATTTACTTCATCTTCTTCTTCTTCTCTTTCTTTCTTTTCTATTTTGTTACATCATCTCAAAGCAATCACCTAGGCTGCCGTTTTGAGAGTCGTTTAAAGACCTTCATTGTAGTGTGCAGCCACCAATGTCACGACTGCTGGAATCTCTGGTGTGCTCTTCACTTCAGTTCCTTCAACAGGTATCCAAGGAGTCAAGGGAATGGTAGGTATGGGATTGCTTCTGTATCTAATGGAATGGAAGGCGCTTAGGGAATTTTCAATTTCCTAATGTTAATGGTACGCTGTTCTGGGCGAGAGTATCAGCCCCAGAAATAAAACCCGAATGCTCTCAGTTCTTCTTTTAGTTCCAGATTCCGGGGACTAAATCAATGCATCTAGGCGACTCGAATCCTCAAATTTCAACCCCATCAAGACACACTGCTGTGAGATATCCATCTGATCTCAGATCTGACCCTGCAGCTTCCGATAGATCCTATTTCAGAGAATTTAAGATCGATTATGGGCTGCTGAATTGAGAGAAGTAGTTGGACTTCATAAAGTTAAGGCTCACAATCTTTTTCCCCAAATTTCGGCCTAAAAGAACTCTTAACGGGAGAAATCTCTCCTTGGAAAGCTCTCTCTATCGCTGGAACTTCCCATTGTGAAGAAGAAGCTTATTTCTGTTTTATCCTTTTTTTTATCTCCTTTTACCACGTCAAAACTCTTTCTTAATTTAGTCCCTTCCTTATATGGTAAATTTCCTAAAATACCCTTCTCTAATACCATAATTCTGATTTGTCCCAACCTTTAACTTTGCTTCCAAGATTACAGCAACTCTTTAATTCTATTTCCAGCTTAGTCTTAAGGGTTTGTTTGTTTCACTTAAGGGAGATTAAAATTCTGATTAATTACAGTATTGCTATCCCTTCCTTGTTCACTACCCATGGCCCCTTAAACATTGTGGTTAATTACCATATTGCCCCTGGGGTCCATTTGTTCCATTTCTAAGGGTCTATTGGCCTTTCCAAGATGTCCCAAATAGTTCTACATACCTCATAACTTTGGATCAAACCGTTGGATCATCTTCAAATTTTGATATTTTGTTCCTAGTGGTATTCTACACTATATCCTAGTATTTGGTTGGCTATTGGTTTTTGGGTGCTTGTTGTTGCTGTCAGCAGGAGGTGATTGGAGGTTATTTTATTGGGATCTTATTTGTTGTTGCTCTTGCTTATGATTCGGAACTATTATATGTCCAAGGTCCAATATTGAAATCATTTCAAATGTTTTCCCTGACTTTGTCCGTGTCAACAAACAATTCGAAATACCTCGACTTTTTTAGAATAGGTCCGAGTCAAATAGCAATGATTCGAAGCACTTCTTTTTACACTATTTCGGAAACCTAAGGACTCAATCGTATGGATATGTAAAATACAGGATTTCCAATCCTAAGAGGGGTTTTATTGAGCTGCTCATCTTTCGCGATGCTGCTTCTTGCACTTGCCATCTGCTGCTCATCTTATGCATTATTTGTTCACATGCAACCCTCCACGTAAGGGGGAGACGATGGAGCCTATATGCTCAGGATTATTATTTGTGCGATTTGGAGCCTACTACTCCAGCTCATGTTGGAGTCTACTACCTCTTTGCTCATGGAAGAGCCTCCTACTACTTATATTATGCTACTATCTACTACTACTACTTGGTTCGCAGTGACTTATATTATGCTACTATCTACTACTACTACTTGGTTCGCAGTGACTTATATTATGCTACTATCTACTACTACTACTTGGTTCACAGTGACTTATATTGCATTGTTATCTACTAACTAATATTGCTATTGCTACTTACTACAGCTGGTGCTACTGCTACTCATAGTTGTTAAGGCGACAAGGCGATCCAAGGCGTTTGAGGCCATCCTGGGCGCCTAAGCGCTACGCTAGGCATCGCCTAGGCGACCAAGGCGTTCCCAGTGTATTTTTTTTATTTTCAAAATATTAATGCTATATTAATGTTTATGTATATATGTAGCATTCTACATAAATAAACATTTAAGACATAGCTTAATTAATATAAGAAAACCAACAAAGAAACAAATAATTGAGTTAAGTAGGCAATACGTATTTATGACTAACATTTGCTTATTTCTAACAAATTTTACCGGAGCATAACTCCTTTAATATACTTCGGATTCAAGCAATCTCAAATTCGTTGCAAAGCTAGTATAATCAGCTTTCCAACAAATCTTAGATTGCTTGAATCCGAGTTATAATGAAGGAGTTACACTCCGGTCAAACTTTGTTCGAAGTACGCGAATGCTGTTAAAAGTCGTCTGAATGTAAATTATTTTTTGGGCATCAAAACAAGAGATTATTTTGGCGCGCTCTTGGTTTTTAATGATGTTTTACTATAATAAGATTTATGAAATTTTTATATTTGGAAAAAAGCCTAGCATTTTGAAGTTGAAAATCACCCCCGCACCCGAAAATACGATTTTTGTTCTTGAACTGGAGGGTTGACTTTTTATCCTTCTGGAATTTGAATTTTAAACTATTTTTATTGGATTCAAATAGGGGATATTTACTTATTTATGAATAATATCTTAAGTAAATAAATATTTACTTAAATGATATTAGTCATAAATAAGTACTGTCTGATAAATGTTGTTCCTGTCTAGCATAATAAATCCTGTGAAGCAAATTTAGAGATTAAAGGGAAAAAAAAACACATATAAGACCCAAGCGACCGCCTAGGCATTCTGGGCGCCCAAGGTGTCCAAGGCGGCGCCTAGGCGACACCCAGAGAGCTTGGGCAACCGCCCAGGCAACACTCATAAGGCGCCCAGGCCCTGGAATCACGCCTGGACGCCTTGACAACTATGCTGCTACTACTACGATTGTTGCTATTGCTACTACTACTGCTACTATTACTGTTGCTACTACTACTATTGTTACTTCTACTACTATCTGCCTTCTGTGAAAAGCACCTATGCTGCTTGGTGTTCGTGAGTTGATGTTACTACATGAAGACCATCTTGTAGATCATATCTATTCCAAGCTGGAGCATGTTCTAGCTTGTGGGGGGGGGGGGTGTTGAGATAATAGGATCGATAGAGGTTTCCTATTGTGTTTATAGTTATCATGAGGTGTTCTATTATCATTAGTTTTCCTTCATGCTTTAGGGTTACTTTGATTATTGTAATTAAAGTTTCATTGTAATTGCTTTCTAGAGTCCTACTACGTTGTAATTACTTGCTTTCATTATTAATATATAGATGGCAGTGGCGAGAGAAGAAGACACATCAATCCTCTCTCTCCCTCCACCCATTCACTCCATCTTCTTCTTCTTCTCTCTCTTTTTTTCTATTTTGTTAATATGCAATAGCAATAATTTATACAATCTTTACACTAAACATAATATGCAAAGAAAATACAAATAACTTAGTTGTAGAAACATACAAGTATAATCATTCTATACCATAACACTTATGAATTGTATAATATCCAAGAAAGACGAGAGAATGAAACCCTAGACTAAACACAATATGAAAGAAAAGCAGGAGATTACAATGAAGAACCCAACAACTAACATCAAGAATGTCATCCAGAGCCACCACCCAGGGGAATAAATATTACCATTACCCTTCTTACCATGGAATTCTGATGCTCTGGCAAACGCACCAAGGAAGGAAGATTTGGATTGGGATTTTCTTCTTTATATGGAATTATCTTGTAATCTTTATTCTACTTTATTTGGGGTTATTTAATAGTTGGGTTATTCTATAATTGAATTTCTTTTTTTTATTTTATTGTCCTAGCAATCAAGCAATAGATCACGTAGGATTTTACTGGGTTTAATTTGGTTTCCTGGTTTAAGGTTTTCTATTTTTAGTTAGGTTTGCAATTACTTTTCTTTATAAACCAATGTAACCGACACTACAGGGAATATATAGAATAATGGAATGAAACGTTGAGTTGGTGTCTGCGTGGCAAGAAGTTGCTTGCGAGCTGCGGCTCTTTTCTCCCCCTCCCTCCTCTATCTCCCTGGTTCTCCTTCTCTTCTGAACTCTCTGCCTTCTCAGATCAGATTTCCTTTCCCTTGTTCTTCTTGCATCTTCTCTCTTCTAATATTCTGCAGTTTCCCTGGTATTCTGTTACTGTTTCTATCTTTCATAATTCATACTACTTGCAATATTCTTGGACTGAGCATAAACCATTAGAACTTCCTGGATTCTACTCCTCCTTACCTGAGTATTTGAGTGTGAATATCTTTCTGTAGGGGACACGAACCCCCAGGGGTTAGCTTGCTGGAACCATCTTGGCTGGGAGTTCTACCCAGAATTTGAAACCAGGTTTCAGTTCCACTGCCTGGTTTATTTTCAAATTTCTAAAATCTGTCAATTGCTGCTTGTTTGGAGTAACTATTGGATGGGGTCAAGAGGAAAGAGGTTTGCAATCCTTTAACTTGAAGTTTCAATTCGATTAGATCTGAATTGAGTGAGATATAAGGCAAAAATCTTGCAATAAAACTTGAAGCTCCTTAATACTTGTTTCTGTAAGGACGTGTGCTTCTAGGGTTGGAGGCAAAGGCAAAGCAATTCATTGCCAGATTGAGTTAGGGACGTTGTGGCGTTGCCCAAATGATATGTGTGCAGTGGTGCCAATAGAACTCTTCTCTAGTGCCTCATACAGACTAATGCTGGTCTTTAAGGATTCCTTAGAGAAAAAGATGTAACATATATCTAAGAGAGCCGAAGACAAGGCACACCAATTTACAAGACGAAAAAGCTAATTGAGAAAAAGACATGGGCTCTTGCACCAAATTGGAAGGTCAAGCTTTGCCTTCGAAAAGATTCAGAATAGATCAGAGCAAGAGCAAAAAAATCCCGAACAGCTTAAAACAGAGAACAGAAGAAGAAGTTAAATGAAGAAAAAACTGGATAAGAATTTTCTGTCACTATAGAAGCTGATATGAATGATGCCTGTTCTAGCTTGTAGTCCAGATTTGATGGAAGAGAGGTTAGTAGCCACAACAGATTTGGAGAGAATACAGAAAAGTAGGAAAAGAAATCAGATCTGGAGAAAAACCACATTCAAGGCAGAAGAAATAGATTTGGGAAAGAAAAGAAGACCAAGAAGATAATGAAAGAAGAGATGTAAATGATGGAAGAGAAGAAACAGGATTTGTGGCAGAAAGAGAATAAAGGAACCAACAGGGGAAAGGAGACACTCACGGAAGACTTCCACACGAGAAATTTTATTTCACTTCAAACTTTATAATTGCATTGGGGTAAAAAATATATTATATTGGAATGTAATTCTACTGCTCTACTCCTTATTCTCCTCAATCTGATTCTTTTCTTCTTTCCCCTACTTTCTCCCTAGTATCTAGAACCTGGGGGATCTCCTGTTTCAGGTTCAAATTCCAGCTTGCTTTTTTGGTTATTATATGCTCCATTAATTAGTAATTTGCTCGGAGATTTAGTTTTTATACTACTGTCATCATACTCTCTTAAGATTTGCTCTTGTTTTTCAGTTTATCCCTCATTTACAGACCTACAATATAACCTACTCTGTTTCTGGTTTTTCCTGAAACCGACCCATAGATCCACCCAAAGCTTCATTAACTCTCTATTTTCGGGTTTGGGATTGATCAATAAGTCTAGGCAATTCTATTGGTGGAGCCACAGCCCTGTTTGATTGAATTTTATGAAGTTACAGCTCTCTTTCTTCAGTCCCTGTTTTACCATTCAAATCTTCTTCTTAGCTTCTGCAATTCAAAAACTAATTATTTTTATATACAGAACCAGTGAAGTGTATGCCAATTATCAAATAACTGCTTTTTTCTTCTGAATTGAATTAAAATCTGGGTTTTTTCAAATTTCGTGAATTCCATTCAATTTTCAACTCCGATCCTGTTTATAAATCTGGTTTCAGCACTCCTGTTCTTCTAGATTCAGTTCTAGAACTCTGAGTCACACCATAATTTGGGCTAAAACTTTGACCAAATATCCTAATTTGGCTCAACTAATAAAATAAAAAAGTACATGAGAGAACTACTTCAAAATCAGATCACTAAATAGTCACGTGGTCTCCAATAAATAAAATCCAATGAAAGCCCATAGATGATTAAAGGCCAGCCAAACTAATAACTACTACTGCATCCTTTCTCAATCTTTTCCTCTCAGCATGCAACCACTCCAAAGTCTAATGGAATTAGCCACCTCCAAATGGGAGCAATTTACAAATTACCACCCTCCCTGCATTTTTTTTTTTTTTTTGTGGTTATTTTGATGTTCACTTTACCTTAATCTTTAGGTCTTTACTGATGTAGAGTAAAACAGTATAACAGTCAAGATTTAAGTTGTTTTTTGCGTATGGAGCTCAGTTCGAGTACCCTTTCAGATTGAAATTTATGTTATCAGATAGAGCAGAACAGGCATCGAGATCTTGAAAATCTCGACCTCATCGAGATCTCAGAAATCTCAACCTCATCGAGATCTTGGAAATCTCAGATATTTCCATCTTTACATTTTCAAAAAAAGCAGTGTCTCAGCGAGATCTTGAAAATCTCGGAAATCTCTACCTCACCAAGACGAGGTCGACATTCAAGATTTAGAACCATGTTGATAAGTAGTATAGAGCTTAACAAGTAGTATATTAGTTCAAGAAAACTTTATAGGTTGGATAGGTAGGTAGCTATGCTTAGTCAAACTTCTTCCGTGTTACAGTGGCAGTTTGTTTTTGAGCAGATATAATAAGGATATTTCTAGACTGTTCAATTACCTAGGACATAGAACTTGACTGCTATCTAGCAAGTAATGAGCAAGGAGAAAGAATTAGAAAGTTCAAGTTGTTAAAGAACTTGGGCTGGGCTGCAACTATATTGTACCCATTTACCTGTAGAATTTCACAATGAATAAAATTATTTTCCTCTCAAGTGTTTGCCCTTTTTCTATGTCAATTTACAGGCTCCCTTAGATGACATTCTTTCAAATCCAACAAGAATTATTAAGTGAGTTATCTTTCTTTTATTCTTCTTTTTTCCCTTCTCTTCTAATCAGTCACGTTCATAGTTGTCAAGGCGTCGCCTAGGCGGTGCCCAGGCTGCCTTGGGTCGCCTTGGAAAATTGGGCGCCTTGATCGCCTAGGCGGTCGCCTTAGTCGCCTAGTCGGGCGCCTTGGTCGCCTAGGCGGGCGCCTTGGTCGCCTAGGCGGGCGCCTTGGTCGCCTACCGCCTTGGTCGCCTAGGCGCCCAGCCAGGCTTCCATCGCCTTGTTTCGCCTTAGCGCCTTGACAATTATGGTCACGTTCTAATTAATAATTAATCCACATCAAGCAATTTAACCCTCCCCCAAAAAAAACCAAATAAATCAATTCCATAGCCTGATCCTGACAACCCTAATCTTCATCCATTCACTCACCACCAAAAACGTAACCATAGAACTGTCTTCCCACACTCCTTATTTTAAGTTCCTCCCTTACAGAATTTTTCCAGCCATTAAAATCCATGTACAAGTTCACAAAATCAGAATTTCTATGAACCCAAGCTTATCCTACTCATACACTAATATTCATTTAAACCAAAACCTTGGTTTAAACTTTTAAGCATAATTTCAAGGAACCAAGGCAAACCTAAGCATTGAGACTTCAGTCATTTCTTCTGAAAAAGCACGGCTCTGATTTTGGCAGGAGGCATTGTTGATATGATGAGTAGGAGTGGTATCCACCTCTTTGCTTTTTTATTGGCCATAGACGTAGTCCAACAGCAACGTTTGATCCTCAGTCAAATGCCTTAATCACAGCCAAGGCATGTTCATGGAACCAACCGAAGAAGAGGAAGACTAGATTTTCCCAACATCTAATGGGCATACTAATAGGGCTCTCCACTGAAGACAAAATCACCATTATTTCTCAATGGTGGAATGGAGCAAGCAAAGAATCCACTATCATAGATCACCGTTGCGTGTTAGCATGCACAGTAGTTTGATAGCTGCTATAGCCTACGCATTAACCAGCCACCTTGTCATCTAGGGCCTCTATGCAAGGCACCTGGGTGGCACCAGGTGATCAAGGCATGTACTGACAAATGGGGGGTTTACATGTAAAGGATAGGATTTTTTCCTTTCAAGTTGTATTTTAAAGGAAGGGGCTCATATGTAAAATGAAAAACTTATTTTCTTTACTTATAATAAGGGGGTAAGGTATAATAATACTTCCTTTTAACTTACAATTTTAAGAAGTAAGACCTAAGGAAGTAAATGGATAGCCAAAAATCCGACTTCAATTCGAATCCACATCCGTTTAGAGAAATCCGAATCCTAACAATCGGATTCGGATGCTAATTCGGATAGATGAGATCGGATTCGGAGGCAGATTTGAATATCACTCTAATCAAAGGGATATAATCCGCTCTGATCCTTTTAACTGTAGCTTTAAAATAAATTATAGTATATAGTAATAAAGTCAAATAAATAAGGGTAAATATAGTATAATGAAATAGGATTACGTGTAATGCATTTACTGTTTAAATAAGGGTAAATATAGTACAATGAAATAGGGTTACGTGTAATGCATTTACTGTTTTTCTTATTTCATGTAATGCATTTACTGTTTTATTGGGAGTTGAGAGACGTGTAAATGTTTTATGTAGGAATGCATTTACTGTTTTATTGGGAGTTGAGAGAAGTGTAAGAGTTTTATGCACTAATGCAATTACTGTTCTTGGGAGTTGACTTGAGACTCTTGAGGGTTTCGTCACTTACCTTTTTGCTAAATTCGAATTAATTAGAAAACACAAAAAAAAGTGCTAAATGCTTTAAGTAACCTCCTTCAATTAGGTAAGACAGCTGTTAATGGCTTATATTACACTACACACCCCCCAAAAAAAAAATTTTTTTGTCCCTTACCTAAGGAAAATGAAAAGACAAAACTTGAGGGTTTCGTCCCTTACTTACCTAAGGAAAGTGAAAAGGCTGGGAGAAGATTTAGGAGAAGTGGAAAACTAGCCATGGTGCTATGAAGATGGTGGTGATGGTGGCTATGAAGATTTGTGTGTTGTAAGGTTAGTCATTGATCCTTCTACCCAAAACCCTCTACCTGAGACAAGAGACATTTTACTCTTTCCATTCCATCTGGATACATCTCCCTCTCCTTCTCTCTCTCTCTCTCTCTCCCCCTCTCCCTCTCCCTCTCTCTCCCTCTCTTTCACCTACTTTCCCATGGTCTGAAATCGATCAGACTTCATTAGAGTTAAATCTAAAGAAATGCTACATGATTTCTATTCTGAACGATGATCCCTTCTCTTCTTCATTTTTTCCCATTGTTTGTACTCTTATTTTTGTTCTGAGATTGAAACTAAAATGTTGTTTCAGTTCGGATTTGAGTCGGACTTTAACCGGATTTTCGGTTATAATCCGAATACGAATTCAGATTTTATTTTAAGAAATCCGTCGGATGCAGAGACAGATTCGGATAGGGTTATAAGAAGTCGGATTTGAATTTGGATAATAGTCTATCCGTGCCGAATCCGATCCAATTACATCTCTAGTAAAACCCCCTTCAATGCAGGAGGAGATGCAGCTTCTTCTTCCTCTTTCTCCTTCTTCATCCCTTTCTTCTTGTGGACGCAGCACAAATGTTGTAATGGCAACTGCAGCGGCATCTCCGGAAACAACTGATGCTGCTGCTGCTGATTTTGTCCTCTTCTCAGCAGTTGCCACCACTGCAACTTCTCCATCGGTGGCAGCAGCAGCTGCTGCTAATACTTCATCTCGTCCTTTTTTTCATATTCTTCTCTTTTTTTTTTCTCTTCCTCTTCCTTTTCCAACCCTTTTCCCCTCCTCTCCTTTTCTCCCCTTTTTCTTCCCTTTCACCACAGATGTTGTCACCTGGGCACCATGACAACCCAAGGTGGCACCTAGGCAGCGACCTTGACAACCATGATTTTAACACTTCTAGAACTCTTTGGGCTTTCCAGCATGTATGTCCTTTATTTTGTCAAGGTCCAACACTTTGTTTCAATTTCCCCTTGTTGATTTCACTCTTTGAAGGCTACCATGGTTCAATATAAAATTTACGGCACCCTGTGTCAGTAAAAAAAAAGAGAGTTTCCCAGTGCACGAGGATCCCGCTACTGCAGGGTCTAGGAAGCGGCAGAATGTACACAAACTTACCCCCGCAATGCAGAGAGGTTGTTTCCGTGTTTCGAACCAGTGACCATTAAGTTGCAATATCCTACAAGCCTCACCCTTTATCCTGTGTCTATCCAACATCAATTAAAATTTAGGGTACCATTGATGCATTCATGCATGAAAATATAAATCTATATGCTGAATACATATTAATAATTTAATATATCAGGCCACACAAGAGATCTAAGAAGATTATAAAATTCCCCTCCAGTTCTTCTGTGGCAAAAGGTTCTTTGCTGTTGAGAAAACGCTTCCTTAGCAGCCCACCAAGTTGTACTGCATGGAAAAGTTTGTGGCAATTTCTGCCATTGGATACGTAGGGGATGGTTTGATAACTTTGTCAAATTTCACAGCCAAAATCATATACACCCCTATGTATTGACATTTTTCCTTGTATTTTCAGCTGCCCATTGTTTTGAACACTTATTTTGTGAGTCATGTCAAGTTGTTTCGGACCTTCGGTAGCCAGTGAAACCGGAAAATTTCACCAAAATTTTTTGAATGTGAAATTTTGAACCATGCTGAAAGCAGGCCATTTCAAGTCTAGTTTTCTCTATTTGTCAAAAAAAATTCTTTCAACAGTTAAAGGTTCACGATTCATTACTCTCCAACATAGCTTCCAGGGAATAATATAGAGGATGAATGAGTAGGAAAAAATTAACGCAAGCACGGTCTAAAAGAATTGGTCCTATTTTAATATCTGTGGGGTATGTATTTTTATTTTTTTGGGTTTTATTTCTAAAGAGCTTAATTATAAAGCCCAAAAACATGAGTCTAAAGGGATGTACAAAAATAAATATTTAATTAAAAGTGGGATCCATTTGGTAGTATAGTTAGCTTGAGTTTAGTCATTAAAGAGTCCTCTTTTGGTTAGTTGTGTGGGATAAGTTATCGAAAAGATTTAGACTTCAACAATTCTAACTAGTTAAGTATTTTAAAGTTCCTTGTTAGTTAAGTTAGTCAAGCTACCTAAGAGTTCTAGATTTAGAAGACTTCCTTTTGATTCTAATAATTATATAACAACAATCACAACTACTGAATAAAATGGATTTAATTTGTTTTGATTCGGTAATTGCCTAGATGGCCAATTTTCAATCCTTTGTGTATCATTTCTCTCTCCTCTCTTCTCTTTTTCTTCTAACTTACTGTTTGGTACTGTTCACAGTCCCATAACAGTAGCCTTCCCTTATATTTTCCTATTTCTCTCCTATTTCCTAAAAACCCTAATCCATCCTACGCTTTTCCCACCACCTTTCTATTGTCATTCAGCACTTGATTTTGAAACACTAGGCTGTCCTACATCAGATATCTACTTACACATTGATTTCTTGTGACATTTACAATCTCCTCATTTAAACATCATTATGGTCATCAGATGTCTCTTTAAAATCTTGCAGTTTTGGTCCTCAATTAATTTGGGCTAGTTAGCTATATTCTATATTTATCAACTTAGGTTTACAAATAACATCTCACACTGCAGATCTAGATAACAAGCTACCTGAGCATAAATAATTAACTGAAAGAACATAGAAAAAGTCATAATTTAACAATATATGCAACATATTGAAGTAAAGACTGCCTAGACATTAATAATTGATTAATAAATAATTGACAATAATTAATTTAGAATATGGAGGATATAATCATAATTTAACAATATATTGCAGAAAAGGTAAAGACTAACCGGAAATGGACCACATATTGAAGTCTTACGATATCCAAGAATAATCAGTGGATGACTATGCTCCTTCACAAATCTCGAAATAACCCATTTCCCAGAATTTAATTTCTTTGCAGCCATCATTGCCTTGCAACCTACCCTCGTGGTTGCCCGTGGCTTCGATTCAGTCTTATTACGCTTATCAGGTACTCGGAAACCCTCTTTGTTACACACAAATTCCCGAGCAATAACAGCACGGTCACGCCTCGAGCGACCAAGTCTGCTCCAACGGATGACAAATCCCACGCGATCAGCATATGCAGAATAGAAGGCATGCACAGCTGTTTCAGATTCAAACTCCATACCCACTCTTGGTTCATTTTGGTCCCCTTCACTAGCAACTAATTCCCTTCCTGAAGCACTCTCGGTGCTCTTACCAACCTCCTCACCCTGGTGAATCTCTCCTTCAACAGAACTTTCAATCGTTTCGTTGTCTGGCCCCGCTGGAACCTCCATATCTATGAGATTGATCAACTCCTTCCTATTAAGGCCAAAACCCACTGCGACGTCACATTTTATGCTGTTATCTTCCATAACCACAAAAGGTTTCTACAAATTAGAACGAATTATTGTTCCTGATGAACTGTTGGTTTACCAGAAAGAATGATTGTTCTGGGAGAATTTCAACAGCATCGCATCTACGCATTCCAATGTTCAAACCAAGAAATAACACTGAAAGCCCCCAAAATCAATAGAAATAAGTTCAAGAACCAAGAATGAACATACAAATCAGATACAACAACGAATAACTAGAATAAATTGTCCCAATTTATGTCTCGGTGGGAGGATTTCAAAGACAAATTTCAGTTTCATCTTCGTCTGGAATTCTTTAAAGAAAAAGAACTTTAATTCTTACAAAGCGTGAAAAGCTTACAGAATTTGTCTACGGCCCTTGACCGATCCAGAGTCGAGAGATTAAGAACGTTGATGGATGGAAAGGGAAACAAAAGATTGATCGGAGAGCTTTGGTCATGCCGGCCGACGTGAGCTTCACTTGGGGAGGGAGGGCTCTCCTAGAATAGAAGTTAGAAGTCGTCTGTAATCTGTACAACCGGATTTATGTCAGAAAACGTATGCAATGTTACGTGATTGCACCACGTGTCAATTCCGGTGGGAGATGAAAAACGGGTTTGAATGTACCAATCTACCCCTATAGGTTTACCAATTTATCTACAAAATATTTAATAGGGAAAAAGAGAGTTTCCTTTGCTCTATTATACCTAAAAGATAATTACCCCCTAAAGTTTCTAGAAAAGATTAATACCTTCCCTACAAACATTGTTAGAAGATAACTATACCCACGCCGTTAGTATTTTCTGTTAAATACTGATGGTGAGAGCCATATATTTTTTAATGACCAAAATAACCTTGTATAAATGTGACAAAAATTAATTCTCCTCTCGTCTTCCTTCTCATTCTCCCTCACCTTCTTTCCGATGGAGCAAAGATGATAAGAGCTAGTAATGTGAAATGGAATCGGGGTAGCAGGGATCGATTAAAACAAGAAACAAACATTGTTGGTAATGTGAAACCTGTTGTTGTTGTAACCGGTTCTGCTGATGTGCCCGTCTCCTACAAGATGAGAACAGGAGGTTAATGGAGCCGGGCCAATACGCCCAGAATCCGCTCCGATGATAAAGTCAGTAACAGAGCAATCAGTATGGAGCTTGGTAAGGAAAGCAAGCTCCAAGGGTGTGGGGATGAAGGAATTCAAGAAGGATGTATGATAACACTAACAATTTGATCGCAAGTAGGAAATTCAGATTGTGTTCTTTTACCTTTGATCGTCGAGTAGTTATATAGAGTGAGGAGAGTTCCAGATAAACTTCCAATTTAACCGCCTAACTACCAAGAACATCCGCGATAATCTCTCATGACCGTTGGATGAATGATCCAACGGCTAGACTTAATGCTATGTCACTATAATCACCCTCTTTCCTCCCCACCAAAGGTTCTTATACTTGCTGACGTGGCCGTCTTACGAATGATGAAAGTGTTAACCACGCGAGTCGCATGTATGAGCTATCTTATCTACATGTAGGCAAGTCATGATAGTTGCGACATGGCTAACTCACAAGCTAATGGCGAAACCTGTTATCTGAGCGAGACAATCCAACGAGATGCAACTCGTCAATGACAGTAACCGCCAACTCGCATAAAAGGGAGGATCAGAAGATTTGAACACATGTCACCCTCCCGTACACCGATGCTCAAGGACACGTGTCGCCTCATGATTGGAGAACGAAATATGGCATTAATAGTTGCCCCTTGTCGCAGTATACTCATCGAGTGTGATGGAACAATTATAATAAGAATCATATTTTGTCTCGCAATAGACATATTAACTCACGGAGCATAGCATAACTATACACTGTGATATTTCTCTGACCATATCAGATATATAATGAACAAAATTGCAAGCCATTCCAAAGCTTAGTGGATGAACTCGCAATGAGTTAGCATCTGACAATACCGGACATGATTGATGAATATTGTATCTGTGGCGTGCCATATAACCCATAGCACATTATGGAGCTGTAACAACCCCTTTATTATGATCCCGGGGAATACTCCCACGATTTCTTCGTGTGTGCCCCATGTTCGTATGAGAATTGAAGTGTCAACCTTCAAATTTGAATGACCATTTAGCACGCCACGTGTTGACTTAACAGCAGTTACCGCAAATCGTAACGTCAAGAGAGCAATTATGTCTTCTCCTTTCCAAATCGTGCATTTAATGCGGAGGAGTGCTTCGAGGCGCATGTCCTGTCAACTGAAATCGTAAACCGTGCTGCAATGATGATGGCTTTTACACTTTCTACATAAGTAAACCATACGCTCCAAAAGATTATCCTCCTAGTGACTTTGAATTCCTTCACCTGTAAAAAGCTTGAAACATTTCGTCTTCTCTGCCTTCGTCGTTTTTGCAGTTGCAGAGATCCTTATTCTCCCATCAACCTCCGCCGTGCAGAATACTCATCTCCAGTACACACACAGTTCAATTTTCACCAAGAAAATAGTAAGTTCTGCCCCTTTACCTCCGTAATTTTGTTTTCTAGGGAGTTTTCGAACATTCGGTCTTCCGGACTGGCTGATCATCTTTGTCGTTCAACTCAACCCTATATTTAAGCGGCTATTCTTACTATAGGAACATAATGCATCCCCACGCAAAGCCTACAGAGCGAGACCCAGAGGACCCATTGTCTTTGAGAGAACCCATGCCTGAACCCTTACTTGTAGAAATTAAGGCTGCATCCACGGAGTTCAGAAATGAGCTTGATGTGTTCGACCCAGAACTCAACCGAGTTCTCGACGGTCTCTTGAATCGGTTAGACTGCCGAATACCCAATGAGGAAGAAGCCGCCTGCTCCGTCAACGGCATCGAAACCTCCATATACCTGGAGTACTTTGCCTCCGAGCTTAAGATCCCTATTCCCAGGGAAGCCAGAGACATACTGAGGTATTAAAACCTGGCTCCCGCACAACTCCACACCAACTCCTAGACGTCAATCATGGGGTTCATAGTGATGCTTCGGAGACCCGAGATGCCGGCGACTGTGGTGTTGTTCCGGAGTCTTTTCCTTTTGAATAAGGATGACCCAAAGAGCTAACCACTTACGGGTTGGTATTTCTTGAAGGCGAGACTAGGGGCGCCAAAGGTGGCAATCACGAGGAACAAAGTCCATTATTGGCAAAAGAAGTACTTCTTTGTCAGTTGGGGAGATGGGAAACCCATGCCCCTCCCCAACATATGGCCATTTCCTGAGGTTGGCGAGAAAAACTAGCCACCGTCCCTAATCGGCAATGAGAGGGAGAGTTATGACATGATAAGGACATGTGATCCCATCCCCTTCTTGGAACTCACTCAGATGGATGCAGACAACCTAGGCGATTCTGAGAGAAATGACGGGGAGCGAGTTGCTATGGAACCCACAGAGGTTAGAGATGAACCTGCTGGGGTTGACGAGCCTCTTGATCCCGCTAGGATGGAAAGTTCTGGTATGTTCTGTTTTTGTTTTTGTTGAATTGCACCTAAATACAATTTAGCTGACGGGATCAGCTGTGTCTCCTTGTTTTGTAGTGGGAAGAGAAGAGCTACACGCTGGGGAGATCGCGAGTATGCTAGTGAGTCAGGGTCAGAGGCAGAGGAAGCGGCCCGCTCTTGGTATCAGCAAGGGTGTCAAGAAGGCGTGAGTGGTGAAGATGACCGTGACGAGGTCTCCCCCGACCTGGTGGACCACTGAAGTTGCTGGCTGGATGAGTTCGCAGTCCCCTACCTCACGAAGCCCCTAAGGAAGCGGCCCCTTCAGGCGAGACTACCCCGCGAGGGTCAAATGACATGGTGGAAGTCCAGCCTCCCACGTCGCGTCCATCGTCTATGGACTCGCAAGAAGGAGAGGGCGTGACACGGAGATCCCAATCTAAAATGCCTCCGGACCTGCCTCTTTATAGTGAGAGTTTATCGAGGAGGGAGGAAATCCCAGTGCCAAGGAGCAAGTAGGTTGGAGCATCGCCTGTGAGGTCATCCTCGAGAGGGCCTTCAGAGACTCGTCGCCCAGGGGGGCCACCCAGGCAGCACCACCCTAGCCCAGGCGGGGCGTACTGGCCACACTAGACCATAGGTAAGAAGTCCAACCCGTTGGATCCTGACGTGGTGTGGCAGCTGGGGAGTGGGATTTGTCTTCCCTCGACGGAAGACTTTTACAGGTAATCAGAGCGGGTAGAGCTCTATCGCATACTGGAGATAGATCTGGTTCGGGTAAGCCTCGTCATCCTCCCCAGTCGATGCTTTGCACTCTCTTTTTATTTGCATGGTTTGAGTATGCTAACGTTTCCATTGGGTTGCGACTTTACAGAGTACCCAAGCTTTGACTGTGCTCAGGGAAGGCGAGGATGACTTCGCTGGTGCAATTCGTCGTCTAAAACTGGAGAGGAATGCTGCCTTGAAGGGTGCTTGTTCTGCTGAGCAGATGAGGGACAACCCCATTGATGCGAGATGCCTATTCTCGTAGGAGAACAAAACCCCTGACGGAGGAACGTGATGCCCTAAAGAGGGAGTTGGACACCATTCGGGTTTGTACCAAAGCCGAGAAGGAGTGTCTGGAAGAGGCTCTCTAGGTGGAAAAAGATGGTGCTCACGCAGCAAGGGAGCATCTGGAGAAATCCCTTAGGGCGGAAAAGGTGAGGGTAGAGGGACTTACTTCTTTGCTAGAGGGCAAGAAGAAGAGATGCTATGATTTGGCCGGGCACGTCCAGAACCTCCTATACCAGAAGGACGAGATGAGGGTAGCATCCCTGACCATGTCGAGAAGGCTCTGGGCGACTTCAAGATGTCACAGGAGCTCGAGGTGTATGTGGCTAAGGATCCGACAATGAAGAACTTCTGTCTTCGCTAGGGTGCCCAGCACTTCATCCACAGGGCGCGAAGCGTGGCCAAGTTTGTCAGCTAGAAGCTTCAATTGGAGGTGGAATCCTTCACGTAACCTCTCTGAATTGATGGGTCAGACGAGCAGGAGCGGGCTGTTGAAGAGGTCAAGGCTAAAGGCGACAACGAGGAGGAAGCTAATGTCGAGGAAGAAGGGAATGTCTAGGAGGAAGTCACTGAGGGGGAGCCTGGTAATGAGGTTGCGGGAGACCAAGGGGACATTCCGCGAGATGGCTCTCCAATCGGGAATGTATCTCCCATACTCACGATCCTTCCTGGAGTGCCGACTTCCTCCCTCGTGCGGCCTAAATCAGACACTCCAACAGTCAAGTCGACCGAGATGGTGATGCAGGTGGAGAAGCAGAAACCTTGAAGGATTTTTTACCCCTTATTTCCCTCTTCTTTTTTTTTTTTATGGGGAGGGCCAAATGTAATGTGCTTAGTGTTTTGTTTTTCCTTGTCTGGGACTTAAATGTGATGAATATATTTGCACTTTATCTTTGGCTCCCAGCTATATTGACATGTGTTAAATCTTGTTCTGTCATTTTGCTTGCGACTTGATGACACGTTTTGCTTTATTTGGATTAGGTTTATAGCGAGAGAAACCTCTCTTCATTTGAGTTGCTGTGGACATGAACTCTTCCAACTCCCCCGCGTATCCTTGAGACTCGGGTCCATAACCTTACAGCCGAGCGAGATAGGCTTGTTGCACGAGTAACAAGGATGGAAGAGGAACTCAACTCCCTTCGCATCGATAGTCTCTCCTTTGTCTCTGCTTACGACCAAGTAACCGATGCTTTGAACGAGCATTGGAAATGGCAAGAGGAGAGTTGGAGGAAGTCGATAGATGCGTTGTGAGACAGAACAGCTAAGTTGGAAGGTTAGAGTGCCATAGCCCGTAACTTGCACTTGGAGTGTTATGACGAGCTTGTCAGTTAAGGAGAGAAGTGGCCTAGTGGAGAAAGAGAAGCGATGATGATAGTCATTTGCGGTCAGCACAGAAGCGAGAATGGATCTTTTAGCTGAGAAGCTCACCAAAGCCGAGGAGAAGATTGCCAAATTATCAAGCTACGAGAGGGGCAAGGGCACGTACTATCGGAGCCCATACCCATCTTTTGATGCAATCTATGAGACCATGTCACAACAAAGCGCGAGTGCTAGATATGAAGCAGTGTTGGCGGTGAAGAAGTTACTTGATAGTGTTGAAAAGTTAAGTTGACGCGGAGCCAATCAGTATAGGTTTTTTTCCTTGAGTAATTGTGTAATGTGGTACCCCCCAGTTCTTGGTAGTGGGAGTTTGTCCACTGTCAAGAGCTTTCAGCTGTAATATATTAGTTTGTCCATGAATAATAATGAGAAAAGTGTAATTGAACTGTGGAGTGAAAGTAATTTTTTTTGTTTTTCGCCTAATGTATGAACTTGAGGATATGACCATGTTTGCAAGTTCTTAGACTGTGCACTAGTGTATGCAATAGGATCTACATAATGGTGCCCCAGAGTGATCATAAAGCACTTAGTCACCTAGGGCACATTGGCGACTTGACCCTTTGAGTGGATACATAAGTCGAGGAAGTGTCCAGAATTGAGTCAAGTCACAGCGTATGTGCTACAGGGTTAGTTGACTAGGTTTTTAACCCATGTGTTCCCATGAAGCAACATATGTTCTACTAACATCGAAAAATTACAGTAGATCATGTTAGGCAAAAAGATTCGTAATGTAAAGACAATTCATTAAAATGAGTAGAGTCTATTACATTATTGGCAAAATTTTCGCAAGTTCTTAGAGTGCCAAGGCATCTCGATATACTTTTATTTCATTGTTTCTAGACAGTATGTGCCTAGCCTTGTTACGCGGATTATTCTATATGGTCCCTCCCAGGTCGGCATCAATTTGCCTTGATGTTTGGGTTTTGACACTGCTGTGCGGCGGAGCACTAGGTCGCTTACTTTAAAATTCTGGATCAGTACCTGCGAGTTGTAATATCTGGCAACCCTTTGCTGGTAAGCCAGTATCTTCAGACGTGCTTTGTCGCAGGTTTCTTTTATTAGGTCCAGATTGGTCCTGAGGCCTTTATCATTAAGCGTTTCATCATAGTTGGTGATCTTAATGGTGGGATGGATTGCCTTAACTGGTATAACTGCCTCTACTCCGTAGACCAGCATGAAAGGAGTCTCCCCAGTTGGAGTTCTGCTCATGGTTCTGTAAAACCAGAGGACACTTGGCAACTCATCGGCCCATTTTCCCTTGGCTGGTCCAAGTTGTCGCACTATCCGTGAGAGATTGTCATGTTGGTTGCTTCAGCTTGGCTAGTAGCTTCTGGGCGGTATACTGAAGCAAAATGCTACTGGATGTTAAATCCCTTGAGGAAGTTCTGGTATTGCTGGCTGTCAAACTGTGGTCCATTATCAGTAACAATGACCTACAGGATGCCATATTGGTAGATTATGTTCTGCCTTGTGAAGGCTTCAATTCTTGCTGCATCGGTAGTCGTCACGGCTTTCGCTTTTGCCCATTTTAAGAAATAATCTATTGCCACGATAAGAAATTTCTTTGCGCCCTTTTTCCCAATAATGGGGCCTACTATGTCGATTCCCCACATCGCGAAGGGTAGCAAACTCGTGACAAGTTGTAGTTCGTTTGCAGGTAGGTGGATGATCGTGGCATGTTTTTGGCAGGTCTCACATTTAGCGGCAAAGTCTGTGCAATCTACGGACATAGTTGGCCAATAGTACCCTTATCGTAGAAGTTGCTGGCATAGGGCGCAGCCTGCTAGATGGCTACCGCATATCCCAGCATGGACTCCCACATTACTTCCTCAACTTCTGCTGGTGTGAGGCATAGCAGGAAAGGGCATGTGAAAGACTTTTTGTACAATTTCCCGTCAAGGACAGTATAGCCTAAAAACTTTGCCTGAACCCGTCGGCATTCTAGCCGGTCTTTTGGTAGCTATCCCATTTCGATGTAAGTTTTAATTGGGTCGATCCAAGTTGTCACGCAATTGACTTATTGAACCTCTATGCTGTCGTCGACACTCAGCTTCTTCAACGCATCGATATATACTAACGGGTTTAGGCCAGATAAATCTTCGGCCATTAGTCGCAACGAGACATCTGCTTCTGTATTGTTTTCTCGATCCTCATTGCTGATTTGATATGCTTCAAGTTGAGTAAGCTCTGATTTTGCCTTATTTAAATATGCCAGCATATTGTAAGCACCCCATTTTTGCCATCCCCAGTTGAACAAAGTTAGTATAGACAACAAAGTGGGAGAGATGAGCGAAAGTTTTGAAAGTACAGGAAAGGCGAGTGAAACTCTCTAAAAAATGATAGTCAATTAGTCCCGGCATGATCTCTATAGTGTTTTGAGAATAACTGAGATGATCCCCAATGTACAAAAGCCTAAGTGAAACCATATGGTAAGTTGGTGGATCCCAATGCAAGGTTTGGATTTTTGGCTGCGACTTGGAGACTGTTTTCTGTAGGCCCCATAGCAAGGTCATGGGCTGCAACTTGTATGGATGCGTAGGTCTTGGAAATCCCTTCAAAATGAGACTAGAATCGTGGAGAAGATATGACAATTTTAGTCTTGGAATAAGAATAACGGTATTTTCTGGATATTAATAATAATCATCCAAGGACCTGCATGCAAATTATTGTTAGTTTAATTATTTAAACTTCATTTTCTCATATCTTGCTCATCTGATGTCTAAATGAGGTGATTCCAGTGTCATTATTCCTCATTTTTAGTGCTCTACAAAGTGGACGTGGAGAATTTGAAGTAGAGGTCTCTGAAGCATCCCATGCAGAGCCACTAGCTGGATTATCATAAATTGGCCTGTTTAAACTTCAGAAATTCATAAGTTGACCATTTTACGTCCAAATGAGATGATTCAACCACCATTATTTCTCATTTTTAGTGTTCTACAAAGTGAAAGTGGAAAATTTAGGGTAGAGGCCGTCAAAAGATTCTATGCGGAATAGCAGCGGAAATGGCCCATGAAATGATAGAGAGAAAAACCAATCTTGGCCCAACCCAGCTCAACCCATATCAGTTTAACTCAGTCAACTCATGTCGGTCTAACCCAATCAAGTTAGTCTGGCTCAGTCAACCTTGAATAGATCAAGTCCGGACCAAACTAGTTCATTCCATACATGTATACATTGTATAGTATATTATATAGTATGTTATATGATTTCTATATTACATATTATATTATTATATTTATGTATATATGGTACGTGTATGCATGCTTACCATCGGGTTTGGAAAGAATTGAAAGGATTTGGTGGGAGTTTGATTTATTGGAAAGAAAAAAAAGAAAAAAAGAAAATAATAATAAAAGAAAAGATGAGGGATAGAGAATCCCTAGAGAACGGTTTCTCTAGAAAGAAAAGGAAAGGAAAGCTGGCCATCTCGATTTTGGCAAGGTGGAGATGGCAGCCATGGTTTATAAAAGGAAATGAGCTAGGCTCCTTTTGACAAAAGAAAAAAAAAAAAACTTGAGAGATATGAGAGGATCGGTGGACTCTAAAACGAGAAAAAAAGAGTTTAAGAAAAGAAAAGAAGAGAAAAAGGAAAGAAAGTGGAAAAGAAAAGGAAAAAAAAGGAGAAGGAAAAGATCCGAGATCTAAGAGAGAGAGAGGAGAAGAGTCGGTGGACTCTAAAAGAGAAAAAGAAGTCAGAATTGGGGAAGAGGAGAGAACAGACTGAGAGAAGAGAAGTCTGGAGAGAAAGGAGGGAGACTGGGAGACCGAGAAGAAAGAAAAATCTAAAAGGAGGAGAGAAGAAGAGGAGCGGACGAAAAGGGGAGCTGGGTAGAGAAGAAAAGGAGGAAGAGAGCAGCAAAGAGAAGGTAGAAGGAAGGAAAAGTACTCTGCAAGTAAATTTTTGTTCATTATTTTTTTCTTCTGGTTTCTCTTAGTACAATGACCAAGAGGGAGAGAGAGAGAGAGAGAGTAAGAGGGAGAAACTCTTCTTGCTGCCATTTTTCTACTACAGATCCATAATCGAACACACCTCTTGCACAACCTGCCCATTTCCTTTACCTTCCTACATGTGGCATATATAATCTATTCCTCTACCCACTTGGCCTTACACCTGGCCACAAACCAGTCCCTAACCATCGACACCTGCACTACACCATTTACAACCACCACTACTTCAGCCAACCCAATACCTAGCTTACCAATCAGCCATGGCCGACTGCCCATATCAACACACAAAATGCGATAACCACCATTTAATCCTACCTTCTCCCATAACTAATCTCTCAACCGTTCGATCTCCATGCTATTGATTTCTTTTTAAATTTTGTATGTTTGATTAAGAAATCCTATTGATGTGTTAAAAAAAATTTTGAGCCCATGATTTGTTTTGATTGAATCATATTATTGATGTGTTTAATAAGGCCATTTTTTCATAAATTTTAATTTGACTAAAATCTAACCATTTGATATTGGGTTTAAGTGAATAAAATATGGCTTTGATTTGGAATTCTCTAAGTGATGAAAATATGGCTATGATCTGAATTTAAATATGATGAAATTGATTGATCCGATTATGTGGAATTTTGATAAAATTGAATGGAATTGATCGGATTGTGGAAATTAAATAGAATTGATCCGATTATGTGGAAATTGGATGAAATTTATTGATCCCATATGCTTGGAATTATGATAAATAAAATTGGACCATTGATCTTTGAATTTGATGAGACTGGATTATGGCCATTGATCTAGAATTTAATGTGAATAAAACATGGCCTTTGATTTAGGATTTTTAATATGAATGAAATCTAGACAATTGATGATTGAATTCAATGTGATTAAAAATATGGTCACGTGATATTGAATTTTTACATGATTAAATCTTGGCCATTGATCTTGGAATTTGATGTGGTTAAAATCTAGCCATTGATCTTGAGTTTCTGATATGATTAATTGTGAGCCATTGGAAGATTGATTTTTATTTGGATCATGAGAGAATATTAATTGTGAGCCATTGGATGTTTAATTTTGATTTGAATCTTGTAATGAAATGAATCTAGCCATTGATCATGAGTGATATGAAATATAAACCATTAGATCTTGATCATGAGCATCTTAATTGAATTTGAACCATTGGATCTTAGTCTGATTATGATTAAACTTGATATGAGGTCTAGGCCTTTGATCTTGGCTGCTTTGATGAAATCAGAGGTGTTGATCTTGATGATAATGTTTTGAAGAAATTAAACCATGAGATTGAGGATTTGATCTTGATACATTGATAAAGAGATGAGTTAAATTGGAACCATAGATCGAGGATCTGATCTTGAGATATTGAGAGATTCATAGTAGATCCCAACCATAGATCTATAGAATCCCATGAGACATACTGAGATATATCTTGTTTGAGAATGATACATGAGATGCTATGTCTATCCTTTTGATGCTCACATGCTTGCTGCTATATTGATTCACATGCTTTATTGCTATACTTGAGATGATATATGTTGTTACTTCCCCTATTTGAATGATATTTATTATTGGAAATAACTTAATTTCTACAACACCCTAGTCGAACTGCCATATCTGTACATCTAAAAGACATATTAGTTGTGAGGACGTGCATGTAGACACCCACATTCATGGGAAGGGTAAGAATGAAAATGATAAATTTTAATCAAGTGATATGGAGTCTAGCCCAATACTTCCAAATTAGGGTTTTAGGTTAAGGGTAGCTTTAGGACGATCCCTACCCCTCAGCTCATCTCCCCTAGAATATAAAGAACTAGATAGGTGTGATATGAATTGAACCATAGAGCATTTAGGTTCCACACCTGATATTGAAAGAAGAACATGAATGAATTGAATCCGCATTCTGAACTACGCGGATATGATTCTTAGGACAGAACCCTAAGATACGTAGGCAGTTTGGTGAGACACCCAAACACGGTTCTACATTCTTTCAATCTGTATAGACTAATCCTATAGGCAGAGTACACCTAAGTGGTTTTAGGATAATAAATTCTAGGCTTCCTAGACCAAGGTAGAATACACCTGAGTGGTTTTAGGTTAGCAAATTTTAATATCCCTAGACCAAGGTAGAGTACACTTGAATGGTTTTAGGATAATAAGTTCTAGGCTTCCTAGACCAAGGTAGAGTACACCTGAGTGATTTTAGGTCAGCAAATTTTAGTATCCCTAGACCAAGGTAGAGTACACCTGAGTGGTTTTAGGATAATAAATTCTAGGCTTCCTTAGACCAAGATAGAGTACACCTGAGTGGTTTTAGGTTAGCAAATTTTAGTATCCCTAGACCAAGATAGAGTACACTTGAGTGGTTTTAGGATAATAAATTCTAGGCTTCCTAGACTAAGGTAGAGTACACCTGAGTGATTTTAGGTCAACAAATTTTAGTGTCCCTAGATCAAGGTAGAGTATACCTGAGTGGTTTTATGATAATGAATTCTGGCCTTCCTTAGACTAAGGTAGAGTACACCTACGTGGTTTTAAGTCAGCAAATTTTAGTATTCCTAGACCAAGGTAGAGTACATCTGAGTGGTTTTAGGATAATAAATTTTAGCATTCCTTAGACCAAGGTATACTACACCTGAGTGGTCTTAGGTTAGCAAATCTTAGTCTTCCTAACCCGAAGTAGAGTACACCTGAGCGATTTTAGACTAACCATATAGGCTTCCTAAACCGAGGTAGAGTACACCTGAGCAGTTTTAGCCATCTTTTTGTCTTCTTAGATCAAGGTAGAGTACACCTGAGTGGTCTTAGATGTACCCTTTAGTCTTCTTAGATCAAGGTAGAGTACACCTGAGTGGTCTTAGAATACTATCCATTTCATTTCCTAAACCAAGGTAGAGTACACCTGAGTGGTTCTAGGATATCCATATTCACAACCCATTAAACAACGGACTACGTTGTACCTGATTTTGAGGACCTCTAAAATACATAGGCCACTTGGAGGACCTCTCCAAGTACGCTACCACATCTTAGTTTCTTTAGGTTCTCCATATCCATATCCATATCCATACCTATATCATTATCCATATTCACTTCGACCCACATAGGCTATCTCTAGATTCAATCTCAATCATCATCAAGCATAAATCTCAACTTGAACAATTGAATCTAATGAAGCTTAACCATAAATCATATCCATAAACTTTAATCACAATCCATTCAAACTACGTTATGGACTTGATTTCCAGGATTGAAATACGTAGGCAATTTGAGATGTCTTAGACGTCTCAGATTCAGTCCATCACCGAACCATCTTCGATTCGGTTCATTGTATACTACTTTGTTTATTCATTTTTGAGAACATGTTTGGCTGAACTTTGGTTAGAAGAACTTAGCAACTTGACATAGGATCCCCATGAGCCCTAGTTATCATTAATTGACCATGAATAGTCAGAACCATAGAGTTTAAGGAAAGTAGAATCACATAGGAGGCCGATTTGGATCGGACAGCTTTGGGTGCCTAACACCTTCCCAAACTATACCTTGAATGCTTACCTGTTCTCTGATAGATCAAAGCTAATATATTGGGTCAAATGAGTTAATAGAAGTCTTATCTTATGATGAGACTATATTTTTAGGTCCTAGACCTTAATCTAGGTGGTGACTCCAAATCATTACCATCCATCAGAGATGGGTGGATACATTTGTCCTTACAGTGGCAACTCCACTGGGGATCTTACATTCAGACTCCAGATTCACTTTTCTACATTGTTTGATTGACAGTGGATGCTAAATCTAGGGATACTGTCACACCCAAATTCTGGACTAACCAGAATGGTGTGATGAACCTTCAATAAACCAATGGTTCAACCAGGATTTCGTATAGGCTATGCCAACCATGTTAAACCAAAACGCATTCCACATTAATCAGAGATAATAAAGTAAATAGCGGAAATCTTATTAATAATGAACTGAGGTCTAATCATGATAAATAATTAATATTCCAGTTATCTCCAAGTAGTCAAAACATAATTTAATATATATTACAAATATCCAAATACAAAAATTAAACACTAAATGTATTCATAGTTGAAACACTCACTTAACGAATCGTAATACTCCTCCACAACTTGTTCATCCATACCCGCCACCTGTTCATATGTTGGCATGTCGACATAATCTTCATTCGTAATACTTGCAACATTAGAAACTAAAAAGAATTACGTGCGTGAGGGTCAGCTCTCCAACTTAAGCTCAGTGAGTAAACAAAAAAATGCAACAAACATATGCATGCATTCAATTCATATCTTTAGCCTGGTTTATAAGTTTGCAATGTGCTATAGAAAGGTTTGGTGGCCGTCGCACCTCTATACACGAGTGTGTGAATCCGTCCAATGGATCCAACATCATTGTCGTCCCACATGCACCCACCATGAAATAGAGATAGAGCTAAAGTGTCTGGATCAAACACCGCCAATACTTCTTGATGCCCTACCCATACCAATACATAAACCCCTGCTGGCAAGGGCTTGCAAATTGGATTCGCAACTAACCAATCCTAATGCCAAACAGTGTATCCAAGGCCTCACCCTAGCATCCCTTAATACGTCCATAGAGATAGAGCTAAGGCCCCCCGACAGAGTCAGAGACCACACGGTCTGAGACCACCTCCCCTGATGCCCTACGACGTAATAGTTCTACTAAGGTAATGGCGATATGATGATGTTAGTGGGCAAGACTTGAGTAGAGATAGAGCTAGAGTCTGATGACGAGGTCAAAGACCACCATGCCACGTCCTCCCCCTGATGCTCCACTCGCATCCAACACACCAACCACACACAGATATTCACATGCCTATTCCTAGCATCATCATCATCATCATCATCATCATGTTATAAATAAATGGAATTAAATATGCATGAACAGTATTAGCAAAAATATTGGATGGCATGTGAGATGCACATTACAAGCATACATGCATAGAATCAATCATGACATTGGACTTAATAAAAATAAATAGTTTGTTATTAACCAATTAGTTTAGGTCTTATTCCCTCACCTTTGATAGATGTTTGTTCCTCTCTCAAGCTTTGGAAGTCACTTTGAATCTATTAGGAACCTAAACAATTAATGTATGTAAGTTAGGGTTCAAGTTTACCAAGTTACAGTAGTCAAAAACTGTCTTAAAATATGCTTGCTGTTTTCCTACGGTCAATGCTATGGTCACAATATATGCCACCGTAGGACATATGGTCGATACCCTATGGTCGCATTACATGTGACCGTACCTACGACCGTATGTTTCCTGAATTCTTCCCGAATGGCTGTGGTTGACTCTTTTCTCATCCTATGGTCGACCAACGTAGTCAAGTTAATTTTTACTTCTCATATGAGTTTCTCCTCGTGGATCATCAATGGGATTCATCCTAAAATCATTCTATGGCCTTTGATCACAGTTTATCCTTATCAATTATCCCTAACCTATTCTCTCATGGTTTTGCTTAGAAATTCCATAACTGAAATCGTTACATTAGATTCAACACATCAATTTGATGGAAAGGAACCTATCCTATCTGATCTATCCTACAAAGTCAAGTCCATACCTTAAGCTTGTTGTAGAGAGATAGAACTCTTCTCTGCAAAACCTTCCTCTCAGCCTTCTTCTCTAAATCTCCTTCTCCTTCTCTTCCTCTCTCTCTTTCTCTCTTAGGTTTAGAGTTTCAATATAGGTTCTAAAAGAGTGAGAGAGGCTAAGGAACATCCCTTATATAGAGAAAAAAACCTCCATATAGAGTCTCACTTTAACTAGGAAAGAGTCCTCCTCAAATTAGGAAAGTTTCCTAAACACGGAGTCGGTTTTGGGTTCGTACGGCCGATCATACGGTCGCATAAACCATCGACCATACCACCAAAATATGCGACCATAGGTCATACGGTCTCACTACGGTCGACCATAGGTGTGACTGTAGCCCTCAAAACTACCACCATAGGCCCAAAATTTACTGGTTTTTAGTTTTTGACTGGTTGCTTCCATACAAACTTAAACAGTCAACCATACCAACTAAATTGGACTTATTGCGTACCTCATCTTGTGGTTTCTTCATACAATTGTTTCACTTGAGTCAGTTATGATGGGAAGACCGGCCACGACATGAGAACATAAGGTTAAACCTAATTCGTGGCATGCGGGTCTTACAACTCCACCACCTTTAATAGAAATTTTGTCTTCAAAATTTACATGCACAGATCTTACAGATACTATCATTTATGTTTGTACATATTGTTTTGGGGGGTATGGGTTCAGTCATACATCGTGCCATTACCTGACCCAGGTCCTCATGCAGATGGGATTACCCACTAGGCAAAAAACACAACCTTGACACGTACCTTGTAAAAGTCTCTACCGATGGGAGCCTCTGATGATTGTTTCTTGGGTCCGCCCAGGAAGGCATCATACTACTCTAGGTCTTGATATTTTACAAAATGGTATATCAAAAGGAATTGAGGGGCCCATGATTCACCGTGTAGACGGGATAGGCCACTCCTCCTCGTTAAGGTAGCCTTGCTGGTCCTGACCCAGTTTGAGCCACATGTTTGTTATTTTGGTCAATCCCTGAACCAACATGGTAAAACCCTTTCAATCACGACATCCATGCTAGTGACATCGAAGTTTTGTCCATTTTTACTCTCGATTGGTTGACATGTTAGAATCTGTGCGATGAGCATCTTGAACTCTCACTTGATGGGAGTAGGAGAAATGTATAAACCAGTCCCATGTCATAGTGGACGGCCACTGTACACTCTTTATCAATGAGCACAGAGTGTTGGATCTATCATTGTTAACGCATCGGCTTTAAAAACGAACAAAAATTCCCTGTCACGACATAGGTGTTATGATCGAGCTGTTATTTATCGGTTTGTTTAGTTATGAACTGCTTTTGCTAACTATCCTGTATGAAAGCTTGGAATAAGTATATCAGTTTCAATATCTTTGAATTTGATGAACCAAGTAGTTGGACCTTGTTGCCTAATGAACCATTTGGGTCATGAAGCCCAAGACTAATCACAGGGTTAGTCGAAGCAACTAAATTGATCTGGATAATGCTTGTTCGACGGGTTTCATAAGGGAGCTAACATTTGTTTGGTCGAGTCAGCTTTGTTTGTGCATGTAACTTCTTATTCTATTTTTCCCACCATCCCAAAAGTCTTAATACTTGTCTATTTTGGTTCTTTTCTAGTATAGAGTTCAGGAGTCAACCTTAACCATAATCATTTCTACCTCATGGATAAGAGATCCCCTCACTGGAAGGTTGTCTAGTGTGTCCATACCTGAACCAGTTACTCCTACCTCAACCGCATCAACTGAACCAATGGCTAACGAATCAAACCAAGTTTCAAACACTACAGAGGCCAGAATTGAGAGGATAGTAAATATCATAGAGATGATGGTTATCGTAATTCAGAGCCTACAGATGCAACTACAATCCCAATCATCAACTATTGAGAGAATGAATGTGGCACCCCTACAAGGATTGAGTAGCCCTAAGCAAGCTGTGCTATAAATCCCCTCAGATCCCACCTTAAAAGACATAGATGAGGTTGTGTATCAGTAACCATTGGTCATCCAGAGAGCCCCCGTGATCCAAAGGCCAATAGAGGAGGCTGATCCTTACGGAGATAGATTGAACTGATCGAAGGAATTACTGAGAGCTATGAAGGCATGGGATGATCAGATAATTTGTCAAGGAGCATTCCCCCATAATGAATTAATAAATCGATCAGTGGGACAACTTTCCAACATTAATGCTCGTCCATTAATCTCAAAGAATCCGAGCAACACCCCTACCTCACAAAGGTTGGGGACCAAAAGGTAGTTTATGGAATTGGGTATGACCAGAAATAAATTTCTAAAAGTGTTGGTACAGGCTGAAAAGCTGAAGGTACTTACACCTCGTCCACTACCGTTTCCTCTCTTATTGAAAATTTGAATGGATTTATTCTGTAAGTATCACAATCAATATGGTCACCACACTAAAAATTGTGAGGCTCTAAGGCATGCTATACAAGATTTGGTAGATGTGAGAAAAATTGAGATTCGACCAAGGAAAACATCTGTGGAAAACAATCCCCTTCCTCATCACACTATTAACTTTATCGAATTGAGAGAAGTGTGTTCAAACAAAAGTGTTCAGATAGAATCAGTCCAAGCTAAAAGTAGAGGAAGCATCACATTTGGTGATGAAGGGAATATGGTCTCAATCCAAGATGTGGGGTATGAGCATGGGGTAAACTTTTCAGAAATCTCGTAGCACACAATGGTGATTGGACAGAATAATAAAGGGATAGAAGGAGGTCTGCTACAAGATATCAGTCTCGGAGGATTCCACATTAGCAACATCATGGCAACCACAGAACCAAATCCCCCAGGAATGCATTTATCATTTCCACTCCGTTAATTATTTAACATGTCTTACTTTCCAGGTATGGGCCTCGGTTCCAACCAACAAGGTGATGTCAACATGTTGTTTGTTTTGATCAATGAGTACAGATTTGGACTGGGGTATGTTCCTACCAACTGAGATCTGAAACTGATAGCGGAGAAACAGAGGTGAGCCGATGATGCATTTTGGAGGCTCGAGAGGAGAAAATATAGGAGTAGCGGTAGGAGTTCAATAAAGGAAACAAACAAGAGTCATAGGAGATGGCAATCACAGAGGACAGATGAGCTGGTTTATCAAGTACAGTTTGGAGGTATATATGAGGATGAGCAGATCGATCCATACTTAAAGACTCTTAATGGATACTTTGTCAAAGAAGGAGAGGACATTATATTCTGTGGATTCCCTGAACCGTGGCTAGATAAAAACATCCAGAGACAAGTACCTAGTTTTGAGATATTCTTTGACTGCACAATTGACTGGATGGAGCTGAAAAAGATCAAGAGTTAAAGGCTGAGCGAGGAGCAAAAATCAGAGCCAGAGACAATCGACATCAGCAATCTGTTCGACGAGGACTAAGTTCTGATGCTCACCGGAGACGACCAAGGTGGAGATCTCGATACGCAATCACTCATCCTCCCCATCAACAGAATGATCCCAAACTAGAGTTGTCTATATATCTTTGTCTGCCCGAAAGGGTTGTCATGTAATCAATATGGTATGACCATGTCTGGGCCCAAAGTCTAAGTCATTAGGTAGGTTTGAGTCTTTTGATAGCGTTGAGTCCGTTCCACTAGGAACCTCCTTTTCTGTACCTCTATTTTCAAGCATTAATAAAGAAAGTTTTTCCAACTACACCGCATTTACTTCTTCCAATCCCTCTTCTTCTAACTCTAACTTTGATAATGATGAGAATGATGAACCACCTTCTAAAGTCTTACAATCCATCAAAGCCTTGGAAGAGAAGAAAGCCCAACCTATTGGCAAGGACTTCAAGGCGATCAATCTTGGCATAGAAGAGCAGCCACAAGAGATCGAGATCAAGATTGGCATGACCTTGACAGAAGAAGAGACTGACCAGTTACGAAGTTATTGAAGGAATTCCAAGGGGTGTTCGTGTGGTCTTATGAAGATATGCCGGGCATAGATCCAGAAATGGTACAACATAAGAAACCTCTAATTCCCAATTGAAAGCCACACAAGCAGAAGTTAAGACGGCTAAGGCCTGAATTGACTTTAAAAGTTAAAGAGGATATAATGAAACAGTTTGACGCTGGATTCTTAGAAGTCTCGAAGTACCCAGAATGGCTAGCTAATGTGGTCATAGTGCCTAAGAAGGATGGTAGGCTGAGAGTGTGTGTGGATTATAGGAATCTAAATAAGGCCAGCCCCAAGGATGATTTCCCACTGCCAAAGATAGACATCCTAGTTGATAACACAGCCAATTATGCACTTTTGTCTTTTATGGATGGATTCTCAGGATACAACTATATCAAGATGGCACCGGAAGACAAAGAGAAAACTACCTTTATAATAGACTGGAGTACCTATTGTTACACAGAAATGCCACTTGGACTAAAGAATGCAGGAGCAACCTATCAGAGGATGGCTATGATAATGTTGCATGGTCTGATTCACAAGAAAGTTGAAGTATATGTGGATGATATGATTGTGAAATCACTTACTAGAGAGGACCTTATTACAGCTCTGAGGAAATTCTTTGAGAGGATCAAGCAATACAAGCTTAAGCTTAACCCTCAGAAGTGTGCATTTGGAGTAACAACAGGAAAAATGCTAAGCTTCATGGTTAGTCAAAGGGGGATTGAAATAGACCCGGCTAAGAAAAAAGCCATATCAAAGATGCCACCCCCCAAAACAGAGAAAGAGGTAAGAAGTTTTTTGGGAAGGCTCCAGTACATCAATCGGTTTATTGCACACCTCACGGAAACATGCGATCCGATCTTTAAGTTATTAAGGAAGAATCAACCCAAGGAGTGGAACCCTCAGTGTTAGTTAGCTTTTTATAAGATCATGACTTACCTATCAAATCCACCAGTATTAGCTCCATCAGTTCCTGGAAGGCCATTGCTCCTTTACTTATCAGTGTTAGAAGATTCCATGGGATCAATGATAGCCCAACACGATGACGATGGACGTACAGAACAAGCAATATATTACTTGAGCAAGAAATTTACAAGCTATGAGTTAAACTATACACCTATGGAGAAGACATGTGCGGCTCTAGTCTGGGTAACTAAAAGATTGAGACACTACATGTTATCGTACCCTGCCATACTCATTTCAAGGATGAACCCATTGAAGTACCTATTTGAGAAGCCAGCGTTGATTGGAAGACTGGATCGTTGGCTACTATTGTTGTCTGAATTTAATATCACATATTGTCACACCCTAATTCCAACTGAATCAGAAGTGTGAGTGAACCGTCACTGAACCAACGGTTTACACCAGGATCTCAATAAGACCTTGTCCACTCATACAAACCATTGCACATAACCATAATCAGAATATAATTAAATACAACGAAAGTTTTAAATTAAATGAACTGAGTACTTCTATTGATAAATAAATTATCCAATTATTCAAAATACCAAAACATAAATAATTATCCTTACATCCCAATTATAAATCCAATTGAAAATAAATAAAATAAACAAATCAAATATCCTAGAGGTATACGCAGAAAGGGCACTCGCATGAAGCGTCACGCTCGTCCTCCCCTGCTTGCACTTCCAAGGCAGTAACACCTTCATATACTGGAGCATCCATGTAGTCCTCCACAGTGTAACCTGCATCAACATCTAAAAATAGTGTGTACATAAGGGTGAGCTCACAACTTAGCTCAGTAAGAAAATCAAACAATGCAACACACATCATGCATGAGTAACATTCACATTATGGTCTGGTTCATAAGTTTGCAATGTACTATTGAAAGGTTTAGTGGCCGCTTCAGCTCTATACATATGGTGTGTGAATCCGCCCAACGGATCAAACACCATTGTCGTCCACATCCACCCCAACATGGAATAGAGATAGAGCTAAAGTGTCCGGATCAAACACCGCATAACACTTCCCCTGATGCCCTACCCATACCAACACGTAAGCCCCTGCTGGTGAGGGCTTGCAAACTGGGCTCGCAACTAACCAATCCTAATGTCAAACAGTGTATCCAAGGCCTCACCCCAGCATCCCTCAATACGTCCATAGAGATAGAGCTAAGGCCCCCCGGTAGAGTCAGAGACTACACGGTCTGATACCACCTCCCCTAATGCCCTACGACGTAATAGTTCTGCCAAGGTAATGATGATACGACGATGCTAGTGGACAAGACTTGAGTAGAGATAGAGCTAAAGTGCCCGGATCAAACATCGCATAACACTTCCCCTGATGCCCCACTCACATCAAGTACATTAACCACACACATACATTCACATGCCTATTCCTAGCATCATCATCATCATCATGGTATAAATAAATAAAATTAAATATGCATGAACAATAATAACAGAAATAGTGTATGACATGTGATATGCACATTACAATCCTACAATCATAGAATCATACATGGTAATGGACTCAGTAAATGAAAACAGTTTATTATTAGCCAATTTAGTTTAGGTCTTGTTCCTTCACATTTGATTGAGCGTAGATCCTCGTTCAAGCTTTATGAATCACTTTTAAATCACGAGAAAGGCATAACAAGTCGATAAATTTTAATTAGAATTAATTCCAACAAATTAGACTAGTTGAAATCGTAGGGTCACAGGTAGGGTAGCACCTAGGGTAGCAGTTTTTTGTGACCCTAGGGTGTAGGGTCAGACGTGGAGTCAGATACCATTCGACCCTACGTGCGACCACACCCTCCCTGGGACTTTTCGAGGGGATGTGATTGATCATGTGGTCTTGTAGGTCCATTCTAAGATTGTTATATGGCTCATAACTATGAATTTTTACACACTTTCCATTGCCTAGGATGATTACTTCCATGGATTCCTTTGGAACTCATCCATGGATGGATGATTTGGGTTTCTCTTAATCCTACCTTCTTCATAATCTATTTTAGGCTCTTAATTTATGAAGGGAATTAGGTTCATACCTGAGGTTGGCTGAGATTCAGAGGTTTCTCTGAACTTCCTCCTCTTCCTTAGTCTTTTCTTCAATTTTCCTTCTCTTCTTCTTTTTCTTCTCTTTCTCTTTCTCTCACTTTCAATTAGGGTTCTAAAAGGAGTGAAAGAGGCTAAGGAACGTCCTATTTATAGAGGAAAACCCTCCAAAATAAGTCCCATCGAGTTTAGGAAAGAACCCCTTGGAATTAGGAAAGTTTCCTAATTTACGGTTTCTGTCTGTCATCGTAGGGTCGGACGTAGGGCCGCAGGAACCATCAACCCTACACCTTCTTAGTCATGCTACCCTACGACTAACAAGTCATGGGTTGGACTTCTATTGAGGTGGGGTCGACCCTACCTGTTTAGGCATGCGACCCTACCCTCACATTTACTATTTTTGGGTTAGACTCATACCTGGTCTTGTGATTTTCTTCAGGCACTTGGTCCACTTAGCTCGACCATGATAGGTAAACCTGGTACAAGGTGGTAAGACCAATTAGTTCGATACGGGTCTTACAACTCCCCCCTCTTATTAAAAATTTCGTCCTCAAAATTTGTACATACCTTCAAAGTCGAAAAGGTGAGGATATTGCTTCCACATAGCATTCTCTTCTTCCCATGTGATCTCTTCTATATCTCAGCTCCTCCAGGTGACTTTAACATAGTATATGTCACGGTTGCGTAGACATTGAACCTTTCGACTAGTGATTTCAGTTGGTGCTACTTCGAATGTCAAATCATCAGTTAAACCTGGTGGATCTACTGTCAAAACATGCGTTGGGTCTCTGACGTACTTCTTCAACAATGAGATATGAAATACATCATGCACAGTTGACATAGATGGTGGAAGTGCTAACTGATAAGCCACCTTTCCACGTTTGGCTAAAATCTCATATGGCCCAATATATTTCGGACTTAGCTTCCCTTTCTGTCCGAATCATTTTAAACCCTGCATAGGTGATACCTTCAGAAATACCTTATCACCTACAATAAATTCAAGGTCTTGGCGTCGAGTATCTGCGTACTGTTTTTGATGATTCTGAGTCATTTTAACTCTTTCCTTGATGATGTCGACTACTTGACAAGTTTCTTCAACAAATTCTGGTCCAACGATGCTACATTCTCCAACTTCATTCCAAAACAAAGGAGTTCGACACTTTCTACCATACTTTAAGACCCGCACTCTGTAAACCGGGTCTAAACCTTGGTTTTATGTCGTGACAGATTTTCCGATCATCACCGAGCCAGACAGGACGAGCGGATGACATTCAGGTACGAAATCGGATCAAAGACGGTCAAATAATCATCTTTTTATGTTGACCGGTCGATGGTACAGGTCTTGGTACCGGTCATGGTACCGGTCAACCGGTCAGCTCTGCGCAGCTGAGTGTGGAGATCTGAAAATTGACTTCTAAGGGTCCCACTTTCCTGATTTCGAATCCTAAGACTTTCCTAATCCTAATAGGGTTACTAAACCCTAATTCTAGCCTATAAATACACCTTAAACCTCCTCAAATCCTTTCCATTATCTCTCACAAAATCTAGAGAAGAGAAGGAGGTTGGAAAGGAGAAGGAGCTAGGAAGAAGAAGGAGGTGCCGCCACTACCGTTCGACGACGCTCACGTTACGCCAGTCAACGGTAAGTGTTTTAACCATTCTTCTTACCCAATGACTCTAGAATAGTGTCACCGAGCCAGACGGGACGAGCGGATGACAATCAGGTACGAAATCGGATCAAAGACGGTCAAATAATCATCATTTTATGTTGACCGGTCGATGGTACCGGTCTTGGTACCAGTCAACCGGTCAGCTCTGGGTAGCTGAGTGTGGAGATCTGAAAATTGACTTCTAAGGGTCCCACTTTCCTGATTTCGAATCCTAAGACTTTCCTAATCCTAATAGGGTTACTAAACCCTAATTCTAGCCTATAAATACACCTTAAACCTCCTCAAATCCTTTCCATTATCTCTCACAAAATCTAGAGAAGAGAAGGAGGTTGGAAAGGAGAAGGAGCTAGGAAGAAGAAGGAGGTGCCGCCACTACCGTTCGACGACGCTCACGTTACGCCAGTCAACGGTAAGTGTTTTAACCATTCTTCTTACCCTATGACTCTAGAATAGTGTGTGGGTGGATCAATACCATGTAAAGTAGGTATTGATATAAAACCCTAATTGGACCTTAAACCCTAAGTTGCCGTCAAACTCTAGATTCGAGTTCCGAGATGATATTCATCGAAATAAGACTTAAATGAGTTGGGGATAACTCTAACTTAAAGATTAGACTTAGAATGGATAGGAGGAACCTTGGAAATCCATGGAGGATGATCGACGGCAGTCGAAAAACCCATGTATGGTCTTCCGGAGACATACCTGTCGACTATACCGGTTGCACACAGTGCGGCCGGTATGTTGCCACCGGTATCTTTCGGGAGGCTGGTCTGTGGGGACCGACTGACCATACCGGTCGCCAGTCTTTCCCACAGAGCTGCGACCGGTACATGCCACCGGTAAGCTCTGTGAGGGTATTTTGTAACTTTGTTGATTTCCGACCAACATGAAACCCTAAGAAAAATATTCTAATGAAACCCTAATAATATTGTAGGACTTTGTGACTTTCCGTTTGCATCTTGCGACGTGGAGTAAGCTAACAAACGAGCGTCAGGTAAGGGAATCTGACCTAAACCTAATAATTAATGGACAGTAAGTCGATGTTAATCACTTGATTATATATGATGTGATGTTTGTGCATATTCACATGTCATCTTTTAATTTCAGTTATTATTATCTGTTCATGCATTGATAGGATGTGATTGTTAAGCATGTGATTGTTTTCGTTAGTGTGTGGAGTGGGGCATGGGCTTGGGATCGCTCCTCACACTAGCACCTTTTGTAGTATTCTGTCTTAACATGCTTGGTACGGGTGGGGCCTCAGGGGAAGGTCGTGGTACGGTGGTCTCCGATGTTGATGCTGGCCTGGCCATGGTTATGTGGCATTGTGGTCTCCAAGTCGACGCTGGCTTGTCCACGATGCTTTAGCTCTATCTCTATGCCATAGAGAGTTATGTTGGGATAGGGTCTACCTGCTTATTGTTTCTATCCTAGTGGGTTAGTTACGGATAGGGCATCAGGGGAGGTGTGGGAATGCCTTAGCTCTATCTCTATGCCATAGACGGCTGTGCTGGGATAGAGCGTACATTGATGACATATAGGATTGGTTAGTTGCGAGCCCAGTTTGCGAGCCCTGGCTAGTAGGGGCTTAGGTACTGGTATGGATAGAGCATCAGGGGAGGTACGGGGGTATCTTAGCTCTATCTCTATTCCATGATGGGTGCATGTGGGCAGATGGGGTGTGATCCATGCTGTGCCACACACTTGTGTATAGAGGTGCGGGGGCCACCAAACCTTTCTATAGCACATTGCAAACTTAAAACCAGACCACAGCATAAAATGATTGTTACTCATGCATAATATTGTGAAACTGTCTGATTATTTTACTGAGCTAAGTTGTGAGCTCACCCTTTGTATATACATTGTTTTTAGATGTTGATGCAGGTTACACTGTGGACGACTATATGAATGCTCCGGTGTATGGTGGTGTTGCTGCGTTGGATGTACAGGCAGGAGAGGACGAGCATGACGCTTCATGCGAGTGCCCTTTCTGCGTGTACCTTTGATTGGTTTTATTTATTTATTTCCATTATTTTTGATTGGATTAAAGAGATGTAATGATATTATATTATTTGCTTGAATTTGAATAATTTGATATTTATTTAAAGTTATCAATAGATTCTTAGTTCATTCTATTTTTAAGACTTCCGCTGTACTATTTATATTCTGATTGTGGTTATGTGTAATGGTTTGTATGAGTGGACACGGCCTATTCGAGATCCTGGTGTGAACCGTTGGTTCAATGACGGTTTACTCACACCATTCTGGTTGGATCAGAATTGGGGTGTGACAACTTGGTAACGACCCCTAGAAGGTCGGCCAGCTGGTGGGTGTTGAATGAGATAGGTACACCCCTGACAAAGCTGGTGTTGCGCAAATCCCTACCCTGGTTGGGATTGTTAACATCTCCATGCAGCTCCAGGTTAGCATAGAAATGCTTAACCAGATTAGGACGGGTGGTATCAGTGTAGGATATTATCGGTACCCACCCAAGCGCATTGAAAGCGACTCGCACATCGAATCTCTCCAGCTGATCTAGGTTAACCCGTCGCCCAGATTCTATGCTCCTGTTATCAAACCACGGGAATCGAGTCTGTGCTTCCATAGAACGAAACCAGTGCTCGTCAAATTGGGGAATTGGTGGCTGGGGAGCACGTGAGCTCGAGCCATGAGGAAGTTTCCCAAGAGCATGTCGGGGAGCCATTTTTAACTGCAAAACAAAAGAAAACAAGAAGAAAATGTTAGGAAATTTTCAAAATTTCGGCAGCATAACGACAGTAAATTGGGAAAAAGCCTCAAACTCACCCAAAAACATGGGGAGGAGGACTTACGTAACCCCCACACTCTTCAACAAATCAAACACAAGCATTTACAACAAGAAATTTCAAGAATTAGAGAAAATTCAAGAAAATTCGAAAAATTTCAAAAACCTAGGTCAAAAAGTGTAAAAATTCAATTTTTATGAAAACCGTTCTGTGAAGCCCCAAATTGGTTGAGGGCTTTTGCTCTTAGGGGTCCCTAAACCCTTTCTAAGCCGAAGGAAAAGAGTTCCTATGGTTAGAATCTCTCAATCGATGAAAAACCTAAAATTCTACATATAGACGATATGAAAAATATCTAAAAACTTGAAAGAGAAGGAAGAGACCTACCTGGAGATGATGTTATAAGCTTTGAACGGAAGCAATCGGCTTCTAAGGTCATCGGCTGGACTGTAGCAACTCGGATTGGCAGAGAGGAATCGCCACCGGAGAGAAAAGAGAAAGAAAAGTGAGAAAATTTCTCACTTTTCGCGATTTTAAAGCCAATTCTGGGCATACCGGTCGACGGTTTTGCCTATACCGGTCGACCGGTATCCCTACAGACATGCGACCGCTATGTCTCGGTCAGAATTTTAATTCTGACCGGTCAACTATACCGGTCGCAGCTCTGTCTACAGAGTGTTGACCGGTATGTATCGACCGGTCAGCACCTGATTAGCCAGAAAAATCTCAGAAAAATTTTAAAATTTTGTAAATTTAAGTATTCCTTTTTGCGACTGTTCCGCCTTATATTGTTCAAGACTAACACCACTATTGCTTCATTCTCATGTGTTATGTCTTCTTCTCAGATTCAAACAGAATAGTCTGAGATGGTGGGTGGAAACGGTCGTAGGGGTCGGAAGCGTCACCAGGCCAGGATGCGCCTCGAGGAAGAAGAACAGGTTGAACAAGGCCATGTTAGAGAGCCAAGCCCAGAAGTTGAGGAGGAACAAGTTCCAGAAGTAACAACAAATTTGCCTGGCCCACCTCACAAGAATTCGGAGACCATTGTTACAAACTTGGTCTATCAGATGCAAGCTCAACAGAAAGAATTCCTGAGCGAGATACTGAAGATGTTCAGGCCACGGGGTTCTGTTCCCACTAGAAGTACGCCTGAGTCTGGAGAGAAAAATACTTCACAGCTGATGCAGGGTAGCCCAAGGCCAATGGCCCAAGCACAAAATGTACCACCACTGCACTAGTTTCCGTCGCCTTCTGCGTACCCGGGAGCCTATCCGTATCCACCACCATGGTACGGAATGAACACTCAGGGACAGCATGATCTGAGCAGGGCGGTGGATAGATTCCTGAAGTTGAAGCCTTCATCATTCACCGGTAAGACAGGGAAACCATTATGGCCAGCACAGTGGGTTGCAGAAATGGAGAAAAACTTCCGACTGATGATCTGTACAGAGGAGGAAAAGGTCTTATTTGCCACTCATATGCTGAAAGAAGACGCAAATGCTTAGTGGAATTCTACACGGGTATATCTGGAGACGAAGCATATGCAGGTGGATTGGGAAGTGTTCAAGGTTGCTTTCTTCGATAAGTATTTTCCAAAGAGCTTCAGAGATCAGATGGAGAAGGAGTTCCTTAATCTACAACAGTCTCAATCGACTGTGGATGCTTACCAGCAGAGGTACGAGGAGTTATTTTTCTTCGCACCGGCAAGTATGCAAGAAGAAGAGACCAAGACACGTAGGTTCACCATGGGACTACGTGGAAGCATCAGAGAGAACATATTGGGTCTGGACAAGAAAATCTATAATGAGGCTGTGCAGGTTGCGATGGTGATAGAGTCCAGTCAGTGGGACAGCTTCTTCGCTCAGAACAGAGGAGTAAAGAGACCCGCTATTGAGAGTTCGGGTGGCGGTAACAATAGACCCTTCCGCCCATACAGGGCTCAGACCGCTACAGTACCTGCTAGGAACAATGCGGCACCACCTGTGCCACAGAATGCCGGATTCAACCCGAATATCAAATGTTTCAACTGTCAGCAAGTGGGTCATATTGCAAGGACCTGCACTCTACCTATGAAGCAACCTCCCCAGCAAGGAAAAGTTTATGCGGTCACCACTGAAGAGGCAGCTGCATCACCTGATGTGGTCACTGGTTTGACTTTATCCCTTACTATTTGGCTTACTAATTTTCATTTGTGTGTATGCGCATATAGAACTAAGGGATGATAAAAATTCCAAGAATTGTTAATGTAGCTGGTATACCTGCCAGAGTACTATTTGACTCTGGGGCCACACACTCCTTTGTTTCGATTTCTTTTGGGAAGCGAATGGAGTTACCAATCAAGCACTTGAACCCAAGCTTGATAGTTCGCTCTCCACTAGGAGTCGAAGTGGCTTTGACCCAATATTATGGACCATGTACTATATGTATTGAGGGCCGAGACTTAGAAGCGAGTTTGGTGCTACTCGAGATGGCAGACTTTGATGTCATCTTGGGAATGGATTGGCTAGGCCACCATTCAGCTATCCTATTATGTGGTAAAATGAAGTTTGTGCTTACAGACAAAAAGGTAAAGGAGTATAGCTTCACTTGGATCAGGCTATCTAGGAAGCGGAAGCTGATCCTCTCCGCCCTAAAAGCCAAGCGATGTTTAGAGAAAGGGGGAGTGGGGTATCTAGTATCTGTAGTCGACATCACGGCGGAGTCACACAAGATGGAAGATATAGATGTGGTTCGAGAGTTCCCAAATGTATTTCCAGAGGAGCTTCCAGGTCTACCGTCGGACAGGGCTACAAAGTTTGTAATAGACCTTATGCCAGGTTTGGCGCCGGTGTCCAAAGCACCATACAGGATGGCCCCTACCGAGTTAAAGGAGTTGAAGACCCAATTACAAGAATTGTTAGATAAGGGCTTCATACGACCTAGCATATCACCTTGGGGGGCACCGGTATTATTTGTCAAGAAAAAGGACGGAAGTGTAAGACTGTGCATTGACTACCGTGAACTGAACAAGTTGACTATCAAGAAACGGTATCCTTTGCCTAGAATCGATGATCTGTTCGATCAACTGCAGGGTCTAAAGGTTTTCTCGAAGATTGATCTCCGATCGGGGTATCACCAACTGAAGATCAAGGCTGGAGATATTCCGAAGACTGCTTTCAGGACGAGGTATGGGCATTATGAGTTTCTAATTATGTCTTTCGGATTGACCAATGCTCCAGCGTCGTTCATGGAACTGATGAACCGAGTGTTTCATGATATGTTGGAAACTTCGGTCATCGTATTCATCGATGACATATTGATCTACTCTAAGGACATGGAGACTCATACAACACATTTGAGGGCAGCCCTACAACGACTGAGACAGGAGAAGCTTTATGCTAAGTTCAAGAAGTGCGAGTTTTGGCTGAAGGAAGTGGCTTTCTTGGGCCATGTTGTATCTGAAGATGGTATCAAGGTTGATCCAAGTAAGATAGCTGCTATAGTAGGATGGGAAGCACCAAAATCTGTTGCGGAGATTCGTAGTTTCCTTGGGTTGGCTGGTTATTATAGAAGATTCATGGAAGATTACTCCATGATCGCTGTTCCACTCACCAGATTGACCAAGAAGGGAGAGAAATTCATATGGGCAGACGAGTGTGAGAGGTGCTTTCAGACTTTGAAGTCAAGACTAGTCTCTGCACCTATCTTGACCATCCCAGAACCAAGCGTACCATTTACTTTATATACGGATGCTTCAGGGATAGGTATTGGGTGTGTATTGATGCAAGGAGAACAGGTGATTGCTTACGCATCAAGACAGTTAAAGGAGCATGAGAAGAACTATCCTATGCATGATTTGGAGCTAGCAGCGGTTATACATGCAATCAAGACTTGGAGACACTACTTGTACGGCGAGAAGTTTCAGATTAAGTCAGATCACAAGAGCTTAACTTATATTTTCACTCAGAAGGATCTGAATATGAGACAGAGAAGATGGCTGGAATTGTTGAAAGATTATGATTGTGACATCCAGTACCATCCGGGTAAAGCAAATGTGGTGGCTGACGCCTTAAGCAGAAAGTGGGCATCGAAACCTAAGGCAGGACCAAGTACAAATGCTACATTATGTGCCGCAGCCTCAAGTTAAATCGAAGGTGATGAAGAGTATATAATTGAAACTGCAGAAGATCCAGTCGAGCAAGGCTTAATTCATAAGTTCACCATGATGTTCGCAGCTTTGAAGATCTCACCGGATCTAGTTGATGAAGTCAAGGTAGCAATCCTACAGGATCCTCATCTCAAGACAGCGCAAGAAGACTTAGAGAAGGGTACGAGCATTCCTGACTTTACCTTGGATTCAGACAAGGTACTCAGGTATCGTGGACGGTTATGTATACCTAAGAGTGAAGACTGCAATATTAGAGATCGAGTTATGACTGAAGCTCATTACACTCCATATTCGGTACACCCAGGAAGTACCAAAATGTACCATGATTTAAGAAGACTATATTGGTGGAGGGGTATGAAAGCAGATATAGCTCGTTTCGTGTTCCAATGTCTGAATTGTCAACAAGTTAAAGCAGAAAGGCAGAGACTCGCAGGTTTACTACAGCCATTACCAGAACCTGCATGGAAGTGGGATTGCATTACCATAGATTTTGTCACTGGCCTACCTTTGACATCAAGGTCAGTGGATGCAGTTTGGGTTATAGTCGACCGACTCACCAAGACAGCTCGATTTATTGCGGTCAGACCTCAGTATACCATGGAGAAACTGGCCAAGTTATATGTTGATAATATAGTCAGACTTCATGGCCTTCCAGAGAGTATAGTATCTGACAAAGATCCCCGTTTTACATCAAAGTTCTGGGAAGGATTACAGAAAGCTATGGGAACGAAGTTGAAGTTCAGTACAACTTTTCACCCTCAGACGGATGGACAGTCAGAAAGAACTATTCAAATTTTGGAAGATATGCTTCGAGCTTATGCAATATATTTCAAGGGAGCTTGGGATGAGAAGCTATCACTTATCGAGTTTGCTTATAACAACAGTTATCAGGCTACAATTCAGATGGCTCCATATGAAGCACTCTATGGGAAGAAGTGTCGTACACCTCTGTTATGGAACGAGGTGGGAGAAAGAAGAATTGTAGGACCGGAGTTTGTTGAAGAAACTTGCCGAGTGATTGATCAGATCAAAGAGAGAGTAAAGACAGCTCAAGTTCGACAGAAGCACTATGTGGATAATCAACGTCGAGATCTGGAGTTTGCAGTGGGTGACAAAGTATTCTTGAAGGTATCACCGGTGCGAGGTCTGAAACGGTTTGGTAAGAAGGGGAAGCTATGCCCCAGGTATGTGGGACCATATGAGATATTGACCCGACGTGGTAATGTAGCATATCAATTGGCTCTACCACCATCTATGTCAAGCGTTCATAACGTGTTTCATGTATCATTACTGAAGAAGTATGTCAGAGATCCATCGCACATCTTGACCGCTGACTCCCCAGACTTGACTGAAGACTTAACATTCGAAGTGGTGCCTGTGATGCTCTCAAGTCGAAAAGTACAGCAACTTCGAACCAAGGATATCCATTATGTGAAGGTGCATTGGAGAAGCCAAAATGTGGAGGAAATTACTTGGGAAGAGGAGAGCGAGATGAGGAAGGAGTACCCTAACCTTTTCGACGAACAATGTATGTTCAAATTTTCAGAGCCGAAATTTCTTTTAAGGGTGGGGGAGTTGTGAAACCTACATGCAAATTTTGGGACGAAATTTCTTTTAAGGATGGGGGAGTTGTAAGACCCGCACTCCGTAAACCCGGTCTAAACCTTGGTTTTATGTCGTGACAGGTCTTCCGATCATCACCGAGCCAGACGGGACGAGCGGATGACAATCAGGTACGAAATCGGATCAAAGACGGTCAAATAATCATCATTTTATGTTGACCGGTCGATGGTACCGGTCTTGGTACCGGTCGATCGGTCAGCTCTACGCAGCTGAGTGTGGAGATCCGAAAATTGACTTCTGAGGGTCCCACTTTCCTGATTTCGAATCCTAAGACTTTCCTAATCCTAATAGGGTTACTAAACCCTAATTCTAGCCTATAAATACACCTTAAACCTCCTCAAATCCTTTCCATTATCTCTCACAAAATCTAGAGAAGAGAAGGAGGTTGGAAAGAAGAAGGAGCTAGGAAGAAGAAGGAGGTGCCGCCATTACCGTTCGACGACACTCACGTTACGCCAGTCAACGGTAAGTGTTTTAACCATTCTTCTGATCCTATGACTCTAGAATAGTGTGTGGGTGGATCAATACCATGCAAAGTAGGTATTGATCTAAAACCCTAATTGGACCTTAAGCCCTAATTTGCCGTCAAACTCTAGATTCGAGTTTCGAGATGATATTCATCGAAATAAGACTTGAATGAGTTGGGGATAACTCTAACTCAATGATTAGACTTAGAATGGATAGGAGGAACCTTGGAAATCCATGGAGGATGATCGGCGACAGTCGAAAAACCCATGTATGGTCTTCCGGAGACATACCGATTGACTATACCAGTTGCACACAGTGCGGCCGGTATGTTGCCACCGGTATCTTTCGGGAGGCTGGTCTGTAGGGACCGGCTAGCCATACCGGTTGCCAGTCTTTCCCACAGAGCTACGATCGGTACATGCCACCGATCAGCTCTGTGAGGGTATTTTGTAACTTTGTTGGTTTCCGACCAACATGAAACACTAAGAAAAATATTCTAATGAAACATTGTAGGACTTTGTGACTTTCCGTTTGCATCTTGCGACGTGGAGCAAGATAACAAACGAGCGTCAGGTAAGGGAATCTGACTTAAACCTAATAATTAATGGACAGTAAGTCGATGTTAATCACCTGATTATATATGATGTGATGTTTGTGCATATTCACATGTCATCTTTTAATTTTAGTTATTATTATCTGTTCATGCATTGATAGGATGTGATTGTTAAGCATGTGATTGTTTTCGTTAGTGTGTGGAGTGGCGCATGGGCCTGGGATCGCTCCTCACACTAGCACCTTTTGTAGTATTCAGTCTAAACATTCTTGGTACGGGTGGGGCATCAGGGGAAGGTCGTGGTATGATGGTCTCCGATGTTGATGCTGGCCTGGCCATGGTTATGTGGCATTGTGGTCTCCGAGTCGACCCTGGCTTGTCCACGATGCTTTAGCTCTATCTCTATGCCGTAGGGAGTTATGTTGGGATAGGGTCTACCTGCGTATTGTTTCTATCCTAGTGGGTTAGTTGCGGATAGGGCATCAGGGGAGGTGTGGGAATGCCTTAGCTCTATCTCTATGCCGTGGACGGCTGTGCTGGGATAGAGCGTACATTGATGACATATAGGATTGGTTAGTTGCGAGCCCAGTTTGCGAGCCTTGGCCAGTAGGGGCTTAGGTACTGGTATGGATAGAGCATCAGGGGAGGTACGGGGGTATCTTAGCTCTATCTTTATTCCATGATGGGTGCATGTGGGCAGATGTGGGTGTGATCCATGCTGTGCCACACACTCGTGTATAGAGGTGCGGGTGCCACCAAACCTTTCTATAGCACATTGCAAACTTAAAACCAGACCACAACATAAAATGATTGTTACTCATGCATAATATTGTGAAACTGTCTGATTGTCTTACTGAGCTAAGTTATGAGCTCACCCTTTGTATATACATTGTTTTTAGATGTTGATGCAGGTTACACTGTGGACGACTATATGAATGCTCCGGTGTATGGTGGTGTTGCTGCGTTGGATGTACAGGCAGGAGAGGACGAGCATGACGCTTTATGCGAGTGCCCTTTCTGCGTGTACCTTTGATTGGTTTTATTTATTTATTTCCATTATTTTCGATTGGATTAAAGAGATGTAATGATATTATATTATTTGCTTGAATTCGAATAATTTGATATTTTATTTAAAGTTATCAATAGATTCTCAGTTCATTATATTTTTAAGACTTCCGCTGTACTATTTATATTCTGATTGTGGTTATGTGTAATGGTTTGTATGAGTGGACACGGCCTATTCGAGATCCTGGTGTGAATCATTGGTTCAATGACAGTTCACTCACACCATTCTGGTTAGATCAGAATTGAGGTGTGACACATACAGTGCTTCATAGGGTGACATCTGTATAGTTGCTTGGTAGCTGTTGTTATAGGCGAACTCGATCAATGGTAGTTTCTCATCCCATGATCCTTTAAAATCAATTACACAGGCTAGAAGTATGTCTTCTAAAATCTGAATGGTATGCTCCGACTGTCCGTCTGTTTGAGGATGGAATGCAGTACTGAACTTCAATGTTGTACCCATAGCCTTTTGCAATCCTTCCCAAAACTTTGAAGTAAAGCGTGGGTCTCTATCGGACAAAATGCTTTCAGATACACCATGCAATTTGACAATGTTATCCACATATAGCTTGGCTAACCTCTCCAGGGTATACTGTGGTCGTATTGCTATAAAGCGAGCTGTCTTAGTCAGACGACTTACAATCACCCAGACCACGTCAACTACTCGAGGAGTCAATGGTAACCCGGTGACGAAGTCTATAGTGATGCAGTCCCACTTCCATGCTGGTTCTGGCAGCGGCTGCAACAGTCCTACAGGTCTTTGTCATTCAGCCTTCACCCTCTGACAATTTAGGCATTGAGACACGAATTTAGCTACATCTATTTTCATTCCTCTCCACCAATATAATTTCTTCAAATCATGATACATCTTTGTACTTCTAGGATGTACCGAATAGGCGGTGGTATGAGCTTCCTTCATTAGTCGGTGTCTAATGTCTAAATTTTTTGTTTCAGGAACACATATTCTTCCTTTGTACTTCAGTACCTTTTCATCATCTAAGGTGAACTTAGGAATAATCCTACCTTTTTCGATGTCTTCTTGTACCGTTCTCAGATAAGGGTCTGATTTAATAGCTGCTTTCACTTCATCAATTATATCAGGTACAATCTTCAACGTTGCGAACATATTTAAAAACCGATGAGTAAACCCTTGGTTGGTTGATTCACCTGGTGCATCTATCACGAACTGCTCATTACCGTAATTGAACACTTTTCCTGTAGTACACATTGCTGCAGTTGTGTTAACCTCTCCTTGAGATTTTATCATTGCTTTTCTGCTTAGCGCATCAGCAACTACATTAGCCTTTCCTGGATGATACTGGATATCACAATCATAATCCTTCAATAATTCCAACCATCTTCTTTGTCTCATGTTCAACTCCTTCTGATTAAAAAGATAAGTGAGACTCTTATGATTTGATTTAATCTGAAATTTCTCTCCGTACAAGTAATGTCTCCATATCTTGACAGCATGTACTACTATCGCTAATTCCAAGTCATGAGTGGGATAGTTCTTCTTATGTGTCTTCAGTTGTCTTGAAGCATACGCAATTACTTGTTCTCCTTACATAAGTACACATCCTAAACCTAATCCCGACGCATCAGTGTACAAGATAAATGGCTGTCCTGGAATAGGAATAGTCAAGATCGGAGCAGATATCAATCTAGCCTTCAATGTTTGGAAACTTTTCTCACATTTATCAGTCCAAACAAACGTTTCTCCTTTCTTAGTCAAACTGGTGAGAGGTACGGAAATTCTGGAATAGTCGTCCACGAATCGTCGATAATACCCAGCTAGACGTAGGAAACTTCTAATTTCTGCAACGCTCTTTGGTGCTTCCCACTTCACAATGGCTTCAATCTTGCTAGGATCCACTTTAATTCCTTCAGCGGATATAACATGGCCTAAGAAAGAGACCTCATTTAACCAAAACTCACACTTTGTAAATTTGGCATAAAGCTTTTCTTTCCTTAATCGCTACAGAGCGGCTCTTAGATTCATCACATGAGTTTCCTTGTCCTTGGAGTAGACCAATATATCATCAATAAACACAATGACTGACGTATCCAACATATCATGGACTACCCGATTCACGAGTTCCATAAAAGTTGTGGGTGCGTTAGTCAATCCAAAAGACATGACTAAAAATTCATAATGTCCATATCTTATTCTAAATGCTATCTTTGGAATATCACCGTCCTTAATCTTCAACTGATGGTATCCTGACCGAAGATCGATCTTGGAGAACACCTTGGCACCTTGCAACTAATCGAACAAGTCATCGATCCGAGGCAATGGGTATCGATTCTTGATTGTAAGCTTATTCAATTCTCGGTAGTCTATACATAGTCGAACGCTACCGTCCTTCTTCTTTACAAACAATACTGGTGCTCCCCATGGTGATATGCTAGGACTGATTTAACCCTTGTCCAATAATTCTTGTAACTGTACCTTCAATTCCTTCAGTTCAGTAGGAGCCATTCGATAGGGTGCTTTAGATACTGGTATGGCTCCGGGTATCAGATCTATAACGAACTCTGTAGTTCGATCGGGTGGTAGTCCTGGTAGTTATTCAGGAAATAGGTCTGGAAAGTCACACACAACATCAATATCCTCCATTCGTGGTGCTTCCTTGGTGAGGTCAACCACTGATACTAGATACCCAACTCCTCCTTTCTCGAGGCATTTCCTAGCCTTTAATGCAGAGAGGATGAGTTTTCGTTTGCGGGGAAGTTTGGTTCCCATAAAACTAAACTCTGCTCCTTCATTGTCTTTAAATGTCAGCTTCTTTTCTGCACATAATAGGTTTGCAGAATGCCGGGCTAACCAGTCCATTCCCAAGATGACGTCAAAGTCTGCCATCTCAAGTAGAATCAAGGTTGCATCCAAAGTCTTCTCGTCAATAAGAACAGGACATGGTCCATAAACTTTTTCTAATTCCACTTCTAATTCCATCGGCGATCATACAAGCAGTTTGTAATCTAACGATCTGAGAGGTAGATTCAACTTCTTTTCAAATGACACAGATATAAAAGAATGGGTAGCTCCAGAATCAAAGAGTACTCTAGTGGGTATGCCATTAATAGGTACAATACCTGTGATTTGTTTTAGTTTTAGTCTACATGATCACACAATGTAACACAAAACGAAAGGTTTAGGTCATACCTGTGATCACATCAGGCGATGCGTCAACATCTTCAGATGTAACAGCATAAACCTTTCCTTGCTGTAGTTGCTTCCTGGGTTTAGGACACTCCCAGAAATAATGTCCCACTTGATTGCAGTTATAACATTTTACTCCTACATTATTTTACTTTTGTTGCGGTTGAGCTGCTGGAGTAGTCTTGGCTGCAGCATTGAATCCTTGAGTACGGAAGGGTTTGAATGTCCTTGTATTCCCTCCATTATAAGAATTCCCTTTTGACCTTTTAATACCCCTGTTTTGAGCGAAGTAGCTCTCCTTCCTTCCAACTCAACCCGGTTCCCTGAGTTGCTACAGTATCGACCCCTAGTGTTTGGTGATCATTTCTTTCGTTCGTGACCTCCACTCCTTCTCTTCAGGTATGCTCTCTACTGTTTCACATTTTTAAAGCTTTCGAAACTAGGTTTTTGTCCATTTACAACGTTTTCTTCAAATTAAACTTTTTCTAACCGTAAAAATTTAATTTTTATTGGGGGCTTTTGCTATTGGTCACCCAATGGACGAAAGCCCTAAAAAATATTCGAGTTTCATCGGTTGGTTATCGAGAAACTTGAAATTTCCCATTTTTGACCTAATTTTTGAGATTTTTCAAATTTATTGAATTTTCTTCAAATTCGATCTTTCTAAATTAAATTTCCAACTGTATGAGCCTTACAGGGTGGTTTAGAACCTATGTAAGTCCTCCTGCCCAAGTGTTTGGGTGAAAAGTGAGGCTTTTGACCAATTTATGCTGTTATAATGCCGAAATTTTTGGGTTTTTCACCATTACTGATCTATTATTTGTTTTTTTTTTGTTTTGACAGATAATATGACTCGTACCAAGGTGCCTAGGGCTCATGACCCAGTTCGTTTCCGCTCCAACGAGGCCGAAGCTTAGTATGCTCGCTATGAGCATAAGAAAGTAGAGGGGGGTCACTGTGTGAACTTGGCTAGTTTAGCCTTGTTCAACGTAGAGGGGGGCATTTGGTGACATGGGCTGGCTCCCTGTGATCACCTATGATGCTTGTACCCACCAGATTTGGTGAGACAGTTCTATTGCAATATCCAGGTAGTGGGGGATTGCAATGACACAGAGAGGGGTAGGGAGCTCAGGATCACGAGCTACGTCAAAGGGGTAGAGGTTCCATTTGACTACCAGCAGTTGGCTAATCTTTTGGGCATATCAAATGACGGCCCTTTGGTGTACTGTGCTCCCAAGGAGCCCCAGTTCCTATCCTTGGAGATGCGTGCTGAGATTGACAGTCAGCTTATTAGAGATGATCGCTGGGAGATGAAAGCGATCAACCTACGTCTAGAGCCTCGGGTGTACTGCAAGATCTCCAGCACAACTTGATACCCCAGAGTGGACACTATGAGAGGATCTCCCAGTTGACCCAGTATGTCCTATACTGCATTTGCACTAGGCAGCCTATCTGCCTACCTTACATTATCATGAGGATGATGATCCGTGCTACGCTGCCTGGTCAGCTAGGCAACCTGCCCTACAGACGTCTGATCACTACACTGCTCACCCGCCTAGGCGTTAATTTAGTAGATGAGAGGATTCAGGAGAAGACCTTCTCATCGGTTCTGGACTGGGAGGCCATCTGTAGGATGGGTATGCGGGATGCTCAGGTCAGTGATGATGAGAGAAACGCTCTGGTGCGTCCTCATACTCGGGTAGAGATAGCAGACGCTGAGGAGGCAGCAGCAGCAGCAGCCGGAGCAGGGGTCCATGGAGGTGATGCTGAGGATGAGGATCGCATGTATATGGATGTAGACGTTATACCTCCTCCATCACCTCCATATTCTACTACAGCTGGTCCATCTCGGGCTCCTTCTCACAAGGCTGGTCCTTCACACCTACCATCTGATGATATGATGGGATTACTGCGTGAGATCAGAGAGGCTCAATGCGTGACGGACTTGAGAGTGGGAGAGCTTCTAGATGCCCAGTGCACGACAGATAGGAGAGTAGGAGAGCTCCTAGATGCTCAGCGCACGACTGATGGGAGAGTGGGCGAGCTTCTAGATGCTCAACGTGCGTCTGATCAGCGGATGGTCGAGTTGACAGCTAGTCTCCAAATGACCCAGACTCAGGTAGTCTGGTTGACTAGAGTGTATGCTGAGGACTACGACAGAGATCGCGAGGCACCTCCTCATCCATCACCTCCAGCTCCATGATGTATATTTTCTTTTTGTTTTTCTTTGTACTATAAAGTAACTATCCAGGTTGTGGACTGTACTCTGCTTTGGATATGTATAAATGTGCTTTTTATTTGATGTATATAAAACTTGTTCCTCCTTTATATATGCATTATTTTCTTTCTTATTTTTGTCTCAAACAACACAGGTGCTTACAATGTGTTCTTATTAAAGCTTTTAAATTTTATCCTAACTCAGTTCACGAACTTTTGTGGGAGTATACTGGTTTAATAGACAGGGCCTGAGAGCTCTGATACTAGGTTGTCACACCCCAATTCTATACAATTCAGAATGGTGTGATGAACCGCAAATAAACCAACGGTTCAACCAGGATCTCAAATAGGCTGTGTCCGTTTGCTTAAACCATACACATCCACAACCATAATCAGAGTAAATAAATAATAGCAGAAGTCTTATATATTAAATGAACTGAGAATCTAACTGTGATAGAGTAAATAAGTTATCCAATTATCTTCACAAGGACTAAGACATAAATTAAAATAAATAAATCCATTACATTGTCTGTATAATTTAAACCAAATCTAATCGAAAACACAAGAGTTACACTTGCATGACGAATCATGTGACTCCATCATAACTTCAGCGTCCATCGCCGTCGCATGTCCATACATTAGAGCATTTATATAATCTTCTACTGTGGTACCTGCATCATCAACTAAAAATATTCGACGTCGAAAGGGTGAGCACACATCACGACTCAGTGAGCAAACAAAACAATGCAACAAACATATGCATGCATTCAATTCATATCTTTGGTCTGGTTCATAAGTTTGCAATGTGCTATAGAAAGGTTCGATGGCCGCCTCACCTCTATACATAGGGTGTGTAAGCCCACCCAACGGATCAAACACCATTGTCGTCCACATCCACCCCAACATGGAATAGAGATAAAGCTAAAGTGTCTGGATCAAACACCGCATAACACTTCCCCTGATGCCCCACTCGCATCAAGTACACTAACCACAGACATACATTCACATGCCTATTCCTAGCATCATCATCATCATCATCATCATGGTATAAATAAACGAAATTAAATATGCATGAACAATAATAACAGAAATAGTGTATGACATGTGATATGCACATTACAATTATACAATCATAGAATCATACATGGTATTGGACTCAATACACGAAAATAGTTTATTATTAGCCAATTAGTTTAGGTCTTGTTCCCTCACATTTGATTGAGCGTAGATCCTCGTTCAAGCTTTATGAATCACTTTTAAATCACTAGAAAGGCCTAACAAGTCGATAGATTTTAATTAGAATTAATTTCAACAAATTAGACTAGCTGAAATCATAGGGTCGCAGGTAGGGTAGCACCTAGGGTAGCAGTTTTCTGTGACCCTAGGGTGTAGGGTCGGACGTGGGGTTGGATACCATTCGACCCTACGTGCAACCACACCCCTCCCTGGGACTTTCCAAGGGCATGTGATCGATCCTGTGGTCTTGTAGGTCCATTCTAAGATTGTTCTATGGCTCATAACTATGATTTTTTACACACTTTCCATTGCCTAGGATGATTACTTCCATGGATTCCTTTGGAACTCGTCCATGGATGGATGATTTGGGTTTCTCTTAATCCTAACTTCTTCATAATCTATTCTAGGCTCTTAATTTATGAAGGGAATTAGGTTCATACCTGAGGTTGGTTGATATTCAGAGGTTTCTCTGAACTTCCTCCTCTTCCTTAGTCTTTTCTTCAATTTTCCTTCTCTTCTTCTTTTCCTTCTCTTTCTTTTTCTCTGACTTTCAATTAGGGTTCTAAAAGGAGTGAAAGAGGTTAAGGGACGTCCTATTTATAGAGGAAAACCCACCAAAATAAGTCTCATCGATTTTAGGAAAGAACCCCTTGGAATTAGGAAAGTTTCCTAATTTACGATTTCTGTCTGTCATCGTAGGGTCGGACGTAGAGTCGCAGGATCCGTCAACCCTACACCTTCTTAGTCATCCGACCCTACGACTAAAAAGTCATGGGTTTGACTTCTGTTAAGGTGGGGTCGACCCTACCTGTTTAGGCATGCGACCCTACCCTCACATTTACTGTTTTTGGGTTAGACTCATACCTGGTCTTGTGATTTTCTTCACGCACTTGGTCCACTTGGCTCGACCATGATAGGTAGACCTAGTATAAGGTGGTAAGACCGGTTAGTTCGATACGGGTCTTACATTCGGCCTGGCCACTAGACTCTAGCTCTATCTCTATGCCGTAAGGAGCTGTGCTGGGATAGGGCCTACTGTGATGACATATAGGATTGGTTAGTTGTGAGCCCAGTTTGCAAGCCCTCGCCAATAAGGGCTTAGTGTTGGTATGGGTAGGGCATCAGGGGAAGTATTTGCGGTATTTGATCCGGACACTTTAGCTCTATCTCTATTCCATGGTGGGTGCATGTGGGACGACATTGGTGTTTGATCCATTGGACGGATTCACACACTCGTGTATAGAGGTGCGGTGGCGTCCAATCCTTTCTATAGCTCATTGCAAACTTAAAATCAGACCATAATGTGAATGTTACTCATGCATGATGTGTGTTGCATTGTCTGATTTTCTTACTGAGCTAAGTTGTGAGCTCACCCTTGTATACGCACTATTTTTAGATGTTGATGCAAGTTACACTGTGGAGGACTATGTAGATGCTCCAATATATGGGAGAGTTGCTGCCCTGGAAGTGCAAGCAGGGGAGGACGAGCATGACGCTTCATGCGAGTGCCCTTTTTGCGTGTACCTCTTGGATATTTGATTTGTTTATTTTATTTATTTTCAGTTGGGTCTATAATTGGGATGTAAGGATAATTATTTATGTTTTGGTGTTTTGAATAATTGGATAATTTATTTATCAATAGAAGTACTCAGTTCATTTAATTTAAGACTTCCGTTGTATTTAATTATATTCTGATTATGGTTATGTGCAATGGTTTGTATGAGTGGACACGGTCTTATTGAGAACCTGGTGTGAACCGTTGGTTCAGTGACGGTTCACTCATACTTCTGGTTCAGCCAGAATTGGGGTGTGACACACATATGTTACAAAAAAAATCCATTAAGGGGAGTGCAATTGCATAGCATTTGTCCGCTCACCCAATCAGGGTTAATCTCATAAACTTGGAAGATGTATTTCCCGATGAAGAGGTTCACATGGACGAAGAGGAAAAGAAAGAAGATACATGGATGATGTTCCTTGACGGAGCCACCAACCATAGGGGGTGCAGAGCTAGGGTATTACTTATAGATCCAGAAGGGGAATTCGTACCATTCTCACTTCGATTAGAGTTTGAGTGTATAAACAATACTGCGGAATATAAACCTTGCATCATGGGGCTCAAGGCTGCACTCGTAATTGGCATTAGGAGATTGAAAGTGTATTGGGATTTGTCCATCATCATCTACCAAGTCAGAGGGGATTGGAAAGCCAAGGATGAAAAATTGATACCTCATTAGTAGCATGCAATTAGTCTGGCTTAGAGCTTCACAGAGATAGAGTTCGATTATTCCCCAAGGGACACAAACAAATACGCTAACGCATTGGCCACCTTGGCTTCAATGATCAGTGGTGATGCAGTTGAATGCACAAAACCCTTGCTGATAGAAAGAAGAAGGCAGCCGGCATATGCAGAAGTTAATGCATTGACAGTTGATGGAAGACCTTGGTTTGCATCCATAGTAGACTTCATTAAAAAAGGTAAATACCATGCAGACGCTACAATAGGAGAGAAGAAGACACTGAGATGATATGTTTCATAGTTCATCCTCTAGGAATATATCCTATACAAGAGATCATACGATGGGGGTACAACTGATCTATGTCGATGAAGAGCAAGCACAAACCCTCATTGAACAAATACATCAAGGAGCTTATGGACCGCACATGAATGCTAGGATGCTTGCAAAGAAAATCCTGAGAATGGATTACTATTGGAACACAATGCAAAAAGATTGCACGGAGTTCGTGAAGAAGTGCCATAAATGCGAGATCTTCGCCAACCTGATACATGTACCGCCTACAGAATTGCACACTCTTAGTTCACCTTGGCCATTGTCAACTTGGGGTATAGATGTGATAGGAAAGATTCATCCAAAAGCATAAAATGGACATGGGTTCATCTTAGTAGCCATCGACTATTTTACCAAGTGGGTAGAAGCTTAGTCATATGCTAAACTCACGGCAAATAAGGTAGGCAAATTCCTCCAAGAGCGTATCATCTGTCGGCATGGGATGCCTCATGCTCTAATCTCATATCATGGTCAACACTTTAGAGGAAAGGTACAAGAGTTGTGTGAGAAGTTTGACATCCAAAGGCATCGTTCCTCCCCTTATCGTCTACAGACAAATGGAGCAGTAGAGGCCACCAATAAGAATGTCAAAGTCATCTTCCAAAAAAGGGTAGAAACTCATGGGGACTTGGCAGATAGGCTGCCATATGCATTATGGACAAACATGACTTTTATAAGGACATCTACTAGAGCGACGCCTTACTCTTTAGTATATGGTATGGAAGCAGTACTCCTAGTAGAAATGGAAGTGCCATCACTGAGAATCCTAATGGAGTCCAAAATCCTTGAAGCTGAATGGCTTTGATCCCGTTATGAGGAGTTGAACCTCATTGATGAAAGGAGAATGAAAGCTGCTAACAATGCAAAAAAGTACCAACAAAGAATGGCCACCGTTTTTAATAAGAAGGTCTGTATTCGTCACTTGGCAGTGGGGGATCTAATACTGAAGGAGCAAAGAGTGCCTATTGTGAGGACAAAGGATAATATCCACCCATCTCTTAGGGATGGAAAAATGATTATGGAGTCACCACCTAGATTAAGGTTTAAGACCTATAAAAATGTAGTCTCATCATAAGAAGAGACTTCTATTAACTTATTGGACCTAATATATTGGATTTGGTCTATCAGAGAATGGGTAAGCATTCAAGTTACAGTTTGGGAAGGTGTTAGGCACTCAAAGCTGCCCGATCCAAAAATCGGCCTCCTATGTGATTCTACTTTTCTTAGACTCTATGGTTTTGACTGTTCATGGTCAATGGATGATAACTAGGGCTCATGGGGGATCCTATGCCAAGTTTTTAAATTCTTCTAACATAGGGTTTAGCCAAACATGTTCTCAAAGTAAATAAACAAGCAAAGTAATATACAGTGAACCGAACCAAAGATGGTTCAGTGATGAACTGAATCTGAGATGTCCTAGACATCTCAAATTGCCTACGTATTCCAATCCTGGAAATCAACTCCATAATGTAGTTCGTACAGAATGTGATTAAGGTTTATGGATGTGGTTTATGCTTAAACTTTCTTAGATTCAATTGTTCTAGTTAAAGTTTATGCTTGATGATGATTGAGATTGAATCTAGAGATAGCCTATGTGGGTCGAAGTGAATATGGATATGGATATGGATAGGGACATGGAGGACCTAAGGATACTAAGATGTGGTACCATACTTGGAAAGTCCTCCAAGTTGCCTATGTATTTCAGAGGTCCTGAAAATCAAGTACAACGTAGTTTGTTGTGATGGGTTGTGGATATGGATTTTCTAGAACCACTCAGGTGTACTCTACCTTAGTTTAGGAAATGAAAATGGATAGTGTTCTAAGACCACTCAGGTGTACTCTACCTTGACTTAAGAAGGCTGAAATAGATAGTATTTTAAGATCACTCAGGTGTACTCTACCTTGATCTAAGAAGACTAAAGGGTATGTTTAATACCACTAAGGTGTACTCTACTTTGGTCTAGGAAGACAAAAGGGATGGCTAAAATTGCTCAGGTAGACTCTACCTCGGTTTAGGAATCCTAAGATTTGTTGACCTAAAACCACTCAGGTGTACTCTACCTTGGTCTAGGGATACTAAAATTTGCTGACCTAAAACCACTTAGGTGTCCTCTACCTAGGTCTGGGAAGGCTAGAATTTATTAATCTATATAGATTGAAATGTGGGAACCGTGTTTGGGTGTCTCACCAAACTGCCTGCGTATCTTAGGGTAATGTCTTAAGAATCAGGATCCACGTAGTTCGAAATACGGATTCAATTCATTCATGTTCTTCTTTCAATATCAAAGTGTGGAACCTAAATGCTTTATGGTTCGATTCACTTCACACTTATCTAGTTCTCTGTATCCTAAAGGAGATGAGCTGAGGGGTAGGGATCGTCCTAAGCTACCCTTGACCTAAAATCCTAATTTGGCATGTGTTGGGCTAGGCCTTCTGATTCTTGATTAAGATTTATCATTTTTTTATCTTACCCTTCCTGTGAATGTGGGTGCCTATATACACATCCCCACACCTAATATGTTTTCTAGATGTACAAATATGGCAGTTCGACTAGGGTGTTACAGAAATTAAATTATTACCAACAATAAATATCATTCAAATATGATAACAAACAACATATATCATCTCAAGTATAGCAATAAAGCATGTGAATCAATATAACAACAAACATGTGAGAGCATTGATCAAACATCGATCATCAACAATGTGACCAAGATCATATTTGATCGACTACTCAGATTTGATGTAATCGATCATCATCAATGTGATCAAGATCATATTTAATCGATGGTTCAGATTCACTTAAAACATTCATAAGGTCAATCCAACAGTTTAAATTCAATTAAATCACTCAAAAAGATAATCTAACGATTCAAATCGCTTATCATGATAATCTAACCGTTCATATCCATTTACATCACTTTTAATGACAATCTAACGGTTTAAATTTATTCAAATTCCTCTAAATCATTCATAATCAAGATCCAACGGTTCATATTTATTTACATCAATCATCAAGATAATTCAATGGTCCAAATTCATTTATATGACTCATGATATCAATCCAATGGTTCAGATTCAAATAAAATGCTCATGATTAAGATCTAATGGTCTATATTTCATATCACTCATGATCAATGTCTAGATTCATTTCATTATAAGATTCAAATCAAAATTAAACATCCAATGGCTCACAATTAATATTCTCTCATAATCCAAATAAAAATCAATCTTCCAATGGCTCAAAAGTAATCATATTAGAAACTCTAGATTAATGTCGAGATTTTAATCACATCAAATTCCAAGATCAATGACCAAGATTTAATCATGTAAAAATTCAACATCACATGGCCATATTTTTAATCACATTAAATTCAATCATCAATTGTCTAGATTTCATTCACATTAAAAATCCTAAATCAAAGGTCATGCTTTATTCTCATTAAAAACCCAAGATCAATGGCCATAATCCAATCTCATCAAATTCAGAGATCAATGATCCAATTTTATTTATCACAATTCCAAGCATATGGGATCGATCAATTTCATCAAAATTCCAAGGATATGAGATCGATCAGTTTCATAAAAATTCCAAAGATATGAGATCAATCAATTTCATAACAATTCCAAGCATGTGGTCAGACCAATTTCATCAAAATTCCAAGGATGTGGTCGGACCAATTTCATCAAAATTCCATGGATATGGGATCAATCAATTTCATAACAATTTCAAGCATGTGATCAGACCAATTTCATCAAAATTCCATGATCCAATGGTCCATATTTAATCATCCAAAAGATTCACCCAACGGTCATCACATGATTGAAATAAAATTATCACCTCACGAATCAAATTTAATATCATCATATGGTCCAAAATCAATGGCCATATTCAATTTCATCAAATTCCAAAATTTGGCCAATTTTAATCATCCAGAAATCTTTTGATCAAACTTATCATCAACATAATTGGATCATCGGCCAAAAATTATCAACATCACATAATTTAATTTCATGATAAAAAAATTATCAATCATTCACTCCGATAAAATTATCACATAACCAATCTATGATAAAAAATAGCATTATCATCCAGCCAATCAAATTTAATAACACCCATCAATTAATCCTAATTAGAATTCATGTCCAATGGAGTTGTAATAGGTGAAGGAAGACGAGTCTGGTTCAGTTGGGTTTGATGTAGGGATTACAGGTGGTATTCAGTGGTCTGATGAGGTAGAGGTGTCAGGACAAAGATCGTAATCTTTTTTGTGAAGGCGCCACTTAGATTAAGGTCTAGGACCTTAGAAATGTGAAATCTCACCCTAAGGTAAAACTTTGATTGACTAATGACTCTTAGATTGGATTTCTGGTCCATCAGAGATTGGGTAAGCATCAGGTTACGGTTATGGGAAGGGGTTAGGCACCCAAATTGTCCGATCGAAATCGGTCTCCTATACCTTTCCTATGCTAGACTCTATCTATTAAATCGAACCAAACCAAGTGGTTTGATATCATTTAACCAAACCAAGTGGTTTGATATCATTGAACCAAATCTGTATCCATCAGATTGCCTACGTATCACAGAATTATTTTAAAAATCAGGTTTACCATCGTAGTTCAGGTGTGATTAAAGTTTATGGTTGTGATTTATGCTTGTGCATGATTAAGTTCGTTGTTCAAGTTGAAGTTTATGCTTCAAAGGATGAGAAACCCTATGGGTTAGGATCTGGATAGTCCATGTGAACTGATAGATAGTCCTAGTGGATCTAAGAATGGATAACCCTTTCTGAATCAAAATATGGATAACCCTTTCTGGGTAAAAATGTGGATAACCCTTTCTGGGTCAAAAATATGGATGGATATCCTAGTGGATCTATGGATAATCTGAGTGGACTAAAGTTTGGATCCTAATTTGGGATTCTCCCAAATGGCCTATGTATCCTAGGGTTTGACCTAGGAATTAGAATCCGCGTAGTTTGGGATTTGGGTCGAAATGGTTAAATATCCTAGTGGGTCTATGGATAGTCCGAGTGGACTAAGTTGTGGATCCGAATTAGGGTTTCTCCCAAATGGCTTACGTATCCTAGGGTTTGACCTAGGAATCAGAATCCGTATAGTTTGGGCTGATGGGTGGATATCCAAGTGGATCTATGGATAGTCCGAGTTGACTAAGGTGTGGATCCAAATTTGGATTTTTCCCAAATGGCCTACGTATCCTAGGGTTTGCCCTAGGAATCAGAATTCACATAGTTCGGGTTCTGGGTTGAATGGGAATGGATATCCTAGTGGATTTATGGATAGTCCGAGTGGACTAAGGTGTGGATCCGAATTTGGGTTTCTCCCAAATGGCCTACGTATCCTAAGGTTTGTCCTAGGAATCAGAATCCGCGTAGTTTGGACTCTAGGTCAGAATGGGGATGGATATCCTAGTGGATCTATGGATAGTCCAAGTGGACTAAGATGTGGATTTGAATTTGGGTTTCTCCCAAATGGCCTACGTATCCTAGGGTTTGCCCTAGGAATCAGAATCCGCATAGATCGAACTGATGGCTGAAATAACATGTTCTAGGTTTAGGATTGAGAACCTATTCTAGGTTTAGGGTTGAGAACCTATTTTAGGTTTATGATATGCTGAGGAGTAAAATCATCCTGAATTACCTTTTTCATCCTAAGTTCTAATTTTGAAAGGTTTGGCAAAGCATTCTTTTCTTTATTAAGATTTTTATTATTTTTCGTTATGCCTTTCCCAAGAATGTGGGTGCCTAAATGCACGTCCCCATGCCTAATATGTTTGCTAGGTATGCATACATGACAGTTCAGCTAGGGTGTTGCATAAATTAAATTATTGTCAAAAATAAATTATTCATCTAAATATGGCATATAACACATTTATGGCAAGAAATACACATATAGCAAGATTGTTAAAAATCTTTCAAATATGACATGTATTGTAAATAAGGCAAGAGCCTGTATGGCATGATCTAGTATGTTATCTTCTAAGCATGTCAAGACCTAATATGACAAGAAATCAATATATGCATCTATATATCAATATGGCAAGTACCAAACATAGAATGCAAATATGGCATGAATTATCCAAAAAGGACAAGATCTTATATACTATTTTCTAAGCATAGTAAGACTTAACATGGTAGGTGAGCAATCCAAACAAAGCATGTGAGTCAATCAAAGCATGTGAGAATATAGCATCAAATATGGTCTGTGAGCAATCCAATACAACATTTAAGAGCATTCCAAATATAGCAGTAAGCATGTGAGAACATTAATCAAGCATCAATCATCAACAATGTGACCAACATCATATTTGATCGGCTACTCGAACTTGATGTAATCGATCATCATCAATGTATTCAAGATCATATTTGATCGATGGTTCAAATTCACTTAAAACATTCATGAGGTCAATCCAACCGTTTAAATTCATTAAAACTACTCAAAAGGGTAATCCAACGGTTTAAATTATTCAAGATGGTAATTCGATCGTTCAGATCACTCAAAATCACTCACAATAAATATCCAATGGCTCAGATGGTTTAAAAATACCTATGATCAAGATCCAATGGTTAAAATCACTCAAAACACATATGATCAAGATCCAACGGTTAAAATCACTCAAAAACACAATCTATCCATTCAGATTCATTTAAAATTAATTTTTGATGAAAATCCAATGGTTTGGATCACTCAAACTCATAATCTAACGGTTCAAAATCAAATTTGACATCCAATGGTCCATATTTAAATTACCTTAAATTTTAAGCCAATGGGATTAATTTCATAGAAATTCCAAACATGTGGTGGGATCAATTTTGTAAAATTAAAATCATGAGAACCAATTTCAATCACATAAAATTCTAATCAGTGGGTAACAACTTAATGATGGGGACTGACTAGGATTGGGTTTATGCATGTGGATGGACATCAAGGTGGATAGGAGGGGCAAAGCTGGTAGCATGTACAGGTGGTGCTTACGAAAGGTTTTGGTGGGTGCTGGAGTGTATGGTTATGGAGGTGTTGTGTGCATGTGGCTGCAGTAAGTGGAAGCAATTCGGGTAGGGTAGGCATTGGGTGCGGTTTAGGTATAGTGATGGTAGATTAGTCGGCGGGTGTGAGGGCTTAAACAAGTTACATGTGTCGATTATAGAGGCTGGGGTGGTTGGGTTTCTGGTTTTGATGGCTATGGCCAGGTGGTTATAGGTGGTGTGTGATGCATTTGGGTCGGTGCATCAAGGAGGGCTGGCGGAAATCAAAGATGAATGAGATGGTGCAATTCGGTAGAGACTTAGCTGGGCAGGTGTCGATGAATAGGATTGCAGGGATGAGTATACACAGAACAACATAAAGAATAAAAAAACAATTAATAAAGAAGAAAGAGGAGAAGAAAAACTTACCTGATCTTCCTCCTCTTCTTCAATCTCTATTTCTCACGATCTGCTCGCTGCCTTCTCTCTCTCTCTCTCGATCTGCTCCCATATCTCTCTCTAGTTCTCCTCCTTTCTCCTGATTTTTTTCTTTCGACAATCAATCCTCTCTCTCTCTCGATCTGCTCGAGTATCTCTCCCCCTCTTCTTCTCGCTGCCTTCTCTCTCTCTCGATCTGCTCGCTGCCTTTTCTCTCTCTCTCTTGATCTGCTCCCGTATCTCTTTCTAGTTCTCCTCCTCTCTCCTGATTTGCTTTTTTTTTTCTTTCGGCAATCAATCCTCCTCCTTCATCTTTTTGGTTTTCTTTTCTCTCCCCTGCCCCGTCTCTTCTCCTTCTGGAGCCTCTCAGTTTTTCTCTTTATCTCCACCACTCTCTCTCTCTCTCTCTCTCTCTCTCTCTCTTTCTCTCTTTTCAACACCTCTCTCTTATTTTTTTAATTTTTTTCTTTTTTTTCTTCTTCTTCTCCTCGATCTGCCATCTCCCTGAATTTTTTATTTTTTTCTTCTTTTTCTTCCCATCTTTCCAGCTCTTGCTTCTTCTGTCCCTTTTTCTCCTTGATCTGCCATCTCTTTTATTTTTTATTTTTTCTCCTCCCTCCCTCCATTCTTCTCGGTCTCCTTTTCTCTCCCTTGCCCGTCTCTTCTCCTTCTGGAGCCTCCTCTTTTCTCTCTCTCGATCTTTATTTATTTATTTATTTTTTCCTCTCTCCCTCCATTCTTCTCGATTTTTTCCTTTTTAATTTTTCTCCCGTCCCGAAGAAGCTCGTCCCTCTCTCCTCTATTTTCCTGATTTCTTTCTATATCTCCCTCTGTCTCTCCGATATCTTTCCATTCTCTCCAATATCTCTCCCTCTCTCTTTTTCGGCCAGTCCAAAAGAAGATCCCTTCCTTCTTTTTTCCAGATTTCTCAATATCTTTCTCCTTTTTCTCTTCTCTTTCCTTCTCTAATCCCTCCCACGGATCTTTATTCAATCTTTTCTGGATCTCTTTCCTAGCCTAATCGAACCATTAGCTAGCTATCTCCTCCAATAAATATATATACATATATTCAATCTATAAAAATATAATTTAATACCTAACCTAATGCAATACATAATCTAATAATATGTATAATATATATAATATGCATGCACATGGGTCCAATAGATTTGGTCCGGATTAAAAAGGATTGACTGGGTTGGGCCAAGACTGGTTTGGGTTGAGCTGAGTTGACTGGATTGACTGGGTTGGGCCAAGATTGGCTTAGGTTGAGCTGTGTTGACTGGATTGACTGGGTTTCTCTCTCTATCATTTCATGGGCTATTTCCGTTGCCATTCCGCATGGAATTTTTTGATAGCCTTTATTCTAAATTTTCTACGTTCACTTTGTAGAACACTAAAAATGAGGAATATTGGAACTTGAATCATCACATTTGGAAATAAAATGGTCAACTTATGAATTTCTAAAGTTTAAGCAGGGCAATTATCGATAATTTGGCTGACCATTCTGCATAGGATCAGTTGGAGACTTTTACCGAAAATTCTTTATGTCCACTTTGTAGAGTACTAAAAATGGAACATAATGAAACTAAAATCACCTGATTTGGATATGGGGTGACCAAAATATGAATTTTCAAAGATTAAATGACCATTTCCATGTGTAATTTTGCATGAGACCTTTCAGAGACTTCTACTCGAGATTTTTTACGTCCACATTGTAGAACATTACAAATGAAGAATAGTGGCATTGGAATCATCTGAATCCGACGTAGAACGACAATGATATGAAGCTTTGAAGTTCTAACAATAATTTTACACGAAAGCTTGCATGGGACCCACCGGTGACTTCTACTCGGGATTTTTTACGTCCACATTGAAGATGACTGAAAATAAAGAATATTGGCCTTTGAATCATCTGATTCTGATATCAGATGACCAAGATATGATGATTTGAAGTTTAAATGATAATGCATGCATCATACGATAATTACGTAAATGCCCTTGCACTTCAAACTGTGATATCTTCCTTGTTCGATGTCAGAATTTGATGATTCTGGTTTCATTTCGAAGATAATTTCACGATCTGTACATCTAAGTATGTAATAACCTAAGACCCTGCTGTGGGGTTTATTAGAGAATCACAAACCTTTGGGTTAAAGGCCAGAAACCTACCATATTGATTTACTTATGCTGAGGGTGGCAAAAATGGGGTGCTTACAGATGCCCCTCTTTAGCCGAGATTGTTACCAATTGAAGGCTAAAGATAAAAGAATCACATTTTTGGGATATGTGTGAGATTGCTTATTGGGCTGCACTTAGGGTATTTTGTCCTAAACTGCCTACGTATTCTAAGAGTGTCTTAGAAATCAAGCCTAGAACATAGTTCGACTGGTAAGAAGGTTTGCTCTTCTTGAAAGATTGGTGATTGTTCCTCTTGTATGAAGCTAGGCTGTGAATACAAGGCTCATTTGTAGGCTGAGAACCTCTTCTTGTTAAGGTGGGACTCATGATACAAGGTATGTGTGGGCTTGGACCCGGCTTGATCCATTTGTAGGTTGATAAACCTCTTCTTGTACGAAGCTAGGCTGTGAATACAAGGCTCATTTGTAGGCTGAGAACCTCTTCTTGCTGAGGTGGAACTCATGATGCAAGGTATGCGCGGGCTTGAACCCGACTTAATCCATTTGTAGGCTGATAAACCTCTTCTTGTACGAAGCTAGGCTGTGAATACAAGGCTCATTTGTAGGCTGAGAACCTCTTCTTGCTGAGGTGGAACTCATGATGCAAGGTACATGCGGGGTTGAACCCAGCTTGATCCATTTGTAGGCTGATAAACCTCTTCTTGTATGAAGCTAGGCTGTGAATACGAGGTTCATTTGTAGGCTGGGAACCTCTTCTTGCTGAGGTGGAACTCATGATGCAAGGTATGTGCGGGCTTGAACCCGTCTTGATCCATTTATAGGCTGATAAACCTCTTCTTGTATGAAGCTAGGCTGTGAATACAAGGCTCATTTGTAGGCTGGGAACTTCTTCTTGCTGAGGTGGGACTCATGATGCAAGGTATATGCGGGCTTGAACCCGGCTTGATCCATTTGTAGGCTAATAAACCTATGAAGCTAGGCTGTGAATACAAGGCTGGTTTGTAGGCTTAGAACCTCTTCTTGTCTGGAGCTAGGTTGTGAATACAAGGTTGATTTGTAGGCTTGGAACCTCTTCTTGTATGGAGCTAAACTGTGAATACAAGGCTGGCTGCACAAGCTTGGGTTCGGCTTTGATTTGTTTGGATGGAGGACTTGCTGTCTTTTCTTCGATTGAACTGAGGCTCTTTTAATTGAGATTCTGAGGTTGATTTCTGAATAAGCTAGGGCTCTGTATTTGATTCACTTATAGGCTGAGATTGATTTGATCTTTGGATGAGCTGGGGCTCTGCATTTGATTCACTAATAGGCTGAGATTGATTTGAACCTTGGATGAGCTAGGGCTCTGCATTCACTTATAGGCTGAGATTGATTTGATCTTTGGATGAGCTGGGGCTCTGCATTTGATTCACTAATAGGCTGAGATTGATTTGAACTTTGGATGAGCTAGGGTTCTGAATTCACTTATAGGCTGAGATTGATTTGATCTTTGGATGAGCTTGGGCTCTGCATTTGATTATGAAATGAGCAAGAACTCAGAAGGTTACTTTTAGGGTGAGGAATTTGCTATTAATTCTGAAATGAGCAAGAACTCAGAAGGTTACTTTTAGGGTGAGGAATTTGCTATTGATTCTGAAATGAGTAAGAACTCAGAAGGTCACTTATAGGGTGATACTGAATGACTCAACTTTGAAGTTCCTACCAACTTTGGACCTTCGGGATTGAAAATTGGAATGTCCTTCTTGGAATCTCTATGGCTATGAACCTTCGGGAATGGAAACTAGAATATCCTCTTAAGTAGCTTTGTTGCTATGAACCTTTAGGATGCTCAAAAGTGACCTACACAGGAAGTCTTTGTTGACTTTGAACCTTTAGGGTTGAAATCTGACCCACCTTGGAAGTCTCTTGACTTTGAACCTATAGAGTACTGGATATATTTGAAATGATGGTGAATTCCTTGGCAGTTTTCCAAGGTTTTTTTTTTTGCCCCTACTTTATTGGTGAAGGCGTAAAACATGACATCAATGGAAATGATGTCATGGATTTTGCTAGCATGATACCTAGATTTGAAATTTGCCATTTATGACCTGGTACTTGCAAGTTTGACTCAATTTCAGCACGGTAGTGATGACTTGGTTACTCACTTGGAAGGGTTCCATGTAATTTGAATGTGATGATTTTCTTCTGCCAACATTGGTGTTGTTGGATTTTGGATTAAAAGAAATTCTAGAGAGGATTTTGGACAAGAATGAGGGGAGCTTGACAGTCTTTAACCAAAGAGATTTTATTGATTTGACTTTGGTGTTAAATTGTCGAGGGGCATCTGGTCAACTAAGTTCTTTGACTGTGCACTATGGTAGACCGAATTGGTAGAACAACCAAGCGGCGATGAAATGTCATGGGTTTGGCCCTTGATCTAGGCTCATGAAAAGCTCAGGGTTTTGCAACATTGTTGTGCCAATTTTGAAAGATGAATGAACCATGGCCCCAAAGTAGGCACGAGGAGCAAAGGATTCGAAGTGTTCCTTCAGAGAATTTGGTGACCAAATCCTAACAGATGAGCGACCACATTAGATTTTCCTCATCAACAGGATTAGGAGAACTGAGAAATTGGCAAAACTCAACTTGAACGGACCTACTTTTGTTGACTAGGAAAGTCAATGACTTCAGACTGGACAATGGATCCTAGATGTAATGCTCATGATCAAGTTCAATTCCTCTACATAGGGTATATCTATGCCCCAGTGTCTGCATGTTGTGATAGACCGCTACTATAGTGTGCTAAGGGCAAGATAGAAGGAAACATGCAATCTAACAGAGTTGGAACTAGGTTGAATCTAGATTGCATCAAGAATATGACCATGCTTCCAAGGTCAAGGGAAGATTGACAGATTGATTGCAGAAAGTGACTTCTTAGATAAGCCCTTCTTGAATCTTGAAAAATGAGGGAACTAATGATTTGATGAATTTGGCTATATCCGTAACCAGACCTTGACAGAAGGATTTGAAGATAGAATTCTCTTGAAAGGCACTGCTATAGAGCCCAAAAGGCAAACAGACGATGGTTTGTTCAACTCCTCTGAGTATGATTCACTAGAGAGCAAGAGGGGATCCTTTCCTTATAGAAGGTAGACTGGGTATGACACTTGTCCACATGAACCACTAAATTTTTCTATAAAGGGCCAATGAGGGCAATTCTTTAGGGTTGCATCAGGTCACCTATCCCCACTGAGGTATTATGGGTTGCCCATTGAGGTTTCTTGGGTTGCTTTTCCTTGCCGAGGTTTCTTTAATTCCTTTTTTTTTTGCAAACCCCATCTTGGGTTGAATAAAGAGTCCTAATATGGTAAGGATATTGCCAAAATTATGGTCCTATCCAATGGTCTGAAACCTTTAGGGGAAATCCGAATGGCATGACTTTCATTACAAATGGGTAGCCTTGTCCCATTGTTTAAGTTGACACCTACACGCATTGATAGGTGGGCAGCTATTTGAATCATTACTAAAAGTGACCTTAGGGAAATGCAGTCCCACACTAAAATTAAAAATGGTGCCGAATTATGTTTTCCTTTATTGGAGATGTTCAGATGGAACACGTGTTTCAACAAGCTACATCTAGACGTCGAATCAGTCGCGATCATATCTGGGCCTGAAACCTTTAAGTTTGTTGACAAGTATTGATGTTGAAGGTTCGAGAGGACTGATGTGAAATTGTCCAGATGGGTCTACCATTGGGAGAGTGTTTGGTTGTTTATGTAGAATGGGTTTATCTTACCGAGAAGATCCCATATTATTGGTTTGAGAAATAAAGGGCTTATAGGAACCTTGGGAAGCCGTCGGATGTAATGAACGACAGATGAGAGTTCCAGCCAGATTCATGAATTTGTACATAAAATGATGACATGATCACGAGATACAATGCCATAAAAACTGATAATAAAAAATGGCTTGTGGTAGAGACTCCTTGGAAGGCCGTCAGATTGATAGACGGGAGATAGAGTCTAATGCCGATAAGAAATCTTTCTCTGATGATGAAGAAGTGATGAGATCGTCTCCTGTAAAGACGAGATGTAATTGACCAAAATCAAAAGTCTGGTCCAACATGCTGTGAATCTCGAAGAACGATCACACTTTCTATCAGGCTTTGATTGGAACTACCATCTTCTTGAAGTGAGAGGAACAATTGACTTACTGTCGAGCTCCAATGCCATTCAACATCTTACTATTTTCTTTTCTTTTTTTTTTCTTTTTTTTATTTTTTATTTTTTGGATGTGGAGGCCACATAATGCATTGCTTCGCTTGATCACAAAGTTGAATCATGACTTTCAATATTGGATTTGAATCTTCTTCTTCCAGACATTTCCAATCAGATAGAACATCTTTGCCCCAATTAGTGCTCTGATCTTCTCTAAACTTTATGAACATTTGTGACTGCTCATCTAGATCCGATTTTATCTGGATGGTGAATCCATATGTTGTCCTCTGGAAGTTAATCATCACCTTCTGTCTGATGTGACTACCTCCCATTATTGATGTAGATAAAACATAGGCTTGAATTTTCTTTTATTTTTTTTTCTTTGGTATTACAATGACCTCATTCTTTGATTTTAGGATTGGTCATTCCTCATGTATCTCTTGCTTGCAGATGGTGTACTTTGTAAGAACTTTGAAATATCTATCCTTTTGGTGGCACATCTGTCCTCCACTCATTTGTACTGACTGGTTGACCTGCTAATATGTTCTGTTACTATCTAATGCTTTTCTTGGAATCTTTTCACAGGTAGAACAAATGGCAGCTTCTCCAATACATGTTTCTTGAGAGTACTCTTGTGTCTCCCAATTGATCATTTAAAGCTTTCCCAGATGGGTTGGACCTTTCTTTCTTAAGAGGCCAGGTGGCGCAGAAGTTCAAGAGACGGCTCATCATTTCAATCATCTTCAGAGTCAGAATTGACTGTAGAATAGGAGGACGTATGAAACTGGGAGAAAATGTATGGAAGAGACAAAGCACAGAGTTTGAAATCCTAAACGGGGTGATTTCTTTTATTTACAGGCAGATTGCACTGGACTTGTTAACAAGCATATCAATTTTGGACCTAGACATGGATGACCTATCAAATATCGATAATAAAAAGTTGAAACAACTAGTTTGTCCAAGCGGCTCCAATTGGGCATAACGCCTTCGACGACCACCTTGAGTTGTTGTGGGAGTAAATCTTCCTTCAGACCTTTAACAGCAGGACTCATTATGCCCCTCTATCAATAAGTGCAAGATGCCTACCTTTCAGGGTTCTATACATTTCTCTCCTTTTTTTTTCCAGTTTGGGATCCATTCATAACCGGACTATTGCTTTTTAAGCTCAAGGTTACTCTGGTTTATGCTCCAGTTTGGGGTTCAGTGGATTCATCAATGGACCGCTTCTAGTTGAGTTCAAAATCATTCTAGCTTGTGCCCCAACTTGGGGATCAAGGGTATCGCTATTGCATTACACCATTTTGAGTCCAAGATTAGACTAGTTTATGCCTTGGCTTGGGGGGTTCAATGGATTTCTTCATTAGACCACTATCAATTTTGGTCTAAGGTCAATTTGGTTCATGCCCCAGTTTAGGGTATAATGGCTTTCCTCAATGGACTGCACTCAATTTGGGTCCAAGTTCAATCTGGTTCATGACCAGCTTAAGGCTCAAGGGTTTTCCTCATTGGACCACACTCAATTCAGTCCCAAGGTCAATCCGATTCATGCCCAACTTAGGGCTTAAGGGCTTTCCTCATTGGACCACACTCAATTTGGGTCCAAGGTCAATTTGGTTCAAGCCCAACTTAGGGCTCAAGGGCTTTCCTCTTTGGACCACACTCAATTTGGGTCCAAGGTCAATTTGGTTAATGTTCAACTTAGGGCTCAAGGGCTTTCCTCATTGAACCATACCCAATTCAGGCCCAAGGTCAATCCGGTTCATGCCCCAGTTCAGGGGTCATTGGCTTTCCTCATTGAACCACACTCAATTTGGGTCCAAGTTCAATCTGGTTGATGCCACAGTTCATGGGTTAAGGGTTTCATCATTGGACCATTCCCTAGCCGTGATTCTGGTTTCTATCCTAGCCTAGGGTACATTGGATCTCTTATTTGGTCTAACCTACTGCTCGGAAAAATTTCATTCCTCCTCTTTGAATAATGAGAAATATGAGGGCAACTCTTTGGATTCTAGCATTTCCTTGGCCAATGGGGCAGAAATGCCCATGATGGGATAGCACTATCATAGCTGAAGTGTAAGACCCGCACTCCATAAACCTGGTCTAAACCTGGATTTCATGTCGTAGCAGGTCTTCTGATCATCACCGGGCCAGACGGGACGAGCGGATGACAATTAGGTACAAAATCGGATCAAAGACGGTCAAATAAGTGTCATTTTATGTTGACCGGTCTGTAAGACCCGTATCAAACTAACCCGATCTTACCACCTTGAACCAGGTCTACCCATCATGGTTGATCCAGATGGACCAAGTGCGTGAAGGAGATCACGATCCTAGGTATTAAACTGACCCAAAAACACTTAAATTAAGGGGAGGGTCGCATACCCAGCAAGGGAGGGTCGGACCCCCCCAAGACAGAAGTCAGACCCCCAGTTTTACATGGGGGTCAGACACTTCAGGAACCAGGGGTCGACGGGATCTCCGACCCCCCCTATCGACCCCCGATACTCAGTAAATCTGAAAACTAGGAAAGTTTCCTAATTTCGATGGGATTCCTTCCAAATCTCAATGGGACTTATTTTAGGAGTTTCTACTCTATAAATAGGACGTCCCTAATGTAAGACCCGCACGCCACGAACCCGGCCTAACCTTATATTTTGTGTCGGGACCCATCTACATATCATGGTCGAGCCAAGTGGACCAAGTGTGTGAAGAAAAACCAAGACCCAATATGAAAATTTACTCAAAAATAGTCAAAATGAGGGTAGGGTCACAGGTTTTAACAGGCAGGTCCGACCCCCCCCATCGACCCGTGACCAGGGGTCGCAGGGGGTCTATGAATTGTCTGACCCCCCCATCGACCCTCGGTAATCAGGAAAAACAGCACGAACCGAAATTAGAAAACTTTCCTAATTTCAATTGGAACCTTTCCTAAACTCAATGGGACTTATTTTGGGAAGTTTTACTCTATAAATAGGACGTCCCTAAGCCTCTTTCACTCCTTTTACAATCCTAATTAGATTGAGAGAAAGATAAGAGAAGGAAGAGAAGAAGAGAAGGAAAACTTGAAGAAAAGGCTAAGGAAGAAGAAGAAGTTCAGAGATATCTTGGAAACTCAGACTACAGAAGGTATGAACCTTAATCCCCATCTGAATTGAAAGCTTAGAATAGATTATGATGAAGTTAGGTTAGGAGAAACCCTAATACCATCCATCCATGGTTAGGTTTCAATGGAAACCATGGAGGAGATCATTGAAACCATGTAGGTGAATAAAGAATAGTTCTAAACCATAGAACATGTGTGGAATGGATTGTAGAAGCAAGCCATAGGACCCCAAACATGAATGAATGGACGAAATTTGATATTTTTTACTCAAACCATGGGGGGTCGCACCTAGGTTCGATGGAACATCCGACCCTAGCATCGACCCCCAGCATTCAGGAAACCCAGGGAAAGGGGTGGTCGCACCCAGGGTCGATGGAACCTTCGAACCTGGCATCGACCTCCAGTTAAGAGCAAGCTGTAAAAATTAGTATAAATTATAATTAAATTCTATCGACTTTGTTAGGTCTTATAGCGATATAATATTGATATAAAGGTGATTCCTAAGGCTTGAAAGAGGACCTACAAACAAGCAAAGGTGAGGGAACAAGACCTAAACTAATTTGTTAATAACAAACTGTTTTTACTTCTTGAGTCCAATACCATGATTGTGATATGCGTGTATGCTTGTAATGTGCATTCAACATGTCATCCAATATTTCTATTATTACTGTTCATGCATATTTAAATTTATTGATTATAACATGATGATGTTGATGATGGTAGGAATAGGCATGTGAATGTTTGTGTTTGGCTAGTGTACATGGTGCGGGTAGGGATGGTATCAACCGGTACTTCGATGTCGTTCTCATCGGGGTATATTGTTCCATGGTTTATTCAAGTCATGTCCACTAAGCAAGTGTTAGTATGCTTGATGCGAGTGGAGCATCAGGGGGAGGACATGACATTGTGGTTCAGCCTGGTCACCAGACTCTAGCTCTATCTCTACTCAAGTTTTGTCCACTAATATCGTCGTATCGCCATTACCTTAGCGAAACTAATATGTCGTAGGGCATCAGGGGGACGTGGCATTGTGGTTCAGCCTGGTCACTAGACCCTAGCTCTAACTCTATGGATGTATTGAGGGATGCTGGGGTGAGGCCTTGGATACATTGTTTGACATTAGGGTTGGTTAGTTGCGAGCCCAGTTTGCAAGCCCTTGCCAACAGGGGCTTACGTGTTGGTATGGACAACAGGTACAGCCATGCCGTTTTCATGGGGTGTATATTATCCATGGTGGGTGCATGTGGGGCGACAGTACCGTTTTCATTAGGCGTTTCCACACACTCGTGTATAGAGGTGCGGCGGCTACCTATCCTTTCTATAGCACATTGCAAACTTACATACTAGACCACATATATGAATTGAATACATGCATATGATTGTTGCATTGTTTTGTTTACTCACTGAGCTCAAGTTGGAGAGCTGACCCTCGTGCGCGCAATTCTTTTTAGTTTATGATGTTGCAGGTACTATGATTGAAGATTATGTCTACACGCCAACATATGAACAGGTGGAGGCTATAAATGAGCAAGCTATGGAGGACTATTGTGATTCGTTAAACGAGCGTTTCAACTGTGGATACGCTTAGCGTTTAATTTTCGTATTTGGATATTGTAATATGTATTAAGTTATGTTTTGATTACTTGGAAATAAATGGAATATTAACTATTTATAACGATTAGACCTCAGTTCATTATCTGTAAGACTTCCGCTATTTACTATATTATCTCTGATTAATGTGGAATGTGTTTTGATTTATCATATGTGGGATAGCCTATTCGAGATTCTGGTTGAACCGTTGGTTTATTGACGGTTCATCACACCATTCTGGTTGGTGCAGAATTGGGGTGTGACAACTTGGTATGAGAGCTCTCTTAGGCCTTACCCATTAAACCTGAATACTACTACTGGAGTCCATGAACTGAGTTAGGATAATTAAAAGCTTTAATACAAACACACCATAAGCACCTGTGTTGGTTGAGACAGAACTTAAACAAGACAATAATGTACATATAAAATGTGGAACCATATATATACACTCAAACAAAAAGAGAAGATCAAAATTTATCCTGATAAACAAATAATACAGGGTACTATCCATAAGTTGGGTAGTTATCTACGTATACAAGGGATATAGTACTGTAGCAAGAAGGAAGCATTTGTACAGCAGAAAATTGGAATACCGAGTTGGTACTCACAAGATGTGAAACTCGATGTAGGACAGAGGAAGAAGGAAAATGGTTAGTAATGCCAAAACCCCTGTAGAGATAAAGGAAAAGATCTCGGGCTAAATCCAACAGAGATAAGAGAATAATGGCTATACATTAAGAATAAGAGTAACTATACTCCTGGGTGACATGGAGACTCAGGGTGAGATCCACCACAAGTTGATCCATTACCCGCTGAGCATTAAGAAGAGGTTGCAACTTGACCCCACCACTATCTGGGTTGAGAATGGGTAATGAAAACTCATATGAGTAGATGCTAGATAATGATAATCAAATTAAAGCGAATCAAAGGAGGTGAACAACCAGACCACTCCAGCTAACCACCTGGACTATTAAGTACCTTAGTTATGGTTGTCACACACTTGACCCAATAAAATACAAGAGCAACAGCAGATGAGACCGACTATGCAAGTTGCTATGTAAATCACTACCCAAGTTGCTGATGCTACATCAACACCTCCGGGTCAAACCAAGTACGGTACCAATTGGTAGCATCACTGTACCCCAATACCTGTTAGCTATAACACAGTGCCTACCACACAGCAAGTCCCAGTAATGCACACCCCAGTGCAGAAGTTTGGTGCACAACAAGCAGTGTATCAAGGTGGTTAACCTTATCAGCCACCGATGTATGGGATAGTTGCATCATGACAGAATGATCCGACAAGGATTGAAGAATGTCTTCTAAAGATGATACCTCGGACATTTTTAGCAAATGATCAAATCTATTATGGCCATATATCTGGACAGGTTTATATAGGATGCGGTGCATTATTGATTTACTCTTATGATTATAGAGGATGCACATACCAGATTTTAATTTCTCGTGCCTTGACAGGATACCTTCTTGATTTAACCTGTCAATTGGAGTTATAGATATTGTTTCTTTAGTATTAGTCCTGATTATACCAATCTGAACCACTCTCATGATCGACAACATGAACAGAGATATGAACTGAATGAACAGTTAAATGTTTAATCATGTTGAGCGTACATCTTTTCGATTTTACCTGATTTACTGATGTACGAAAACCTTCTCTAGATTTATTCCTATAGTGCCTTAAGCAATGGCATTATATATACTCAATAGAACCTGTAACCATGAGGTTAAGAACTGTAAAACCTCTATTTCCATGTATTTGGACCACCGTGCAACTTAACGATCTTTTGATGCCGGTTGGATTACCACAGATTTACTCCTGATTCTTTAAACCTAGGTTCATTTGATAAAGAAAGTGTTCGTCATTATACTAAATCGAAAGAGGGAAATGAATTACTTTTGGACGAACATTATGATTTTCACATTCTCAAGAAGTTTAGTGATAATGGAATTATGGGAAGAAAGATGATTGGATTCAGATTAAATACTGTAGCCAATGAACCTCAGATGAAGTAATGGAGAGTCTATTTTTGAGATTTCTAAATGGATGAATAGGAGTCATGTCTAAAAAAGAGTGCATGAGCAAAAAGTAAGAACTATCAAGAGTAGCCAGTAAAGAAATAGATAGCACTCAAGTAAAGTTAAAGATGGCTATATCGGTATGAATTTTGACAAGGTAGAAGATTCCTAAAGGCAAATCTAAGAGTGGATACCAGGATAAAGTCAAAAATCATGGCATTAATACTACTCAGTTTAATATAATGATAATTGAGTTATGCCCAATGTTGAGTGATATGATTAAGAAAAGATCAAAAGAGTTTGGCTGAATTAATGAAATTATAAGCATATACCCTAATGCTTATAAATAGACTTGGGATATGAAGTAATAATCATAAGATATTTTTGAGGTATATGAAAGAGAGCAAGGATAAAAGAAATATAAGCTAATGAGTGCAATATGAGATTTTGACGATAGTCCTTAAAAAATCATAAGAGATGAAGGAACTAGACAAGCTCTTAAGACCTTATACCAGATTTTGCTAGTTCAAGCCCTTTTGGACTAAATGTTGCATTAGATGAGTGTTATGGACAATGTCCGAATCGTATGGATGGACAGAGTTTGGATGCAACCTAAATCGACTTGAGATGACAGACTTTGACGTCATCTTAGGAATAAACTGGTTGTCTCAACACTCTACAAAGTTGTTGTGTGCATAAAAGAGATTATCATTCAAGAATAAATACGGCATATAATTTAGTATTATTGGAAGTATGTTGCCTAAGAAAAGAAAGTTGATCCTCTCTATGCTAAAGGCAAAGAGATGCTTTGAAGAGAAAGAAGTTGGATATATGGTATCTGTGGTATACGTTACCAAATAAGCACCACAGATGGAAGATATTGATGTGATGCATAAATTCCTGATGTGTTTCTAGGGGATTTACCTGGGTTACCATCTGATCATGTGACCGAGTTCGTCATCGACTTGTTACCAAGGACGATACTTGTGTCAAAGGCACCTATAGAGTAGCTCCTATGGAGTTGAAGGAACTGAGACTCAACTACAAGAGTTATTAGACCAAGGTCCTAATCGGCTAAGTATTGCATCACGGGGAGCGCCAATGCAATTCGTGAAAAAAAAAGGATGGTAGTGTCCGATATGTATAGACTACCGAGAATCGAACAAGCTCACGATCAAGAATCGATAACTACCACCTCAGATCGATGACTTGTTTAAATAGTTGCGAGGAGCAAAGGTATTTTCTAAGATTGATCTTCGATCAAGATATCATCAGCTGAAGAATTTGGACAGCGATATCTCGAAGATAGCTTTTAGAATCGGGATTGGCCAATTATGAGTTCTCAATTATGACGTTTGGATTAACCAATGCCCTTACATCTTTTATGGAGCTGATGAACTAGGTGTTTCATGACATGTTGGACACATTGGTCATAGTTTTCATAGATGATATTTTGATTTATTTCAAGAATGAAGCAACTCATACAACGGATCTTGGGGTAGCTCCACAACAGTTGAAAAGGGAAACGCTTTATGCCAAGTCCAAGAAATATGAGACATGATTAAACAAAATGATCTTCTTTGATCACGTAGCATCATAAAAAGGGATTAAAGTGGACCCTATTAAGATAGAGGTAATCATATGGTGAGAAACACCTAAAGAGTATTGCAAAGATCAGAAGTTTCTTGCGTTTAGCTAGTTATTACTAACGATTTTGGAGGACTACTCTAAGATCGCAAAACCTCTTACCAAGCTAACTAGGAAGGGAGAGGAGTTTAATTTGATTGACAAGGGTGAAGAATATTTCCAGATTCTAAAGTAAGATTGATATCAGCTCCCATCTTGATCGTTCCGGCACCAAGGAAATCTTTTACCCTATCCATCGGAGCTTTCGGATTGGATCTAGGATGCGGGTTGATGTAAGGTAAATAAGCGATTTCATATGCTTTAAGAAAATTGACAAAGCATGAGAAGAGTTACCCAACTGATGATTGGAGTAAACAATTGTGATTCATGCAATCAAGACTTGGAGACATTATCTAAACGGAGGAAAATTTTAGAGTGAATGGGAACACAAGAGTTTTATTTATCTCTTCATCAGAAAGAGTGAAACCTGAGGATGAAGGAGATGGTTAGGAATACTTGAAGGATTAAGACTGTGAGATTCAATGTCACCCGAGCAAGGCTAATGTAGTAGCTAAGGCCTTAAGCAAAAAGGGAATTATGAAGTTCAAAGAAGGACCCAGTATAAATGCTGCCTTATGTTCTGCAGCAACAGATTCAGATTTGGAAGAAGAGTAACATACAATAGAAACTCGTGATGATCCAATAGAGCAAGAACTTATGAATGAACTTATGGAGCAATAATTCGGCTGTGCTTGTGGCATTAATGATCATCTCTAAATTGATGGATGAAGTAAAAATAGCAATTTTGTGAGATCCGTAAATAAGAATGGTGTAAGCAGATTTAGAAAAAGGAAAACCCAATCCTGAGTTACTTTGGATGCGGAGACGGTACTCAGATACAGAGGTAGATTCTGAATACATGAAGATAAAGACTCGGATATTATGAAAAGGATAATGATAAGAATCCATTGTACTCAATATTCAAGACGTCCTGGAGTACCAATATGTATCATGACCTGAAGAGATGGTACTGGTAAAGAGGAATGATAACAAATGTGGTTTAGATGCATGTTTCAGTAATTGAATTATCAGTAAGTAAAGGCTAAAAGACAAAGACCAACATGGCTACAACAATAACTATCAAAGCCATTCTGAAAGTAGAACTGTAGTATTACAATGAACTATGTCACCGATTTACCACTGGCTCCTAGATCGGTTGGCGCAGTATGGGTGATTGTTGATCGCCTTATGAAAATAGCTCATTCCATTGCCGTACGACCTCAGTGTGCTTTGGAGCAGCTAAATAAGCTATATGTGGATAATATTGCCAGATTGAATGGTATGCATGAGAGCTTAGCGTCGGTCAAAGGCTCATGCTTCAAAGTTTTGGGAGAATCTACAAAAAACAATGGGAACAAAGTTGAAGTTTAGTACCGCATTTTACCTTAAACCGACGGACAGTCAGAGCGGACTATACAGATCCTAAGAGATATGCTCCGAGCTTGTAAAATTGATATCAAGGAACTTGAGTTGAGAAGTTACCGTGAATTGAAGTTGCTACTAAGCTACCATGTAAATGTTACCTATGAAGCATGGTACGGTGGAAATGTCAAATTCCTTTATTTTGGAATAAAGTCGGTGAATGAAGAATTTTGAGACCTAAGTCTAATGAAGAAAACTATCGAGTGGCAAACAAGATCAAAGAAAAGGGCCAAGATAGCTCAAGATGTCAGAAGAGACACCAAGACCTTGAGTTCGCCATAAGGGACAAAGTGTGCTTGAAGAAATCACTTATGCGTAGTTTGAAACGATTAGACAAGAAGGGAAAGTTGTATTCTATATATGTGTCGGATTTTATAAACTTTGGAGAGACGTAGAAAAGTTGCATATCAATTAGCGTTACCGCTATCCATGTCTAGTGTGCATGATGTATTTCGCGTCTCTATTGAAGAAGTACATTGGAGATCCATATCAAGGGTATTGACCATGCAATCACTGGATTAGATAGAAGATTTACTCCTTTTACAACCCTAATTGAATTGAGAGAAAGAGAAGAGAAGGAAGAGAAATAAAAGAGAAGGAAAGAAGAGAAGAAAGCAAAAGGAGAAGAGTTTCAGAGAAGGAATATTCTTCTCAAGTATGGATACCAATTCCATGATTTGCTAAAGACCTTAGGATAGATAATGCAGAGAGTATGATCTCGGAGAAACCCAAACCATCAACCTATGGTTAGGTTTTCATGGAAAACCATGGGGGAAAATCATGAAAGCCATATAGGTGGTAGAATCATGGTTCTAGACCATAGAACATGTGTAGAATGGATTATAGGAGCAAGCCATAGGACCCCAAACACGAAGAATGGATTTAAGGAAGAAAATCAACAAAAACCCACAGGGGGTCGCATGGGGGGTCGATGCCCAATCGACCCTACCAGACCCTGAGCATTGACCCCCAGTGTTTGGGAATTCCAGAATAGGGGTGGTCGCACCCAGGGTCGATCATTACTCCGACCCTACCTCTAACCCCCAGTTAACAGAATGGTTTTTAAATTCAGAATTAATTTTAATTAAATTCTATCGACTTTGTTAGGCTTTCTAGCAATATAATAACAATATAGGTGATGTTAAAGCTTGTAAGAGTGTCACACCCCAATTCCGCACTGTTCAGAATGGTGTGATGAACCGCTAAATAACCAACGGTTCAACCAGGATCTCGAATAGGCTATCCCCGTTTTACCCAAACTTTCACACATCCAAAATCATAATCAGAGTAATACACAATAGCGGAAATTTTATAAATAAATGAACTGAGAACTAAGATGA